>JAJJWW010011346.1:0-388220 GCA_023531295.1 Papaver armeniacum | reverse complement strand
TAGTTTGGTTTTGGCGTCAGCTATGGTGCGCAGTGTGCGGCTTGGTTTTAGCGTTGTTGCCATGGTGCATGATGTGCGGCTTGGTTTGGTATTGTTGCCATGGTGCGCTGTGTGCGGCTTGGTTTGGCATTGTTGCCATGGTGCGCAGCGATGTGTGCGGGCTTGGTTTGGCATTGTTGCCATGGTGGAATGTCGCGGCTTGGTTTGGCATTATTGCCATGGTGCTTGCTTGATGTGCGGCTTGGTTTGGCATTGTTGCCATGGTGCGCAGTGTGCGGCTTGGTTTGGCATTGTTGCCATGGTGCGCATGTGCGACTTGGTTTGGCATTGTTGCCATGGTGCGCAGTGTGCGGCTTGGTTTTGGAATTAGGGTTACGTGTCTAAAACCCTAATGGGTATTTTGAAAAAATACCCCATTAATTATTTACACCTGAGTTAAATGCTCTTAGTTAATGTGTTGCGGGTAACACTAGGTCATGGGGTTTTTACGATTTTACCCCTTGTTTAAAAACCACCATCAACATTAAGTCCCTCGCTTAGCTCGAAGCAAAGGGCTTTGTTGCGGGTAAGCATAAGATGGTGACAAACTATCAACAGACAAACCGTAAAGAGAATTGAGGAGGCTTGCCGACCTTTTATAAATAGGATTTGGAATCCTTGCCTCACAGTAGTTTTGCACAAATCGGAGGCTCGCACAATTGGTGGGGCCAGGTGCGGCTTGGGCGACGTTGGGAAGTTGGCGTGAGTTGGGAAACTCGGCGTGCTAGGCTGGTGGGACCGGCGCAAGGTGTGGAAGTTTGTGCGTGCTTGCCGACGAGACTTGGGCGGTCATTGGGAAGTTGGCGTGAGTTGGGAAAACCGAAAGCGTGCTAGCTGGGGGACCGGCGCAAGGTAGGGAAGCTGAGCGTGCTAGGCTGGCGAGACTTGGGCGGTCATTGGGAAGTTGGCGTGAGTTGGGAAACCGGCGTGCTACACCAGCGCAAGGTAGGGAAGTTGAGCGTGCTAGTTTGGCGTGACTTGATGGGATCGGTGTGAACAAGGAGGAGTAGGTGTTTCTACGGATAGCAAAGTTTCCTTATTTTCCTTTCCTTCACGCGGCTTCGATTAGGGCATCGTTCATGCCAAAAAATGGGAAGCGTTATGTCCCTCATTGCTTCCTTTACTTTTAAAGGTTACGTATTCAAACCCAACGAATCGCATCATCTCCCTCGTTTGAGAAAAGGTTCTTCTTGTTGAATTTTTGTCTTTGCCATGTCACGCAGATTCAATCATCTTCTAACCAACGGAGTTATCCGGATGAGGCGCGAGGTCTGACTCTTGCATGAGCATCCCAACAAAGGTTATTCGGGTTAAGAAAATCATACCGGTATGTTTTCTTCTTCTTTAGTGACCGTCGTACACTTTACCGCCGCTTTTTGTATAAATGGAAAATTTCCCTTTGTGCGAGAGATATCCTGTTGGAGCATGCGTCAACAAGTATCGACGAGGATGACCTATTCGTTCCCCTTCCTTCGAATCCGTCCTTGTTGCCTGCTGCAGACTTGGAGGACGCTGATTTAGGGCTCTATCTTACGAAATGGGATGCAGCGAGAAGTCCCGGTCATACTTCGGTTTGATATGATGGAATGGATGAATACGTGAATGTAACCTTCCTCGCGTGCTTTTGGAGTTTTCGGTGCACATGTACGGATTCATGTTGAGAAATTCCCGCGGCTCGTAAAACCTCGATAGTGATGATGTTGAAATCAGTAATAACCTGGTTGAGGGGAGTGAAAGCATCTCATGCTGGTAGTCCCCATGCATGACCTACTTTCATTATATCGCCTTGAATCCCCCCTCCACGGGATTTGAAGGTGACAAGTAATTCACTAAGAATGAACCTAGAAAAGCATATAAAGTGAGACTAAATTTTAGGCATGAATATTTTGTTGCTTATAATTTGAAAGATAACTTCTCATAGAAAGTAACTTTGTTATTTAAAAATATAATCTTTTGAAAAATAAATTCGTGAACCTATTATCTTTAGACAAGCAAACAAAAAGTTGTTCACACTTGCATTCATGTCTCTAAATTAACTTACACGCTTGTTTTGTTGATGTTGTTTCTACGATATATGATTTGTTATAGTCATAAGTAGAAATATATACTTTTGTGTAAGTCAAAGATGAGAATATATGTAAACCAAGCATGGAAAACTATGTAATTTCTACCATAAAAGAAAGAATATAAGTTATCATTTATATTCTGAAAACAACTTTAAAACAATTTAAAAGAAATAAATTGTTTGCTTGATTCATTCAAATGATTTCAGAATTGATGAAAGTGAGATGCACAATACTCTTTGTTTTGTATGCATAGGTGATTTGTTGAACTTTTATTCTAATTTATAGGATGAAAATGAAATTGAGAACATGCTTAGTTTACTATTTGACATGAAAGACTTGAATGAAGATGGTGTATGTTGTTAAACTAAATTTTTTTCTTTGGATATATTTCATTTCGATGAAAATAGAATTTTAAAAGAGATAGAAATATATATAGTTTAACTTGTAAACTAGTTTTCACTCATTTGGTTTAGTGCTAATGCTTTTGAGATTGTGTGTGATTGCACTAGACATGAGTATGGTAGCTCAATATGTTTCTTTGCTACGTGATTGACTATATATATAAGTATTTTTTGTAGTGGGGGTTTATTATATTACCTCCATAGTGGGGGTTTTATATTCATATTTACCAATCCTAGTATGGAAAATTGGTAAAATTTTGAGAAGGTTATGAGGTGTTTCAAACACACCTTACACCTAGAAATACACTATCTAAATTGTTACCGCAATCCTTTAAGGATATTGCGAAGCTGATTGGACATCCTTTCAGTTGAATCCTCTAAGGGATGGAGTGATTCGATCTTCTATAGTGGATAGAGGAACAGACATATTAATCCAATGTGATAGTACCGCGGCTATTGCAAGAATTAAGAACGTAATGACAACTACAAGAGTTGATGTATTGAGAATGGATTATATAGTGTCTGGAAAGAGCTTTCATTAGTCCTTTGACGAAAGGATTGATAACAAGATGAGAACACATCTTAGGGATGAGGTTGATGCCCATTGAGATTGAGTCATCTATGATGGATACCCAACCTAGAAATAGGTTCAAAGGGACTAGACGAAGTCATAAATGATATGGAGATGCGAGAATCATGCTTTTGAAGAATTCATCCCACGGCATGACATCCTGAAGCGAGTAAAAGGTTGAGTTTAATTTTAATTTTAAAATTTAAACTCTTAATGATGTTTATATCTCTATTTAGAGTGGGGTACTTTCAGAGTGCTCTTGATAAACTCACCTATGTGAATGTGAAAGTGTGGCCGCTTTCTATGAGAATATAGGCAGTTCTCTAGATAGTTCATTAAACTGGGATACAAGCGCAGGGCCGTAATGTGCTGGCTTTAGACTTTACACTAGTATAGTCGTGTGTGTTAAGCAATCTTTTTATATCCTAGAGTTCAAGACATATGTTCACTCTACGGTATGATTTTAAGAGAGTATATTAACACTACGTAGAGGTTCAAGTCGTGAGACACCTTTGCTTATGCACAACTCTATACGTTCTTGCTCAATGTTTTAAAAGTATAAGTGGGGGATTGTTGGGAATATATTTTTAAAACATAAATTTATTCCTAATTAATATCTTATTTTTTTAAAGTTAGAATTTAGTCTTTATTAAAACAAATTAATTTTTGGTATAATTAATTTGACCGTTTCATTTTTGTGGTTTTAATGGTGTTAACTACACCATTATAGCTATGAGAGTTTCATATTGTGGAGTTAATGGTGTTAACTACACCATAATAATCTTTGATTAAATTATGTTTAAACCTTTTAATATAAAATCAGATTTTGGTTGGAAAAATAAGAGAGAAAGTTTAGATTTTCTTTATGTTGTGTGCTTTCAAAAGAAATATTTTTTTGTGAAAGAAAACAAAAATGAAGTGTAAAAGTTTCACATCCTCTCACCGTGCAAGAGTGATTGTGTAAGAGATTGAACTCGGCTGTTTTATCCTGGGGACAACGCGACAACGATGAACTGCTTGCACAATCTTGGGCAGAGCCGCGAAACGTCTTAAAGAAAGCGACCTAGTCCGCGACTCAGCCATAACGTTATTTGTTTCGTGTTTGATTTTATTTGTTGTGCAGGCATAATCCGGCAATTGATTCCAACAATTTTAAGACGTTTTATTCTGCCATACGAATCAAAAGAAACAATTGTCGAAACGCGATAAGTATCATTGTTTTATTTCGTTTTATAGAATTATAACTTGTATAGTTTTTCTTTAGCGATTGAATATGATGCTTGAGATTTTTGGTTACTCTATACCTAAAATTAATGTTTTGTCTAATATTGATGGACTAGGATTTTAACATGGTTAGATTTTTCTTTATGAAATTTTTAACATAAGAAATTATCGTTGATGATAAACGAATGTTTTTTAACATGTTGTTGAATTTTATGTGCATGTCTTTAACTATAAAGAATTGGGTCTAAAATTTTTTACTAGATATACTAGACATCATGAGGATCATCCATGTCAAATTTCAGATTTTTTGGAGTCTGAAAAGTATTTTTAGAGTATTTTACAAAACTGCATAACGTTGCTGAAAATTTATGACGGGTAGAAATTTAATCTTGATTAATTTATGTTTTCTGATCTTTGTGTTGATATTTTGGGTTTACGGGTAATATGATACTTGTAAATCATGAACTTATCTTCAAAACCCATTTTGAAATTTCCTGTTTGGATTTTTAGTTTGAAAGATGTGGTGATTTCGAAATTGTTGTGTATGTATGTCAAAATAGGAGACATGATACTTGAGATTAGAGATTAGAGATGTAAGAAATTACATTAAAATTCATGTTTTGATTCTAGTATTTCATACTCTTGTTTTGGTAATGAAAAAGAAGATTATTGTTAGCAATCAAACTAGACCATATATGTTTGATAAAATGCTTGATAGAGAGTTATAAATATATGATGTTATAACTATAGAACTTTGAATCTTTGTTTGAAATTTAAGAGAAACTTGGAGTACTATATTTTAATTGATTTTTTAAGTAATTATGTAAGTGCATACCTTACTTATTTTTGGTTTCGAATGCTCACATGTGAATGATTGTGACAGGTGCATGAGAATTCACCTACTTGAGCAAGTTTTTATTTTCTAATGAAATAAAAATTTGGGTTATTAATCGATGTGTGGAGCAATGGGGTTGCTGATTTCTTTGTTGGTGTGCAAAGAGTGGACAATGGTATATAACCAATTGAGCTTTAAAATCAATTGAGGTATGGTTGATGAACTATTTGTAGTTATTGTAGTGATCAAATAATGGCATTCTAAATTGAATAAATTGATTGTTCAATCTTAGAATAAAATTTTTGGAAACAAGATATTGAGAATTATTGTGTATGACAATAAACATGTGACTCATATAAGTTTGGAACTTATGAGATATAATTTGATATGAAACCAAAACCGAAGAATCAGAAACCTAGTCAAAACAAATGTGAATATCAACTCTCACCAAGAAATGAATATACTATTGTTTATGAAGTTATTTGATATTATTGCACGGCATTGCAAGGATATCAAATGTTATTAACAACGCTTTTCAAGCTATGTTAATGTGAATTATGGATACGGTGAGAGGTTGGTATATATTGGTTTACACCATATTTGTTTTGATAGGTTATGGTTCAAAGTTTGAACCAAATTGTTTGAAAGAAAGTGGTGGTGAGATATACTCAAATCACTAGGATTTTCGGTCTTAGTACGATCTCAAAGTTTACTTTGGGTAGAACAATCTTGTTAAATATTTCATACTTCCAAAATGAGCGAGAATTTAGTTTCCGCATATCTTGTTATAAACAAGATTGATATTAAAAATTTGTTGAATTTGATCATTGCACTAGTACAAATAATATGTTATAGATAAAATGTTTGAATATTATATTACAATTTTATCATAACAGGAATTGAATTTTGAATATTTGAAATATGAGATTTTGTCATGCTTTTAAGAAATCAATGAGTTAGTAACTAATGTGAGCATGTTATATTTTCTTATAAACTTGGTGAATTTTTTGAGTAACGTGTATGTAATCTTACCTAACTCATAAAAGCATGTACACTTTGAAATCTTACGCAACTTGCAAAAAAATTTTTTTTTAATAAAATAAAATATTTGAGAATTTGATAAATACTTGCTTGATGCTTCAAGTAGGTTGGATTAAATATGATCATTTGAGTCGTGAATTAGGCGATATCGACTTTACGAAAATTCTTTGAATTTTTATTCACTATATTGTGCAAAACGTTTTGGGTTTAAATCATTGGTTCATTAGTTTTTCACAATTTTTGGAGTCTTTTGATATTGTTTTGAAATTCTTGTTTGAGTCAAAAAAATAGTGGGGGTTCCATATCCTATGTTTTAACATATTTGATTTAAATTAGAGGAACTAGAAAAATGAAGGTGACAAGTAATTCACTAAGAATGAACCTAGAAAAGCATATATAGTGAGACTAAATTTTAGGCATGAATATTTTGTTGCTTATAATTTGAAAGATAACTTCTCATAGAAAGTAACTTTGTTCTTTAAAAATTTAATCTTTTGAAAAATAAATTCGTGAACCTATTATCTTTAGACAAGCAAACAAAAAGTTGTTGACACTTGCATTCATGTCTCTAAATTAACTTACACGCTTGTTTTGTTGATGTTGTTTCTACGATATATGATTTGTTATAGTCATAAGTAGAAATATATACTTTTGTGTAAGTCAAAGATGAGAATATATGTAAACCAAGCATGGAAAACTATGTAGTTTCTACCATAAAAGAAAGAATATAAGTTATCATTTATATTCTGAAAACAACTTTAAAACAATTTAAAAGAAATAAATTGTTTGCTTGATTCATTCAAATGATTTCAGAATTGATGAAAGTGAGATGCACAATACTCTTTGTTTTGTATGCATAAGTGATTTGTTGAATTTTTATTCTAATTTATAGGATGAAAATGAAATTGAGAACATGCTTAGTTTACTATTTGACATGAAAGACTTGAATGAAGATGGTGTATGTTGTTAAACTAAATTTTTTCTTTGGATATATTTCATTTCGATGAAAATAGAATTTTAAAAGAGATAGAAATATATATAGTTTGACTGTAAACTAGTTTTCACTCATTTGGTTTAGTGCTAATGCTTTTGAGATTGTGTGTGATTGCACTAGACATGAGTATGGTAGCTCAATATGTTTCTTTGCTACGTGATTGACTATATATATAAGTATTTTTTGAAGTGGGGGTTTATTATATTACCTCCATAGTGGGGTTTTATATTCATATTTACCAATCCTAGTATGGAAAATTGGTAAAATTTTGAGAAGGTTATGAGGTGTTTTAAACACACCTTACACCTAGAAATACACTATCTAAATTGTTACCGCAATCCTTTAAGGATATTGCGAAGCTGATTGGACATCCTTTCGTTGAATCCTCTAAGGGATGGAGTGATTCGATCCTCTATAGTGGATAGAGGAAAGACATATTAATCCAATGTGATAGTACCGCGGCTATTGCAAGAATTAAGAACGTAATGACAACTACAAGAGTTGATGTATTGAGAATGGATTATATAGTGTCTGGAAAGAGCTTTCATTAGTCCTTTGACGAAAGGATTGATAACAAGATGAGAATACATCTTAGGGATGAGGTTGATGCCCATTGAGATTGAGTCATCTATGATGGATACCCAACCTAGAAATAGGTTCAAAGGGACTAGACAATTCATAAATGATATGGAGATGCGAAAATCATGCTTTTGAAGAATTCATCCAACGGCATGACATCTGAAGCGAGTAAAGGTTGAGTTTAATTTTAATTTTAAAATTTTAAACTCTTAATGATGTTTATATCTCTATTTAGAGTGGGGTACTTTCAGGAGTGCTCTTGATAAACTCACCTATGTGAATGTGAAAGTGTGGCCGCTTTCTATGAGAATATAGGCGGTTCTCTAGATCATTCATTAAATTTGGGATACAAGCGCGGGGCCGTAATGTGCGGCTTTAGACTTTACACTAGTATAGTCGTGTGTGTTAAGCAATCTTTTTATATCCTAGAGTTCAAGACTTATGTTCACTCTACGGTATGATTTTAAGAGAGTATATTAACACTACGTAGAGGTTCAAGTCGCGAGACACCTTTGCTTATGCACAACTCTATACGTTCTTGCTCAATGTTTTAAAAGTATAAGTGGGGGATTGTTGGGAATATATTTTTAAAACATAAATTTATTCCCAATTAATATCTTATTTTTTTTAAGTTAGAATTTAGTCTTTATTAAAACAAATTAATTTTTGGTATAATTAATTTGACCGTTTCATTTTTGTGGTTTTAATGGTGTTAACTACACCATTATAGCTATGAGAGTTTCATATTGTGGAGTTAATGGTATTAACTACACCATAATAATCTTTGATTAAATTGTGTTTAAACCTTTTAATATAAAATCAGATTTTGGTTGGAAAAATAAGAGAGAGAGTTTAGTTTTTCTTTATGTTGTGCGTTTTCAAAAGAAATATTTTTTTGTGAAAGAAAACAATGTGTGAGCATCATTTGTTTTCTATTAGAGATTCTTAGCAAGAATGAAGTGTAAAAGTTTCACATCCTCTCACCGTGCAAGAGTGATTGTGTAAGAGATTGAACTTCGGCTGTTTTATCCTGGGGATGACGCGACAACGATGAATCACTTGCACAATCTTGGGCGAGCCGCGAAACGTCTTAAAGAAAGCGACCTAGTCCGCGACTCAGCCATAACATTATTTGTTTCGTGTTTGATTTTATTTGTTGTGCAGGCATAATCCGTCAATTGATTCCAACAATTTTAAGATGTTTTATTCTGCCATACGAATCAAAAGAAACAATTGTCGAAACGCGATAAGTATCATTGTTTTATTTCGTTTTATAGAATTATAACTTGTATAGTTTTTATTTAGCGATTGAATATGATGCTTGAGATTTTGGAGTTCTTTGTATACCTAAAATTAATTTTTTGTCTAATATTGATGGACTAGGATTTTAACATGGTTAGATTTTTCTTTATGAAATTTTTAACATAAGAAATTATCGTTGAGCAAATCACAAATACCAAGAAGTGGGGAACCACGTTTCATGATTCATGAAAAGTAAAATCTCCTTGGGTGCGGGTGACACCTAGTCCGCATCCGCCCATCGGTTGCTCACCCCCAATCATACTGGCTGTAGTACTACCCTTGGCAGTTGTCCATTCAGCCCAACAGGCTCCCAAACTAGGGCTGTCAATGGGTACCCATTACCCGGAACCGGAACCAGACCCGTTAGATTCGGGTCCGGTTCTGGGTCCTAAAGTTGGACCCATTGGCAACTTAGGACCCGACGGGTAATTACCCGATTGGACCCGAATGTTAACGGGTCCAAACGGTAATACCCGTCAGTACCAGCGAGTAATGGGTACCAGTTAAGTATCTTTTTATTCATCTTTTTAGAAAAATCTTAGGTATTTTGTTAGTTTCGGCTTTGATTTTTTTCCATTTTTCATTTTTTTCTTACATTTAATCTTTATTTAGTACATTAATAAAGAAATAAGAATAAATTTTTATAAAAATAATTTAGATTTTAGTTAAAAAGGGAAAAAAATTAAGTTTTTAAGATTTTCTTTATAGTTTTTTTAATACCCAACGGGTACCCGGAACCGATGGGTACCCGGGACTTTAAACGGGTCCGGTTCTGGGTCCACAAATTTAGGAACCGGACCCGACCTTTATAAGTAGGGTCCGGGTCTAGTGATACCCGGGAGGACCCGGACCCATTGACAGCCCTATCCCAAACCTATCGACGGAATGGGTTTCCAAGCGTTTGATAAACGAGAGACTTGGACTGTGCCAAACCTGATAATTATGGCGAGTACAGTACATATTGTATGTTTATCACCATAGGGCTCACTAAAGCAGGCTCTTCTGTACCAATTATTGATTAGACTCATTAAACGAAAAATGTTGGTGTTGTCATTTTCCGTCGAAGGTAGTATTAGTTGTAACTGCAAGTAAACCTGTTGAACAACAATGCAGTAAAGATAAGTAATTTGGTATTTAGTTTTTGACTTTTACTCCACATGGGGTAAAAGGAATATGTAAATCAATGGATAGTTGAGGCGAAAAATTACTCTTTTGCCTCATATCATTTTTTAACTGCTGCAGTAAATCAAAATTAATTTTACCACATCGATGTCGAAATATGTGAAAATAGTAAAATAAATAAGATGTTGACTCTATTTTACCACACATGTGTGCTATAGTAATTTATAAATTAATAGATAACGAGTAATGCACGAGACATTATACGTAATGTAGTCGATTTCGGTCGAGATGGCGTAGATCTCGCCGAAAATTCCGGATTTGACATTTAAGATAACGAAATTTCTAATTTTGCCAAGATGGAGTTTGGTCGGACAAGGCCGGAAATTTTAGTTTAATCTTAGTAAACTCGTCCGGAAACCTCGGCTATTGATTTTGAAATTTGTATGTGTATTGGGTTTTCTACTATTTTTAAAAGAGATTTTTTTGTTTTCATGAAAATTGATGGTATTTCATTATATTTATACAATATTATAAGTAAAAAATATATGAAAAATGTTTGATATACATACTATAGGGATAAAATACGGAAACGAAGTTTTAGTAGTTTCTTCGAGATTTTTCACCGAGATAAAGTTGTTCCACTGTCTCGGTCCCGGCCAAGATAGACCAAAATATGGAATTGACTACACTAATCACGCGCCAGGTCTCCCTTCAATTTTTTCCGGAAACTAAATCTCCCCTTAAAATGCAATATTTGAGAAAACCAAATTTCCCACTAAAAGGTCCCGGAATTAGCCCACGCACCCAGAATTTTCACCTCTTCCGGTAAAACCTTTCAGTTATCTCCCGAAAATAGAAAAAAATAGGAGAACAAAAAAAAAACAAAAACTCTCAAAATCCTACAACACGACTCTCATTCTCTTCTCAAAATAATTTTCTCCCAACTTAAACAAAAACTCATTACTAGAAGCTTCACGGTATTAAATGACACACAAAAAAGACTCGAAATCCCTAATTTTCTCACTTAGACATCAAAAGGAAAACCCTAATTAACCATTTCTTAATTATCAATACTGTCACTCCAAGGGCCATCTTAGATTTTTTTGATTTATAAATTTTATCTAGAAATATACACATAACCTCGAATCAATTTGGGGTTTTATGTTTTCTTCGTTATGCAGAGACTATATCAAGTTAGTTTTTTCATCCATCTCTTTCTGAAAATTCCAATATGGGTTTTCTTTATTTTTTGTTTTTCATGTTCTTCATTTTTTTCAAGGTAATTTTCTTTACGATGATGCAATTTGAAGAAGATTAAGTTTTTAACAACAAAAAAAAAAAATCCTTTATGTATAATATTTTTGCGGTTTATTACATTGACTATTACCGTTTAATGCATATCTAAACTAAGGAAAAAGCAATTGATCTTAGTGGTAGTCGGGAAACTCGGACAACCAAATGTTTTGGATGAGGGAAGCAAGTGTCAAATAATAAATGTCAAATAAGAAACCGCGTTGACAACGGATACACGACCCAGATTATGCAGTGAACAATGAAGTATACAAACACTTGAATCTGTGAGCCGAGATGACACAAAATGAATGGTTTTCCTGCCAGAATTTAGACCTGGACATCCTTTGGGGAGGTATAAGTCTAAAGCTGATAAGGAGATAACACAACTTATCAAGGCTGCTGAAGAATATTGTGAGGAATTGAGACGACTATGTTCATTTGAGGAGGAAAATAAAGGAAAAACCATGCTTCATGCATCATCTGTATGCGACACTATTAGTCATTAATGAAGAAAATGAGAGAATTGATTGAGGCTGTGCAGAACCATACAATGGAAGTGACATGAAATTATATCAGAGGAATCACTAGTACATATTGATAACGAATACATGATGATAGTGCTAGCAATCGAGGAAGAATTTCTGAGAAGATGTAATTACCTTTATTGCTCACCAGATAAAGATTCAGCTTAATGGTATGAATACAACACAAATCAATTCAAAGATTACTAATCTTTAGGATAATGATCGAATAATGATCTAATAAAAGATTATTATTTAAGGGCAAAATAAAATAATTTCCTTGAAATCATACACTATTATTTTAATCAATTGCAAGTGTATCCGAATTTATAATTATTTGGATAATATCCAAAATGGAGTGTGTCTGACAATGTCATGAAATGAAGCTTGGTTTGCGGTGAAGATGACTGGGAGAAAGAAGGATATTTGGAACTTGTTAATTTATGCAATCTTGTGGCATATTTGGAAAGAAAGGAGTTGAATGGATTTTGGTGCAAGGTCTATGGATGTGGATAAGCTTTGCTTGATCCTTAAACATAATCTTATTTGGTGGTTGTTTGAGAAAAATATATTTTTTAAAGGGTTTACTATGAATCAAGTTTTCTTTAATTGGAAGACTGTTCTACACTTGTAGTTTAAGTCTTATCGTAGTTTGTAGTAATTATTAAAATTATTATTAGTAAAAATCATTCCTTCCCATGCCTTGGTATTACGGCATGGATTATTTCAAGTTTACATACAATTTTTAGGTATACCTCTCTAAATTAATAACCTTTATATATTAATAAATTTCTAAATCCCCGACTGTATTGATATGTGGATGTTTTACTGTATTGCTGTTTCTGAACTAATTTGGGTGTGTTGGTTGCTCAAGGACTTGCATTTCCTTCTCTTTACAACTCCTGGGATGAGCTGTAACAATTTTAGTTCTCGGCATTAGGCATCTAAGATCATGCACATCAGAATGAAGAGTTTGAGCATTGATTTTCGTTGTCAGGGAGTAGGTCAAAAATAAATCTGTGGTTGTTCAGTATGCATCTAAGATAGTGAAAGTCAGGCCATTACTAACATGAAAAGAGTTGTAAAGTATTTGTTTATAAGTTTTCTTCCGAAGGCATTGTTTGTTTAGGTTCTGACGGCTGTGAATGGATTACATATCATAATTCCAATAACGACCACAAACGATAAAAACTGAAATTTATCATTCCTACACATATGTTGCCTGTCACATTCAATGTGTCAATGAGCGGGCTAAATGCCATATACACCGATCCTCGTGCTCCAGACGCTAATATGGTTGCGCTCGCTTATATCTCCTTTCTCTTAGCATTCACCAACGCTACTGTTGATGGTGGTTTTTAAACAAGGGGTAAAATCATAAAACCCCATGACCTAGTGTTACCCGCAACACATTAACTAAGAGAATTAACTCAGGTGTAAATAATTAATGGGGGTATTTTTTCAAAATACCAGATTAGGTTTTCGACACAACCCTAATTCCAAAACCAAGCAAAGACATCACTGCGCACCATGGCAACAATGCCAAACCAAGCCGCTGCACAATGCACCATGGCAACAATGCCAAACCAAGCTGCACACTGCGCACCATGGCAACAATGCCAAACCAAGCGCTGCACACTGCGCGCACCATGGCAACAATGCCAAACCAAGCCAAACGCGCTGCGCACCATGGCAACAATGCCAAACCAAGCCGCACACTGGCACCATGGCAACAATACCAAACCAAGCCGCACACTGCCATGGCCATGGCAACAACGCCAAAACCAAGCCGCACACTCGCGCACCATGGCGGACGCCAAAACCAAACTACATATCGCACTCATTGGGAACCATGCCAAACTAAGCCGCTATGCTTTATTGGCACATGCCAAATATAGCGCCCTAGGCTTGCAAAACGTGCAACTAGGTCAACATGGCCGTACGTGCCATTGGCATATGCCAACATGTACCACAAGCCATATTTCCAAGCCGCTACGCCATTGGCACATGCCAAATATAGCGCCCTAGGCTTGCAAACCGTGCAACTAGGCCAAAGTGGCCGTGTGCCATTGGCACATGCCAACATGCTCACCTGGTAGCTTTTTCCTACCAAGGCCCGCGGCCCTCGCATGCCATTGGCACATGCCAACATGCTCCCTGGTAGCAAAGCTTTTCCTACCAAGGCCACGGCCCTAACGGCCACGCATGCCATTGGCACATGCCAACATGCTCGATGGTAGCTTTTCTTACCAAGGCCACGGCCCTAACGGCCACGCATGCCATTGGCACATGCCAACATGCTCGCTGGTAGCTTTTCTTACCAAGGCCACGGCCCTAACGGCCACGCATGCCAACATGCTCGCTGGTAGCTTTTCCTACCAAGGCCACGGCCCTAACGGCCACGCATGCCAACATGCTCGCTGGTAGCTTTTCCTACCAAGGCCACGACCCTAACGGACCACGCATGCCATTGGCACATGCCTACATGCTCGATGGTAGCTTTTCTTAACCTAGGCCACGGCCCTAACGGCCACGCATGCCATTGGCACATGCCAACATGCTCGCTGGTAGCTTTTCTTACCAAGGACAGGGCCCTAACGGCCACGCATGCCATTGGCACATGCCAACATGCTCGGCGGTAGCTTTTTCTTACAAGGCCCACGGCCCTAACGGCCACGCATGCCATTGGAACATGCCAACATGCTCGCTGGTAGCTTTTCTTACAAGGCCACGCCCTAACGGCCACGCATGCCAAAAACACACGCTGGTAGCCTAACTTGCCAACCGTGCAACCTACCACCAAGGCATTCGCACATGCCATTGGCACATGCCAAACACTCACGCTGGTAGCCCAACTTGCAAGCCGTGCAACCTACCACCAAGGCATTCGCACATGCCATTAGCACATGACAAACACACACCCCGTAGCCTTACTTGCAAACCGTGCAACCTACCACCAAGGCATTTCACACACGTCATTGGCACATGCCACATGCGCCCTAAGCGACACCACTTGCACTCAAGATGCAACCAACACTCGAGACATCAACACAAGGCGGGGATGCTTTCCGGGGTTTTGGTTTGGCGGTCTGACTTCTGCACGTACTAAACTCACATTAAAAAATAGAAAAGGAATAAAGCGGTCAAATAAATGAGGAAATAATAATGAAAACGTTTTCACCAATTAACACCATGCGGTTACCACCTCCTCCCATTATTTCACCCTTTACTCTCTTCCTTCATGAGACCCGAGAGTGCGTTTCAATCTCGACTTGTATAAATAGGTCTTACCTATTTCCACGGTTTCAACAAGTCTCGGTCGGGAGAAAAATACTACACTCTCGGAAAAGGAAACTTTGCAAGCTCTCCAAAAAGCTTTCATCTCTTGCAAGCTTAGAAGCTTCCACTTTACGATACAAGTAGAGACACTACTCTCCCAGAATTATCCTGTCTCAACACCTTTCTTTGCTTCCCTCCCCCAAATCAACCCTTCTCCTCCACTTTGTGACCAAAGCAAGTCTGGAACGACCATTTCTTGGTTTAGGCCGGACTTGTACAGATTGATCTCTCGAATCTATAAAGTGCTCACGTGCAGCACATTTGTTTAGGGTTTGAACCAGTTTCTCACCCACCTACCAGAATTCTGAAATCTGCAGAAACGATTTTTACCCATAAACAATTGGCGACCACAGCGGGAGGATTGATCTATCGGCTACAATGTCAGACTGTCGATATCGTTCTTCGACCCAGAAGTCAAGATGGTAGGGGAAAGTGACTCAATCGACTCAAGGCAGCTGGACAACCGGTTACCGTTAGCAAAAGCTACACCCTAAAAAACGGGGACTCGTTGAAGATGCTACCAGCGATTGGGGACTTGAGACTCAATCCGATTCAACTGCCAGACAACCCTCATTACCGGTTGTTAAAACTACACCGAAAAGTGAGGACTCGGAAGATGCTACCAGCGATTGGGGACTTGCTGGCGATGCTACCAGAAAAACCGCCTTTTTACATGAGAGGGGCATGTTCACAAAAACCTATGAAGTGAGTAAATTCAGACTGCGCAAGATATACGATCTGTTTTTAGGTTCTTAATAAAACCTCCATACTATTGCGTCTTGTGCCTATTGCTAGCACACACTTTCATAAAAGCAATATTCCTTTCCCAAAACATAATCAGAGTTATATTATCAAAACCATTCATCCCAGAAAGAATCCAATATCCTCAAAAGCTAACATTTATCTATCAACCCAAGAAATCCAGGAAGACAAAAACCATAAACCAGGCGCTTTGTTTGCCTTTCAAAGAAAAAAAAAATTTACCTACCCGTACATACCTACTTTGCACAATAATAATTACCTGTCACTATTAGCAGACGTTACTACAGTGACATTTGAAGAATTATTTATGATGAAGTATTTCCACAGTTTATGAAAGGCATACCTATGGCTACGGTTTACACCCAAGACGAGAAAACAATAAACCAAATTGAAAGAGAAACGCTGGAGTACATAGGCTGGGATATGCTTGCCCACTTTATCACTACCGCGCTACCGCTAACACCATGACGTGATAACAAAGATACGAGGTAAAAAGGGGAGCCAACCCATTTCATAAGCATAACACTTTTTGAATTTGAATAAGGAAAGGATTTCTGTTTGAGCTACGTATGGGAAGAGGCAACTAGGCCCTTGAGAAACAAGTCCAAGCCACGCCAAGCCAGCACCGTGCCAAGCCAATGGTCCACACCATACCGAAATCCAAGCCGGCGTCCACACCAAGTCGGCGCCCATTACAAGACGATCCGGCGCCTACCGACGCGTTTCCAAGATGCGCTTGCCCAGATGACGCGCATGCCGGCCTGCCAGAAGCGCTTGCCGACGCGCTTACCGGGCACACATGCCGCACGCGCATGCCAGCCGCAGTACCACACTTTGTGCTACGGTTTTATCCTTCCAGCGCTAACATCTTGCGCCCTTCCAAAGCACCATCCTCGCCCTTGAAACAGCGCCCTGGCTCCAGCACTTCGTGATCAAAACCGTGTCATCTCTGCACGATACACTTACGATCACGAACCAGAGCCACTTCCGCCACCCCAACGGTTCTTCAAGCATGAAAGCTCCAACCGTTACCAGAGACGCTACTCCACCATCAGGGCAAGATACTAGAAGATCCAAGAAGCCGACCTCCTTTTAGCACTGTTGATTCGATGAAAAGACGAAAGATACTTCAGCGGGACGCGCGTTATAGATGAAGAGGCTCGCGTTGCTCTTGAACGCCCGAGTAAAGGGGATAAGCAATCCAATTTCGTCACACGTGAAGATCGGGAAGGACTTCTCCAAAATCGAAAGCAATGGAAATCAACAACTCTCCGAGATCACGGAGACCCTTCTTCCGTCGGGACCCTCATAATTGGAACTTCGCCCACAAAGTCGTAATCTATGATGAAACAGTTATGTGAGATTCTATATTTCTCCAAGGCATAGCATCAAGACATATTTGCATCTCTCAACCGCACCGCATCGGGAAAACGGCGTTTCCGGCCGGGGAAGCCGTTCCCAAACCCCAACCTCTCTAGAAAGTACGATCGACGGATGTAACCGGGGACTCCTAACCTTTTTCTCTTGAGGGTGTCGAGTTTGACGAACGTGACGCGACCTCCGACTTCAAAATGGTAGCCGTCAAGGCTCGAGAGTTGCGGGATGTCGTTTCAACGTTCTCTCCCGTAGTAGCTCCGCATCAACGTTCTCTCCGAAGTAGCTACGCATCAACGTTCTCCAAAGAGCGGCTTTGCTTCAACGTTCGCTTCAATGCCACTCCTTCTACGCAAAGGGTCGTGCCGCCACACTCCCCATATCAAGGAACATAGTCACAACCAGGCAATCTCCGTAGTCATGGACACCTTTTAATCGATCTCGCCAAAAATCTTGATCATGGACAGTTTGCTCGCTTACGCATCCAGCCAATCCTTTTACGTCCACGGAAGCCCATAGAATATCATCCAACCTACTTTGTTACCACGACAATGTAGTTTCTCCCGATTACATCTCCTACCAAGAACTGTTGCCCCTCATTCGTTGATACCGGCCGAGCTTCACCGCGGCGGAATTACTACAAAGATGGAAACACGTAAACCATACTTGAGAATGGAAGATATACACGGGATCCCTTCACGTCAAAGCTACGAAGAACAGTCCACCAAAAATCCGTACCCACAACAAGGTCCTGTACTCTTCAAGGGTGCAGCGCAAGAACATCATCACCTCTCTGTCTAGAAGACGCCTTCAACACTTTACGAGGCCGCGGAGGATCCCGAGCCTGCACTATCCAGAATATGTCATCATGTAATTTCTGAGCATCCCAGTGTCACATCCAGAGAAAGAGTACGATAGGCTTATATCAAATCCCGTGGAGGGATTCAAGGCGATATAATGAAAGTAGGTCATGCATGGGGACTACCAGCGTGAGATGCTTTCACTCCCCTCAACCAGTTATTACTGATTTCAACATCATCACTATCGAGGTTTTACGAGCCGCGAGAATTTCTCAACATGAATCCGTACATGTGCACCGAAAACTCCAAAAGCACGCCAGAAGGTTACATTCACGTATTCATCCATTCCATCATATCAAACCGAAGTATGACCAAGGGACTTCTCGCTGCATCCCATTTCGTAAGATAGAGCCCTAAATCGGCGTCCTCCAAGTCCTGCGGACGAGGCAACAAGGACGGATTCGAAGGAAGGGGAACGAATAGGTCATCCTCGTCGATAACGGTGATGCATGCTCCAACGGGATATCTCTGCACAAAAGGGAAATTTTCCATTTATACAAAAAGCGGCGGTAAAGTGTACGACAAATCAGCAAAGAAGAAGAAAACATACCGGTATGATTTTCTTAACCCGAATAACCTTTGTTGGGATGCTCATGCAAGAGTCAGACCTCGCGCCTTCATCTGGATAACCTGACTAGTTAGAAGATGATTCAAATCTGCGTGACATGACAAAGAGAGAAATTCAACAAGAATAACCTTTTCTCAAACGAGGGAGATGATGCAGTTGCGTTGGGTTTGAATCTGAAACCTTTAAAAAGGAAAGGAAGCAATGAGGGACATACGCTTCCATTTTTTGGCATGAACGATGCCCTAATCGAAGCAGCGTGAAGGAAAGGAAAAATAAGGAAACTTTGCTATACTGGCAGAAACACCTACTCCCTCCTTGTTCACACCGATCCCATCAAGTCACGCCCAGCTAGACGCTCGGCTTCCCTACCTTGCAGCCAGGTCCCACCCGCCTAGCACGCTCGTTTTCCCAACTCACGCCAACTTCCCAATGACCGCCCAAGTCTCTTCAGCAAAGCACGCAGACTTCCACACCTTGTGTCGGTCCCACTAGCTAGCACGCTCGGTTCCCAACTCACGCCAACTTCCCAACGTCGCCCAAGCTGCACCGGCCCCACCAATTGTGCCAGCCTCCCGATTTGTGCAAAACTACCAGAGGCAAGGATTCCAAATCCTATTTATAAAAGGTCAGGCAAGCCTCCTCAATTCTCTTTACGGTTTGTTGTTGATAGTTTGTCACCATCTTATGCTTACCCATGACAAAGCCCTGTTCCGAGCTAAGCAGGGGACTTAATGTTGATGGTGGTTTTTAAACAAGGGGTAAAATCGTAAAACCCCATGACCTAGTGTTACCCGAACACATTAACTAAGAGCATTTAACTTCGTGTAAATAATTAATGGGGGTATTTTTCAAAATACCCAGTTAGGGTTTCGACCGCGAGAACCCTAATTCCAAAACCAAGCCGCACACTTCGCACCATGGCAACAATGCCAAACCAAGCCGCACACAGCGCACCATGGCAACAATGCCAAACCAAGCCGCACATCGCGCACGATGGCAACAATGCCAAACCAATCCGCACATCTGCACCATGGCAACAATGCCAAACCAAGCCGCATCACTTTGCGCACCATGGCAATAATGCCAAACCAAGCCGCACACTGCGCACCATGGCAACAATGCCAAACCAAGCCGCACACTGCTTGCAGAATACATGAAACAACGCCAAAACCAAGCCGCACATGCGCACCATGGCGGCGAGCAAAACCAAACTACATATCGCACTCATTGGCAAGCATGCCAAATATAGCGCCCTAGGCTTGCAAACGTGCAACTAGGTCAACATGGTCCGTACGTGCCACTGGCACATGCCAACATGTACCACAAGCCATATTTCCAAGCCACTACGCCATTGGCACATGCCAAATATAGCGCCTTAGGCTTGCAAACCGTGCAACTAGGCCAAAGTGGCCGTATGTGCCATTGGCACATGCCAACATGCTCGTTGGTAGCTTTTCCTACCAAGGCCACAGCCCTAACGGCCACGCATGCCATTAGCACATGCCAACATGCTCGCTGGTAGCTTTTCCTACCAAGGCCACGGCCCTAACGGCCACGCATGCCATTGGCACATGCCAACATGCTCATTGGGTAGCTTTTCCTACCAAGGCCACGGCCCTAACGGCCACGCATGCCATTGGCACATGCCAACATGCTCGATGGTAGCTTTTCCTACCAAGGCCACGGCCCTAACGGCCACGCATGCTCGATGGTAGCTTTTCTTACCAAGGCCACGGCCCTAACGGCCACGCATGCCATTGGCACATGCCAACATGCTCGGTGGTAGCTTTTCTTACCAAGGCCACGGCCTACGGCCACGCATGCCATTGGCACATGCCAACATGCTCGCTGGTAGCTTTTCCTACCAAGGCCACGGCCCTAACGGCCACGCATGCCATTGGCACATGCCAAAATGCTCGGCCCGGTAGCTTTTCCTACCAAGGCCACGGCCTAACGACCACGCATGCCATTGGCACATGCCAACATGCTCGATGGTAGCTTTTCTTACCAAGGCCACGCTTCCACTAAGACCACGCATGCCATTGGCACATGCCAACATGCTCATTGGTAGCTTTTTTCTTACCAAGGCCACGGCCCTAACGGCCACGCATGCCAAAAACACACGCTGGTATCCTAACTTGCAAACTGTGCAACCTACCACCAAGGCATTCCGCACATGCCAAACACACACGCTGGTAGCCTAACTTGCAAACCGTGCAACCTACCACCAAGGCATTCCGCACATGCCATTAGCACATTCCAAACACACACGCTGGTAGCCTAACTTGCAAACCGTGCAACCTACCACCAAGGCATTTCACACGTCATTGGCACATGCCACATGCGCCCCTAGCAACACCACTTGCACTCAAGATGCAACCAACCTCGAGACATCAACACAAACTGGGGATGCTTACCCAGGGTTTTGGTTTGGCGGTCACAGCTTGCAGCGTACACTACGCTCACATTAAGAAAGCGTGAAAAGGAATAAAGCGGTCAAATAAATGAGGAAATAATGGTGAATACGTTTTCACCCATTAACACCATGCGGTTACCACCTCCTCCCATTATTTCACCCTTTACTCTCTTCCTTCATGAGACCAGTACGTTTCAATCTCGACTTGTATAAATAGGTCTTACCTATTTCCACCGCATACAGTCTCGTTCGGGAGAAAAATACTACACTCTCAGAAAAGGCAACTTTGCGAGTTCTTCAAAAAGCTTTCATCTCTTGCAAGCTTCCGAAGCTTCCACTTTCTGATACAAGTCGAGACACTACTCTCCCAGAACTATTCTGGTCTCAACACCTTTCTTGGCTTCCCTCCTCAAATCAACCCTTCTCCTCCACTTTGTGACCGAAGCAAGTCTGGAACGGCCATTTCTTGGTTTAGGCCGGACTTGTACAGATTGATCTCTCGAATATATAAAGTGCTCACGTGCATTACATTTGTTTAGGGTTTGAACCAGTTTTCTCACTCACCTACAACTTACCGAAATCGGCGGAAACGATTTTTACCCATAAACACTACGAACACACTATCCTTTATTCCGAACTTCAATATCAACGATTCAATGGGCCTCACAATATCTTTGGTCTGAAACAATGTAGCCTTGGTTACAAAAAGGAAAAGAACACAGTTGATTCTTCCCTTATCTACTTGGATTCGGATACTTATGAGCTTGAAAAGTACGCGGCCATTGTTTGCTCAAATCATGAGACAGTTGCGAGCATAGCTTGAATTCAAATAGGATGATGAAATAGATTTCATTATGTTCACGATTGATTAGGAGGAATATAGATTTGAAATTACTGGTTGGAATTTGTTCTGTCATCTCATCAAAGCTCGTTCGGTAACCCAGCTCATGTCATAAATTATTACTTATTGTTTGTTAACGAAATTTTTTTCTTCTTCGTTCTAAGACCATGTAAGGATAAATGTTATGGAAGTACCTAAATTATCATCATTTTTTTTAAGATTTTATTAGTACTCCCATCAATCCGTTTTTTTGTGAAGCCTTTAAGAATTCCCTTTATTTTCCCTATAAATACCGGTCCATGTAGAAGGTGATGGACAATCGATGTATTATTAGATGGTCTTTCTACAAAGAATTCCTGAGAGAGATCTAGATAGATAGAGAAAGAGTAAGAAATCGAAGTGATACTTGTAACTCTTTTAAGGGTAATACCTTATAATCAATAAAGAATACATATTTCTTCCCGTGGACGTAGGTCTTCATGGCCGAACCATGTTATATGCTTGTGTTAATCTTTACTTTTCATGTTCTTTACATCTTTTTTATCTTGAATCTTGAATGTTTAGATAGTTTATAGCCTTTAGATTTACTTGGGTGTAGCCATCAGAAAAGATGCAACTACACATGCGGTATGTAAGTTCATTAGCATAGGGCTCATGAAAGCAGAGCTTCAAAAAAAAAGAAGTAATGGTACACTATGCAAAGAGTATTTGATAAAAGCTAGTTTTTGTTGTCATTGCAAACCTAAAAATAAGGCTTATAGTTTTGGTTTTTTCTTCATATAAAGTACACCATGAACTATCACAAAGCTTTCTACAAAATGAACCGTTGGAATGAACTACGATGTTACGAGTTCATTCTTCAAATAAACTTCCTGAATGAATTACCATATTACGAGTTCGTTGTACAAATCGGGGAATGAAGAGTTTGAGCGTTGATTTTCACTATGTCGGGAGACCGAGGTCTAAAATTTTTGGAACAATTTTAGGTTACTTTTTACCATAATTATTAAAAGAGATATGGAAGGGGTGTGAATTTTGGGCCCTTAACCAGATGGGCCCTGTCCCCGTGACACGGCTTTCACGGCCTTGTGCTGGCTTTAATTGAGGGTGTCAATAGCAAATCCACTTGTATTTCTTTGGCAACAAACCTACATCCTAGTCATCTAAGAAACAAGCAACAACATCCGGATCTACAACGGAGTCACAATATAGTGATTTTGTTATTGTTCTTTGATGACCTCACCTGTGCGTCTATGTTTGCTCAAGGACTTGTACATTTCTTTATCTCTGACAACTCTGGCTCGGGCTGTGACAATGTTAGTTAGTACACTGTAATTTAATGCACATCGGAATGTAGTGTTTGAGGGTCACTATGTCGGGAGACTAGTTAGCGATTCGAGGTACGGGAAACGTTAGGAGCGGGATACATACGAGTATTAAGTATTATACGAGATTCGTAAAAGCCAAATACGCTCAAAAATCCGGTCAATCGTTCGTGATTCGGCAGTAATGTACACATCGGCATACATTCGTATATAATTGGTTTTGGAGATATGAATCCGGCATACAAAATTTGGTATATATCAACTTGTTAAAAATTAATTTTTCATATAATCTCTCCTTATATGTATTATAATTTAATAATTGATATGAACTATACGTGCATTATAATCAATAAATAACACGTACATTAGTGGTATTGGAATTAGATTGGTATATGTAAAATTTTAAAAGTCAAAAATATATAATATAGTGATGACGTGGCAAATTATTATACGAACCGTATGATTCGGTAATTAAATAAATACGCATATAATTCGTTTGGTACAATTTTTAAAAAAAATTTTCAATAATTATTTTTTATAGTTTTATAAACATATCATTTTTTACTTATTTTCATTTTCCGGAAATTGTTCGATAGGATAAAAACTGCTTTTGAAAACCAAAGAAAATCAACTAAAACAGATCAAATATTAATAGTCGTTTAAGAGATAGTGATGCTGGTCATGACTCACTTAGAGTCATTTCCCAAATCTCTAACTTTGTTTTGAAAAGAAGAAGCATGATAAAAGGAAAAAACACAAAAAAAAAACGAATATTTATCATTTTCATTTTTTTGTTTCTAAAAACAAAAAACTAACAGATAATGTTAGTTAAAAAAAACCCTGACATACGCGTTTTTTCCAGTTTTCTATTTTCGGTGTTTTTAAAATTCACACCAAACACATCCTAAAATCTCTAGTCGTTCATTATGTGTGGACAGTTCATATTCAAAGGATAGTGGAAGTCATGTCATTACTAACGTGAAGAGAGTTGATGAGTTTTCATCCAAAGATATATATTGTTGTTTAGGTTCTGACGTCTGAGAATAGGTTTCACATCTTAATTCCAATAACGACGACAAAAAAAAAATGTATTTCATGGATATTATTCATGATGATGATGTGTACAAAAACTGAAACTTCTCATTCCAACATATAAGTTACCAATCACATTAGCTGTGCGAATGAGCGGTCTAAAATGAGTGCATGTGCTTAAAATAACCAAAGACAACAGTATAAGATTAAAGATTCAGAACTCTTTGAGTGCTTCAAGAAAAGAAAAAACTTCTTAAGAAACAAAGACAAAAAATTAATTTCTCAAAGAGTACTCCTTCCAAATGGATAATTGCAATCACAATTTTGTTTTCGTGCTTTCTCTGATCATTATAATCTCTGTGTTTAATAGCACTGCAGAGAACAATCCAACGACCGAGTGGATTCAGTCTGCAATCAAACCCCAAATCCTAAGTTCTGCTTGGACGCTATATACGCCGATCCTGATGCTTCAGAAGCTAATATAGTTGCGCTCGCTTATATCTCTTTTCGTTTAGCAAGCACCAATGCTACAAACACCCTGTCCTTCATTACTGATCATCATAATCCAAACAATGGGTCTCACGGTGTAAAACAGGAGGAGGGTCTGAAACAATGTAGCCTTGATTACGAAAAGGCAGAGAATGCTCTTGATTCAGCCCTCGCCGACTTGGACTCGGATACTTTTGAACTTGGACAGTACGCGGATGTTGCTGCTCAGTCCGCAGTTCATTGCGAGCATAGCCTGAATACAACTATGATGATATCTTCATCATTACATTCAGAATTGACTAGGAGGAATACAGATTTGAAACTACTGGCTGGAATTTGTTCTGTCATCTCATCAATGCTTGTTATGTAACCTTGGAATATATCGAATTATTACTTAATGTTTTGTGAATGAATTTTGGTTTTGTTCTTCTCTTTCTTTTTCTGTTCTTGGGATGAGAGGACTGTGTGATAAAAGAGGCAAAACGGCAACCATAATTGTTGTTCTGCTGTAAGAATTGAGCAAATCACAAATTCCAAAGCAGCGGGGAACCACATTTCATGATTCATGAGAAGTAAAATCTCCTTAGGTGTGGGTGACACCCATCCGTTGCTCACCCCCAAGTCTACTGGTTGTAGTACTCCTCTTGGCAGTTGTCCATTCAGCCCTTCTGGCTCCCAAACAAAACTATTGATGAAATGGGTTTCCAAGAGTTTGATAACCGAGAGACTTGGACTGTGCCAAACCGGATAATTATGGCGAGTACAGTACATATTGTATGTTTATCACCCTAGGGCTCACTAAAGCAGGCTCTTCTGTACCAATTATCGGTTAGACTCATTGAACGAAAAATGTTGGTGTTACCATTTTCCGTCGAAGCAGTATTAGTTGTAATTGCAAGTAAACCTACTGAACAACAATGCAGTAAAGATACGCAATTTGGCATTTAGTTTTGGACTTTTACTCCACATGGGGTAAAAGGAATATGTAAATCAACGGATAGTTGATGCAAAAATTACTCTTTTGCCTCATATTGTTTTTAACTGTTGTAGTAAATCAAAATTTTGCCACATCGATGTGAAATATGTGAAAATAGTAAAATAAATAAGATGCTGACTCTATTTTACCACACATGTGATGTTATAGCAATTTATAAATTAATAAATAATGAGTAATGCACGAGATATTTACGCGTAATGTAGTCAATTTCGACGAGATGGCTGAGATCTTGCGAAAATTGTGGTTCCGACATTTAAGATAACGAATTATTTAATTTTGCCGAGATGGAATTTGGACGGAATTGGCCGGAAATTCTGGTTGAATCTTAGTTAACTCGACCGGAAACCTGGGTTAATGGTTTTGAAATTTGTACGAATTTTGGGTTTTCTACTATTTTAAATAGAGATTTGTTTCTTTTGATAAGAATAGGTGGTATTTCAGTATACTTATACACTATTATGAGTGAAAAATATATGAAAAATGTTTGATATACATATTATAGGTATAAAATTCGGAAACAAAGTTTTAGTAGCTACTTCGAGATTTTTCACCAAAAAATCCCCAAGATAAAGTTGTACCACCTGTCTCGGTCCCAATAGAGATAGGCCAAAATCCGAATTGACTACATTGATCACGCACCAAGTTTCCCTTAAAAATTTTTGGAAACTAAATCTCTCCTTAAAATACAATATTTGTGAAATCCAATTCCCACGGCCTCGGAATTAGCCGACGCACCATAATTTTCACATCTTCTCATAAAACACTTTCAATTATCTCCCGTAAATAGAAGAAAAAAAAACTCTCAAAATCCTACAAAACAACTCTCATTTTCTCTTCTCGAAATTATCTTCTCCCAACTTAAACAAAAACTCATTCTTCGAGGCTACACGATTATATCACACACAAAAAAGACTCAAAATCCTTAATTTTCTCACTCCCGACATCAATAGGAAAACCCTAATTTACCATTTCTCAATTATCAATCTTGTCATGTTGAGATTATTAATCCCACATTGTTGGGCAATCTAAGATCCTGCGGTTTATAATTTCTTAGGGCTTCTCCACTTATTGCCAATTGGTTTTGAGTTGGATGCCCATATTCGAACATGGTATCAGATCAGGATATTCGCGACGAGTCATTTGACCGCGCCTTTACTCCGGGTCACCGATTTAATTTCCATGTTAGACCCAACGAGACTACACGTGAGGGGCGTGAGATTATTAGTCCCACATTGTTGGGAAATCTAAGATCTGCGGTTTATAATCTCTTTAGGGCCTCTCTCTCATTGCCAATTGGTTTTGAGTTGGATGCCCGCTTGAGACTTTAACATGTCACTCCATGGGCCATCTAGATTTTTTATTTACAACTTTTATCTAGAAATCTACATAAATTCGAATCAATTTGGGGTTTTATGTTTTTCGTCGTTGTGGAGATCTAGAGACTATATATCGAAGTTACTTTTTTCATCTCTTTACGAAAATTCCAATATGGATTTTCTTTAATTTTTGCTTTTGATGTTCTTAATTTTTTTTAAGGTAAATTTCTTTATGATGATGCAATTTGAAAAGTTTAAGTTTTCCAAGAAAAAAAAAAATCCTTTTCGTATAGTATTTACGTGGCTTATTACAGTTGATCGAATGCGTTACCGTTTAATGTGTATCTTAACTAAGGAAAAACTAATTGATCTCAGTGGTAGTTTGAAACTCATGACAAACAAAATATTTTGGACTGACGGAAGGAAGTCATGAAAAGTCAAATAAGAAACCACGTTGACAACGGGTATACGACCCGGATTACGTAGTGAATAACGAGGCATATAAACACTTGAATCATGTGAGCCGAGATGAGACAAACGAATGGTTCTCTGCCAGAATTTAGACTTAGACACCCATTGGGGAGGTCTAAGTCTAAAGCAAACAAGGGGATAACACAACTTATCAAGGATGCTTTGAAGAATATCGCGAGGAATTGTGACGACGATATTCCTTTGAGGAGGAAAATAAAGGAAAACCATGCTTCATGCATCATTTGTATGCGGAACTATCGGTGATTCATGAAGAGAATGAGAGAATTGATTGAGGCTATGCCAGAACCATACAATGGAAACAACATGAAATAATAATGGGAATGGAATCACTAGTACATATGGATAACGAGATACGGGATGATAGTGCTAGCAATCGAGGAAGAATTTACTGGGAAGATGCAATTATCTTTATTGCTCATCGATGAAGATTCAGACATAATGGTCTCGAATACAACACAAATCGAAGATCAAAGATTACCAATCTTTGGGATGATGAATAATGATCTAATAAAAGATTATTATTTAAGGGCAAAATAAAACAATTTCCCATGAATTTTTATCAAACACTATTATTTTAATCAATTACAAGTCTATCAATTTATAATTATTTGGATAATATCTAAAATGGAGTGTGTCGACAATGTCATGAATCATTTTGAAGCTTGGTTTGCGGTGAAGATGACTGGGAGAAAGAAGGATATTTGGAACAAGCTAATTTATGCAATCTTGTGGCATATTTGGAAAGAAAGGAGTTCAATGGATTTGGTGGAAGATGTGGATGAGCTTTGTTTGATCATTAAACAAAATCTTATTTTGTGGTTGTTTGAGAAAGATGTTTCTTAAAGGGTTTACTAAGAATAAGTTCTCTTTAATTGGGAGACTGTTCTACACTTGTAGGTTAAGTCTTATCATAGTTTATAGTAATTATTAAAATTACTATAAACAAAAGTTATTCCTTCTCATGTCTTGGCGTCACGGCATCGGTTATTTCAAGTTTACATATATTTTCTAGGTATCCGTGTGTACTCTTGGCAGTTGTCCATTCAGCCCAGCAGGCTCCCAAACCTATCGACCGAATGGGTTCCAAGCGTTTGATAAACGAGAGACTTGGACTGTGCCAAACCTGATAATTATGGCGAGTACAGTACATATTGTATGTTTATCACCATAGGGCTCACTAAAGCAGGCTCTTCTGTACCAATTATTGATTGGACTCATTAAACGAAAAATGTTGGTGTTGTCATTTTCCGTCGAAGGTAGTATTAGTTGTAACTGCAAGTAAACCTGTTGAACAGCAATGCAGTAAAGATAAGCAATTTGGTATTTAGTTTTTGACTTTTACTCCACATGGGGTAAAAGGAATATGTAAATCAATGGATAGTTGAGGCGAAAAATTACTCTTTTGCCTCATATCATTTTTTAACTCGCTGCAGTAAATCAAAATTAATTTTTGCCACACATGTGGAAATATGTGAAAATAGTAAAATAAATAAGATGTTGACTCTATTTTACCACACATGTGGTGCTATAGTAATTTATAAATTAATAGGAAATGAGTAATGCACCAGACATTATACATTATACGTAATGTAGTCGATTTCGGTCGAGATGGCCTAGATCTCGCCGAATTCCGGCTTTGACATTTAAGATAATGAAATTTTGGTTTAATCTTAGTAAACTCGTCCGGAAACCTCGGCTATTGATTTTGAAATTCGTATGGTATTGAGTTTTCTACTATTTTTGAAAGAGATTTTTTTCTTTTCATGAAAATTGGTGGTATTTCATTATATTTATATACTATTATAAGTAAAAAATATATGAAACATGTTTGATATACATTCTATAAGGATAAAATTCGGAAACGAAGTTTTAGTGGTTTCTTCGAGATTTTTCACCGAGAATATCCCCGAGATAAAGTTGTCCCACTATCTCGGTTCCGGCCGAGATAGACCAAAATCTGGAATTGACTACATTGATCACGCGCCAGGTCTCCCTTAAATTTTTTCCGAAAAATAAATCTCCCCTTAAAAGGCAGTATTTGACAAGGAGATAACACAACTTATCAAGGCTGCTGAAGAATATCGTGAGGAATTGAGACGACTATGTTCCTTTGAGGAGGAAAATAAAGGAAAAACCATGCTTCATGCATCATTTGTATGCGGAACTATTAGTGATTCATGAAGAAAATGATAGAATGGATTGAGGGTATGCAGAACCATACAATGGAAGCTACATAAAATTATACCAGAGGAATCACCAATACATATTGATAACGAACACATGATGATAGTGCTAAAATCAAGGAAGAATTTCCGGGAAGATGTAATTACCTTTATTGCTCATCAGATAAAGATTCAGCATAATGGTCTGAATACAATACAAATCAATTCAAAGATTACTAATCTTTGGGATAATGATCGAATAATGATCTAATAAAATATTATTATTTAAGGGCAAAATAAAACAATTTCCTTGAATTTTTATCATACACTATTATTTTAATCAATTGCAAGTGTATCCGAATTTATAATTATTTGGATAATATCCAAAATGGAGTGTGTCTGACAATGTCATGAAATGAAACTTGGTTTGCGGTGAAGATGACAGGAAGAAAGAAGGATATTTGGAACATGCTAATTTATGCAATCTTGTGGCATATTTGGAAAGAAAGAGTTGAATGGATTTTGGTGGAAGGTCTATGGATGTGGATGAACTTTGCTTGATCCTTAAACATAATCTTATTTTGTGGTTGTTTGAGAAAAATATGTTTTTTAAAGGGTTTACTGTGAATCAAGTTTTCTTTAATTGGAAGACTGTTCTACACTTGTAGTTTAAGTCTTATCGTAGTTTGTAGTAATTATTAAAATTATTATGAGTAAAAATTGTTCCTTCCCATGCCTTGGCGTTACGGCATGGATTATTTCAAGTTTACATTCAATTTTTAGGTATACCTCCCTAAATTAATAACCTTTATATATTAATAAATTTCTAAATTCCCGACTGTATTGACATGTGGATGTTTTTCTTTATTGTTGCTGCTGAAATAATTTGGGTGTGTTGGTTTCTCAAGGACTTACATTTCCTTCTCTCTACAACTCCTAGGTTGAGTTGTAACAATTTTCGTTCTCTGCATTAGGCATCTAAGATCATGCACATCAGAATGAATAGTTTGAGCGTTGATTTTTGCTGTCAGGGAGTAGGTCAAAAATAAATCTCTGGTTGTTCATTATGCATCTAAGATGGTGAAAGTCAGGTCATTACTAACACGAAAAGAGTTGTAAAGTATTTGTTTATGAGTTTTCTTCCGAAGGCATTGTTTGTTTAGGTTTTGACGGCTGTGAATGGATTACATATCATAATTCCAATAACGACCACAAACGATAACAACTGAAACTTATCATTCCTACACATATGTTGCCTGTCACATTAGTTGTGTCAATGAGCGGGCTAAATTCCATATACACCGATCCTTGTGCTCCAGACGCTAATATGGTTGCCCTCGCTTATCTCCTTTTGCTTAGCATTCACCAAAGCTACGAACACATTATCCTTCATTACTGAACTTCAATATCAACGATTCAATGGGCCTCACGGTATCTTAGGCAAAGAACGCACTTGATTCTTCCTTTTTTTTTTTTGATTTGAAGAGAAGATTTCATTAAGGAGAAAAAGAATGTACAAGAGTCTATAGAGAGTAGACAAGAAGAAAAGAAAAAACAAAAGCTAAATCAATAAAATACAGTTTCCCAATTCTGGACGGAGTACTATAATTTAATGTGAAGTTTCTCCCCAAAAGCAGCTGCCCAAGTAAGAACCAAAGTCTTAGTATCGTTAATAAATTCCAAGGCCGTCTTGAAGGTATACTTATCCTCAAAAGTGCGATTATTGCGTTCCCTCCAAATCACCCAGATTACACCAGTAGGAATGAGTCTCCAAGCTACTTGGCCGAAAACAGAAAGTTGGTGATGTTTCCATGAATGTGCAAGAGCTTGTACAGATTCGGAAACACGCAAGACAATTTTTTTCGCATGACACTGCACCAGATTTTATAGGCTACCTTGTAGTGAATGAACAAGTGATTTTGAGATTCTGGGAGGTTACCACAAAGGATACAGGAGCTGTAGATGTCCATACCCTTGTGTGAAGCATATCCAGAGTATTTATACGGTCATGAACTGCACACCAAACTAAAAAGTTGATTTTAGGTGAAACTTCCTTTTGCCAGAAGAAATTGTGCGGAAAATCCTTAACACCAACATCTGCAGTCATAGAGGCGTAAAGTGATTTCACCGTGAAAGATCCATAAGAATGAATAGCCCTTCTCCGAGTATCAGGTAAGTTTTCTTTGACAGTGAAGAGGAGCCAATAACAGAGAAAAGTGCTGCTAAGTTGTTAACCTCAGAATAAGATAAAATTCTTTTGAACTCAAACTTCCAGGAGCCATCAAGAGATGTGTGCTCCGCTAAGGTTGCAAGCTTTAGATTATCGAGTTTATACAAATCATGATACGAGTCAGCTAAACACTTTCCACCAATCCAAATATCATGCCGAAGGAGACAACATTACCGTAGTGTATACAAACAAATGAGTTTGAAGCTACAAGTGTACTAGTTTCATGATAGTTCTCCAAAAGAAATTACATGAGGAAAATTAACTTAGTACAGGAATCCAATAAGAGAAGCTACTTCCATATTTTTCCACAATAAGCTTGAACCACAGTGTGATTTTTCTACACTAAACCTCCAACACCATTTTGCAAGTAATGCTTGATTCATAACTCGAAGATTCAAGATGCCTAAACCTCCCATCTTTTTATTAGCACAGGCAAGAGGCCAATTAATCAAACGAGATGTGTTACTGCCTTTATCATTATGATCCAATAAGAAATTTCTCATCATTCTCTCTAAGATATTAATAACAGAAATAAGAGCTCTGAAGAGTGAAAAATAGTACATGGGAAGTGATGTAAGGATGCACTTGAGAAGAATCATTTTACCTCCCTCTGTGAGAGAGATTTTGTTCCAAAAAAGAAAGTCTTGCATCAAATCTTTCAATGACTGGATCCCATATAGCTTTAGATGTATTTTTTGCACCAAGAGGCATAACCAAATAAATGAAAGGAATAATGTCAGTTCTGCAACCAAGCTCTGCTTCCCATGCATCAATTTTTGGAACTTCACCAATAGAAATGAGTCTTGTTTTAGTAGTGTTTACTTTCATCCCTGCAATGTATTCAAAATACTTTAGGATAGAAAACAAGTTAATTAGATCTTCCTTGTTGTTGTCTAGAAAGAAGATTGTATCATCAGCATAATGGAGATGATTTAAATCTGACCTCCCTCTACCATAGAGAATCTATTAAAAAGGTTAGAGTTTGCAGCTCTGTCAATGTATCTAGAGAATCCTTCTATTGATATGTTGAAAAGTAAAGGAGAAATAAGATATCCTTGTCTCACACCTCTTGAACTGTCGAAGTACCCAAATGAAGAGCCATTTATAAGAACTGAAAAAAGAAGGCATTTTGTTGAATAACGAGAATTTCATCCAATTGCACCATCTACTACTAAAACCCATTTGTTGTAGAACAAATTCTAAGTAGCTCCAATTAATCCTATCAAATACTTTTTCAATATATATCTTGCAAATAACCCCTGGATTTCCAGTTTTTAATATTGAGTCAACCAGCTCATTGGCAATAAGAACACCATCAATGATTTGTCTTCCTTCTATATAAGCACACTGTACAGGAGAAATAAGCTTAGGCATGACCAACTTCAACCTGGTAGCCAGAACTTTAGCAAGAATCTTGTATACACTTGTAAGCAAACAAATTGGCCTACAATCCTTAATGGTTTCTATATGATATTTCTTTGGAACTAGAGTAATAAAAGTAGAGTTAGTTTTAGCATCAATACAACCCTTATCACAAAATTCAGCAATGGTACTCATTATATCATATTTGATAAAAATCCAACATTTCTTAAAAAACATAACAGGATAGCCATCTGGACCGGTGCTTTTGTCTTGTGCTAAATCATTGATGGCATGTAACACTTCAGCTTCAGAAATATTAGCATCAAGAATATCAGATTCTATGGAGTTAATACAATCAAACTCAATACCTTATAGGACAGGTCTGATAATTTCTTCTTCTTTGAATAGGTTCTCATAGAAACCTACAATATGACCTTGAAGAATAGATTTATCAGAGACCAAGTTACCATTGATATAAAGTTGTTTGATTCTGTTGTATCTTCTCCTAGCAGTGGCTTTGTTGATATAAAGTTGTTGATTCTGCCCTCATCGACTTATGAGCTTGAACAAGATGCAGCGGGTATTATTCTTTCGATCCATGAGGCCGTTGCGAGCATAACTTGAATTCAACTAGGATGATGAAACAAATTTCATTACGTTCATAATTGATTAGGAGGAATACAGATTTGAAACTATTGGCTGGAATTTGTTCTGTCATCTCATCAAAGCTCGTTCGATAACCTTCTGATACACGCGAATTATTACTTATTGTTTGTTAAAGAAATTTTGTTTACTTTCTTTTTATGTTCTAAGACTGATAGACACATTTTTGTGTCTAATTTTTCTTGATTCTATATATTGATAGTGCTCATTTTAGTACTTATTATGGTGTTTTATGCGTGATTAGGTATTTTTGGCCAATAAACATTTTTGGAAAAATCGGCTCGAAAAGTTGGTAAAGGCACCTTTGGAGGACACCTGCTATTTGGACACCCATTTTGGATAAGGGGCACCTCAGCTGATAAGGGATAACCACTTGTTATTCGCAGCCCTGCTCTGGTTAGGGGGCCACCCTTCTTCACCTTCGTTCAAATCATGTTTTGGCGGGAAAACCTTTGCAGACAAGAAGCAGAGTAGGGTTCGCAATTTGGGGAGTTTTGACGAGATTCAAGGGATGATTTTTGATGGGATGGACCTGTTAGAGCATTACAAGTCTCGTATGGGTGTTTTGTTCGACCAGAATTGACTGCATAGTCGAGTTGGACCGAAAAAGAGGTGAACAAAGTTACGGGTCTTGTGGAGTTTATTTTTGGAATTTCAGGGAGACTAAATCGTGGATAAGTTTCCCAAAGATTCTCATATATACAAGGAAGAGTTTTAGAGGATTTGGAAAGCTCAGAAACGCGTAAATAAGTCGGCAGAAAGAAGAGAAAAAGAGGGAAAGTCCGTGACTTTCTGTGCAAGGGCGATCAAGATTATTACGAGATTAAGCTGACCTGTTGGCTATATATAGGTTGTGGAGAGGACAAGGAAGGGTTACGAACTAATTGGAGCAATTGCAAGAGAACTTTAGAATACTACGGAGAAATGAACAGATCGAGTTGAGGAAGTTTAGTTTTCTGCTTTGCTCTTTGAAGAACAAGCGTTGCAAATAAGAACTGCGTCTCAATTTCGCAACAATGCTACAGTGATTTGTATGTAACAGTGATTCCTTTGCAACAGCTTCTTCGTAAGGCCATTACAGCGTTGCAAGCAGTCTGTTTTATTGTTTCTCATCCTTTTAATCAACTTTTGAACCATAAAACAATATTTTGAGATCATGATTAATATGAGGAGCTAAACCCCATTCTTTGAGGCGATAGAGGAAGCTATTTTTCCAACAAGAAGTGGTATATTCTATTTTATCTTTTTATTTTCAATTATTATATGATTATTTGCCTTGATCGAAAATTGTTTGAATGATTTTTGTTAAGCAATTGTTATTTCATTTGATAGAGCATACTTGGACCTAGGTTTTTGATGTTCTATGCTTCGGATTTACACTTGTTATTTTGAGAATCTACTTGTTGCAATAGTTAGAATCAAATTGAATGAGAAAATTGCATGAATATAAATATTGGGATTGGATCACTTTGAACTTGGAAAATAATGGAATCTTAGCCTCAGTGTCTTTTAATATTGATAACATCTTTGTCTGAGTTTTTTATAATTTTTAGTTAGTTTTCTAGTTTTATTTGAGTCTAAAAAAATCCTTCACAAGTTCGAGAATCGAACTTATTTACCACTATGTACAATCACATCAATTTTTTGCGCACTGACGCGGACTTGTTTTTAGGGTTTTAGATTTATTTTTTAGTTTTTTATTATTTTTGTTCTTTTTGACGTTTTTGGGTACTTATATTTTGTCTACAGATTACGGATCATAAAGAAAATTGAGCCAAGGAGTTTGGTGATTTCGTAAAGACTTGGAGATAAAGATTAAAGCGAAAAGAACGGAAAGAAGACAATTTTATTTTAGTTATTTTGTTTTTAGGGTTTGTTTATTTTTAGAATCGCTATCGTTCTGTCTTGGGATTTCCTCACTAAATTCGCTATTTTGATATGGAATGAAGATAGATTTACAAATCCAGAATCTTGTCAATCATGATGGCTTCCTCGTCGATCCATTACCTCTGGGTATTGCTATTTTTTTCAGATTTCATTCTATTTCAAAAGGTAATTATGATGCTGAATTATCTTCAACCTTTCTGATACTTATTGATGGTCCTGAAATCATTTATTATGTTCCGGGTTTGATGTTTTGTTACCAGAAGTTTTTCTATTACCATTTCCATGACCTAAGACCTCTACATCTAAAACCCTTTCAATTCAAGACATTTTCCTCTGTGATGCCGATTTGTTTCTTTTATGTCCTTCAGTGTTATTTCCTCATAAACCTTTGATTATGATACCCTATCAGTTTGATGCTTCTTATGCCTGTAATCTCAAATTCATAAACATAGAGTCATAGACACATACATCACTTGCCAAGTTACTTCCGATGATTTCATTGTTTTATTGGTTTGCTCCTTGCATCCATGAAGTCTCTGTGTTTGTGTGTAAACCTGATATTGCTTCTTGTACGCCATTTGCTCCTTTGTATGGTGGTGTTGTTCCTTTTTTCCGATCCTTGTTGTTCATGAGTCTGATTTCTGAAAGGCATTCAAAATGTGCAACAGTGCCTTGTTAAAAAGTTTGTTTATAATCTTCTCAATCAGGTTTAGGATTTTTGTTATTTCTGTTTGTATTCTTATGTATTCTTCGCCGCTAATCTGGATCGTTGTTTGGAGAGACCTTCTTGATGGAGTTATGGGATTTATGGAAAAAAATAATAAAAAATAATAATAATAGTAATTGTTTGATCCTCCTTTATGAGAGTTTGTTTTACAAGGGGTTGTTTCAAATTACACCTTTGAGACGCATACAGACAATGAAAATGAGTACTTCATTTAGATTAATTGGGGTTGGATAGGCTTCCCTATCTTTGGTTTCATCCTCTTCGAGACAGGCAAGGCAAGTGGGGCACGATGAGAACTTTGATGAACTTCTGCATGAAAGTAATAGTTACTAATCTTCAAGCATGCCTCAACCTCGAAAAATCTTTTTTCATTCTATTGGCATTCTTCTGGTTTTCGATGCGCTCCATATATCTTTTTGGCAGCAAAATCCGCAACAACTACAACAAAACTTTCAGCAACACAATCAGCAGCAGCAAAATACTTGGATCCCATGGATTATAGTACAGAGGAAGCTTAATGGATGTGCTTTTAGGCCGACAGACGAGTTCCCATTTCTTTTAAATTTTAGCCTCTTTTATCAACCAGTTTTATTCTACTTTAAATCAGTGGTAGTTTTCTTTCATTATATTAGTGTATCCTAGTTTGAGTTTGTAATTCATGTTGCTTCTGTTTTCTGTCTTTAGTATGTATTTAGTAGAATTATTAGCAGTAGGAACCTCTGTCTTCCTTTAGGAAACACCACATGACAAATCAAATCGAAAAAAAAGAAGACAGACAGTCAGTGTTCGGGCAGTACACCTCAGCAGATGGTTGCAATTGCATGACTAGCACCTTCAATCAAGCGCATCGAGTATTTCTACCATCAACTAACCTCTTATGGACTCTTTTGTGTCCATCAAAAACACAAACTTTTTCTTGTGGAAAGCATTGAACGAAGGATAACACAAAAGCCAACACGGTTGGTCGACCAGTGAACAAGTTCGGCGTCACACGTTCAATTCTCACCCCACTCATATTTATCACATATTTAAAAAACAAAAAAGCATTGAACGAAGGCCTTGGGCTTTCGACACCAACATCTCCCCCGATGCAATTCTCGAATCGAAGATCGCTGCTCACGCTTTGCTCCTTGTTGCTACTTTAGATTCATGTCCTATCATTCCAATTGTCACTTATGAATCTTTGGGTATTGTATACCCTCGTGTAACAGCCCTTTAAGCTTTTAATAAAATCCATGCTTCAAAAAAAAAAAATCGAGCTGGATGAGCCCACCCCTAGACGAGAAATTTTTTGATGGGGGCGTTTTTCGAAGGGGCATGGGGGACAAATGATATGTTGACACGTGTCTTTGATATTAATAAATTTGGTTTCCAAAAATATAAAAGAAGTGTATTTTTGGAAAAAAAAATTGTTTTCTTGATTGGTGTTGGTATTTTAGAAACAAAATTCATTAATATCAAAGACATGTGTCAACATATCATTTGTCCCCCATACGCCCTTCAAAAAACGTCCCCATCAAAAATTTTCTCCCTCTAGACGAGTCAACCTAACCTATTTGCCAGGAGATAGTTCCCGTTTTACAACTATCAAACAACATGTATTTTAAAAAAATACCATATACAGTACCTATATTCCTACAATTCTGCACGTCGCAAATCCTACAACTCTGCACGTCGCAAACAAGATAATGAAAATGATACTTAGACTAGTACTATATATCCTAACCGCTATTAGCATATCTTACAACTATGAAACAGTATCTTTTTGAATATCCTCATTTTGAATTTTTCCAAGCTTCAATCTATAAATAGCTAGCCTCGATATCTCAAGCTTTAAGAGTTTATATATTGTACACTATTTGTGCCAAAGTTAACTATTAGCCATGAGAATGTGTCAAAGTCGCGGTTCCGGTTTAGGCTTCTTCCTTCTGATTGCCCTTGTCTTTGCTAGTTATATTCTCATTGTTGTCGATGCTGAAGAAGGTAAGTAATAATCATTTAGTTGCAAATTTTCCATTCAAGTGCTAAATTGCTAATAAGACTTTAGTGTTAGTGTGTTACTAGCAGAAGTAACACTAATCGCGAATACTTGTGTCGGTTTAGTTGGTTGTTGTAAAAAATTTATTGTTTTATTGCTAATTAATACATTTGCAGCTGCACAGAAACCGGACCTTAAAGCAATACTCGCGAAAATTATGGCAGGACAGAAGAAGGAAGGGTCTAAATAAAGCAATACTCAATAAAGTATTTTCTTTTCTTTTTTGATAACAAGGGAATCTATTGATTAAGCAGTTCTAGGCACTGCAAGCATGTGTAACAAAGAATTTAACCATGGAGAATAATCCTTGTACTCCTCTAGTAAGAGCTTGTCTCTCCTCACTTTTTTTGCAACACATCTGCAATATTATTTAAGTCTCTCTTTACATGAGAGAATATGTAAAAGTAAGATAAAGGGAATTCTACATGAATTAGCTGAATAGGTTGTCGTGTTAGTATACTAGCGAGCCTCATGAGGAACCAGCCAAGGGAGCCAAAGAAGATAAAGGGATGATTATGTTGCAAGGGGGACAAGCTAACTCTACTTTCCATGTCAAATTCTACAATATGGCATCATTGGGGACACGAATCTGGGACCTCCTGGAACGCATCAAACCTTTGAGAAACGGAGATCACTATCTGAGCTAGCTCACAGTTTATAAAATTATATTTATCGAAAAGTAGAAAAGAAAATGGCGGGGGTTGTACTACCGTCATAGAAACCTGCTTGCTTGTTGTTAATTTTTTTTCTTCTTTTTGAAGCATATATTTATTATAGAAAGTTTACTTGTCGTGGGTATGTGGTACCCACAGAGTCTTGAAATAAAATATGACTGATAAAAGAAGGGATTGCCTGGTCCCAGATTTTGGTTGAATAATTTCGTGTTTGGCTTCCATCTGCTGCATGATTTGCCAATCCGTCCGCTGCTTGATTTCCTTCCCTGTAATTGTGTTGTATAGCAACTTGCATAATTTGCCTAAGTCTATTTTTTATTTCTTCAATCATTTCTACAGTGTGCCAAGGTGGTGTGGTAGTTTATGTAATGAAGCGCGGGAGGTTCTCCGAATGCTTTCAAAGAGAATTCTAGGCCATTGTCTCTCTAATGTTGTTCTTGAAGTCAAAAGTAAGGCCCAAGTTTACTGCGGTTAGTGCGGTTGTAATTCCTAGTGGTTGAGCCATAGCTATTATTGTTCGTGCATCGAGGCTCTGGCGACGAATCCCTCCCTTGCAAATCCTGGGTGACCCCTGGCTGCTCCATCTGTGTTAGTTTTAATCCAATTGATATTCGAAACGGACCAGCCTACCGATATTGTTGTTATCCTTTTATCTGTTATTGGGTTGTTGACTGTTGGTGTAGCTCCTGATATGATTGGTGGTGAAGCGTGTTGTGCCCATGAATATTATTGTTGTAGTTTTTGTGCCCATGCTAGGATTGCTTGTTGTTGATGGTTATCGATGCATAATGAGTATACATGCTAGAGCATAATATACATTACAGTCACAATTCCAAAACAGATGCAAGGAAAATAAAATTACTCGCGTAGTACGGGATCATTTTTAAACTAGCGGATTTATGATCGTTAGATCAGGCAAGATATGACATCATCTATCCGGAAGTTAACCCTAGTTATTCACCGAATAATTAGTCAAAACAATAATAATAAAAAAAAAGGACAAGAAAAAAGAAAAAAAAAAAAAAAACACTGCTTAATTGGGCCCCGGAAAATAATTAGGGGCGTCACCAAATTTATACCCACTCTATTTATGTTAGGGGGTTTCCAAAATGTAGTGAAAATACTATTTTGCCCGTCATTACTAATAAAACTTAAAACTCTATTCACCCTTAACCCCAAGCCTCCATTTCATTTCCATCTTTTAGAAAAAAAAAAAAAAAAAAAAAACGGAATCTTTTCACCCTATCTCTAAAGTATCTTATCTTCCATTAACGACACGAAGAAAAAAAAATTCAGTTACAGTTAAAGGGTTGTCAACCCGAAAATCCTAAAGCCTAACGATTTTGCATATACATGTAGAGACTATGAAAAATCGTTAGGATATATGACGAGGAGATAACGACCTAATTCTGTTTTTCATTTTTTTGCTATAAGTTAGAGTCATTACCGAAACATAGAAATATATAGCGATCCTTTTTGGAACGACCCCTTTTTGAAATTAACGACTCTACATGAAAAAAATGGAAAAACGATGCCCATTTTAAAAGTTAACGACTCCATGTGAAAAGAAAGTAAAGGACGGTGCCCAAGTAACAAGGGTCGTCAAGAAGAAATTTTGCTACATAGAACCCCGGAGAAGCCCTGTGGGTCAACTATAACTGAATCTGTGAAGCCTAAGAGGTTAGCTGCCCCTGCAATCACTTCAAACCAAGGTTTGAAAAATGGGTCACGGCTCAGGTCACGGGCACTAGGCGTGACCGTTATAATGCGTTTTGACAGGTGTGAGCACGTTTTGGGCAAAAAAACGCGTTATACAGTAAAAAAAAAGCGCTTTTTTGAACGTTTTTTAAAAATAACGGGCGTTGTAACGGTTAAATAGAAAATTAAAAAAAAATGATCTGAAATTCCTATGTAATGGTTATAACGTGCGTGAAAACGTTTTAACGAGTCTAAAAAACGTTGTTACTAGGTTTTATTGTTTTTTAATACTCTCTCCGTCCCTAAATAGATGACCTATTAAATTTTCAATTTTTTCCCACTAATATATGATCTATCTATACCATTAAGAAATGAGATATTTTTAATACTACCATTTTAATTGATTATTGTTGGTATAAAAAATATGTATAATTCGATAGTCATGTTTATATTCCTTACATAGGTGTTTTAAAATGCTTTTCACTATACAATTTACGAAAGTTTGATAAAATTCGTGACGGTCAATTATAGCCACTAAAATTTCGTCGGCAACAATTATGCATATGCAATGAGTAATGTGAAGAAATAAACAATAATCAATCCAATTTAAGAGAGTGCGTAACCTAGCTAGGTAGACTTTCCCTTTATTAGATTGCAGAATTTCCATCCAATGCCAAGAAGTAGGCAGGGTTTTAACTCGTCTATAGGGTACTAATTTCTAAAAGTCAATCATTGAATGCTTAAAAAACTCAGTAAACTAGGCATTCAATCAACCCATTATTATATTCGATCTAAAATTCCACTACTTATAAGATGATATGATTATTACGTCCAAGTCATGTACCCCACCGCCACTGCATGATGATGCATCTATAGTTTTTTTTTTATCAAAGAAAAGCAAAAAGGCAAAGAAAAGAAGAATTTGATAACGAAGATTCAGAACAAGTGTATCATAATGAGTCATGGAACCCTGTGTGTGGTATAGATGAGGAAGAACCAGGTTTTCATGCAGAAGAAGAACAAGTACCATTCACACAAAAAAAAAAGATTGGGTTTTTAAAGAACCTTTTTGGACGAAAAAATAAGAATATTCATGCCGGAGAGGGTACATCGCACGGTCCTCGGGCCTCTACAGAAATACCTAGGTCTACTATGCAGACATCACAACCACCTACGATGTCTGTGGATATGGGAGGACAATATAACAATTCTAGGGATTCTCAACCTTCGATGGCAAAATTTGGCAAAAGTAAAACATGTCTGGAAAAAGTTGCTTCTTCTGTTAGAAGTTTTTTCTATGCCAATGGTATTCCCTTCAATGTGGCTAACTCATCTCAGTACCATGAGGCATTCAATGCAGTTTCAAATTTCGGCCAATCCTATAGGATTCCATCATCTTATAAGTTGTCGAATCCCATATTAACTTCAGAAAAACAAAGAATTGAAAAAGATGTGGTGTCTGTCCAACGACATTATTGGAGAGAATATGGTTGTACACTCATATCTGATGGTTGGAAAAACAAAGCAATCATACGATTGTAAACTTTCTAGTTCTACGATTCTGCGGTGGAATTACGTTTTTGAAAAGTGTCGACATAAAACATAATCGGTTGAAGACAGAGTATTTAATTACTTTGTTCAAGCCCGTTATAGATGATGTCAGTCCGAGAAACATTGTTCAATTAGTAACAGATCAAGGATCCAAATTCAAATCTGCAGGTAACTAAGAATAACTTCATTTTATTTTATACATATATATATATTGGGAATATATTATCATTAACTTCTTTCTATTTTTGTTTGAATAGGTAAGAGATTGGCTTCAGAATATGGCACATTTTTCTGGGTACCTTGTGCTGCTCACGTATTGGACTTGATGTTGGAAGATATGGAAAAATTTGTTAAAGATGTGATCGGAGAAGCAAGACAAATTAGCAAATTTATTTACAATCATGGTTGGGTTCTTGATATATTTCGACAACATTCTACAGGATGCAATCTATTGCGACCTGGCTTAACAAGGTTTTCAACGAATTTTATTGAAATCAAAAGCATCATTGATCAACGTAATGCTATCGAGAGCCTATTTCTGGACAAAGACTTTCTGAAATCAGATGAGGCAAAAACTAAACAAGCTAGACAAGTGAAGAATATTTCAAATGAGATGTTCTGGACGACGTGTCAAAGTGCAGGCATAATGCTTGGTCCTTTATTGAAAATGATTCGTTTCTTGGACTCAGACAAACCCACCATGGGTTATTTGTTCCATGCACTTGCTACATGTGTGGAAAATATGCAAATGGGTTTGGGATCAATTCGAAATGCTTCTATCGTGGGTGTAATAAAGAAACGATGGAAAAATCAGTTGAGTTCTCCTCTTCATGCTTTGCAGCGTATTTTCTCAATCTTTATTACATCTTTAACTCCAAAGAACTAATCTCATCAATAATGAAATTTCTGAGCCCCAAATTTGTCTTACTGAAGTTATATCAAAAATGGTTAGTGGCACGCAAGAACAAGCAAAATGCATGCTAGAGGTACAAAATTACTAATATTATCTCCAAATATGTTTAATTAAGTAATTTGAATTTCTAGTAAAAATTGTACTTTTCTTTGTAGGCGGAAGAATGCGAATGATACAAGGTCAATTTGTATCACCATCAACACGTATTGCATATCAACATGGTGATCCTGTAAGTTGGTGGTTATCTTATGGTGTTGAGTATCCATCCCTCCAGAAGATTGCAGAAAAGATATTAAGTCAAACAAAAACATCGTCAATTTGTTATGGGATATGTGTGTTTGCGTCCGTGAACTATGATTGTCCCATACATGGTCAAAAGTTAAGTCCTTCATATGTCGATATGAAAGTATTGATAAAAGATTGAATGAACTTTTGACAAACAAAAGTTAAGCCTTTTATGTCATTATGCAAATATTATGGAAGAAAGGATGAGCTTTTGTTTACAAACATTAAGTCTATTGTATGTCATTGTGCAAAGAGTGATGAAAGATAGAATGACTCTTTGTTTATTCCTTGAGTATTGATCTTCCCCCGATCCATATTTTTTATGTATATATTGTGTGGCTCCGTAAGTTCTCTTATGTTGAGCATTTCCGATTAAATTAATCATGGGTTCTCTTGTGGTTAATTTAATTAATCATGGATACAAATTCATGTTTCATGTGATTTGTTATATCCAAAGAAATCCTTATTTTCTTGTGAAAGTAAGGTCGCTTTTGTTGTTCTCTCGGGAATGACATTTTATGGGGAGAGTTCTTAATTGAACTTGTGCTTAATTGCCAAATCTTTGTGGGGAGCGCGGATTGTGGAATATTATAGGGGTTATCTTGTATCTTTATAAACTCCTTGATGAATGCATTTAGTTTCGGCTATATGATTGCATCTAAAAAGTTGATATGTGCTTTCTTTTGGTCATGAAGTGTCTCTATGAAAATTTCATTAGGATCCCACTAGTTTTCGTACCTTTGCCACAAAAAGGGGGAGAATTAATGTGTAGTTCTCACTACAAATACATATGGCTTTCGGATCATTATGCAAGGGGGAGTGGTTTTCATGTGAGATGAAGTATTGACTAAGGGGAGTGATACATATCACCATAGTATTGTTGTCAAAGTTGTGATACAAGTGAACTTTGATGTTGTGTAATAATACTATGACATTGTATAACAATGATTGAGAGCTTTTGTTTTCTCATTGTTATGGATAAGGATCTTCAACAACGATGATGTTGATTTGAATATCGTTGGAATCATTGGAGTACTTGGAAGTGACGAAGATTTCGAGTAATGTTGAAGAACCAAGGAGATCATGCATGTGGAAGAGAAGCTGCAAAGTTTATTTATTTTGTATTCCATATGTATTGATAGTTTTGTCACTAAAATTGACAAAGGGGGAGATTGTTAGAGCACTGCTCGGTCGAACTCGCAAGCGTTGCTATTCAAGCTTGTTTGTCAAGTTTAGTTGCCAAAACTATAAGTATTGATTTATAGTCTACTTATAGCTAAGTCTCGGACTAGGATAGAAACTGTAGTTGATCTCTATACTCCACGGCATTCATCATGCAAAGACGAAGAACTACTCAAGGAACTGGTGGAACTTTATTGACTAAAAGGTATGTGGAGACTTGAACTTATCTATCACTCAAAAGTCTATCCACTCTATCTCCTATCTTGAGACAAAAGTCGTATTGCTATATAGACTTCGGTTATACATATTTACTATTTCGAGCCGAGTTTATCTCGCTTATCTATTTCTCGAAATATGTGTTGGTAAGCTTTCGCTTTGGCCAAGTTCAAAAAAGAAAAAAAAAATTGTATTATATTAGGGTTTATTATTTTTGTAATTTTTCTTTTCTTTTTGGACTTTGGACATTATTTTTATTTTTACCCTACGGAAGGGTACGTTAAATATAAATTGTTTGCAGAGAAGGAGGAAAATTACGATATTGTCTCTGCACCTTGGGTTCGTACACTGACATAGGAGTCAGTAGCCCGAGTCGACTACAACCGATTAATCCCCCGTCTGGAACGGGAGGTAAGATTCTGAACACTCGCGAATCCCCTGTCAGCGAGTTATTGTCTTCCTTCGTTTGTATATATGCTGAGGACTTGAATACGGCTGCTTTAATTTCCTAGTAAAGGGCAAGGACTGGCCATAGAAGATAAGGGTTCGGATTTCATCACCGTTCTCTTCTTGCCCTCCTTAGGAAAACGATACCAAACACGAACCTAAGCTTTAAATAATGACTAGAACAAGACCAATAAGCTTAATAGGAAAGTCATTCGAAAAATATTGGTTACTCTTTTAAGCATACTTCGAAGTTCATGATGGTTTCCGTAAGTTGAATGCGTGACTGCGCCGCCTTGTAATTCCGGTGAGGCCTTGGGTATCAAAGCTCCACTAAGCTTCCCTCGCCTCTATTCAACTTACTTTGACTCGGATTGATTCCAGAGGGGTTTGCTTAAATTGTAACGAATTCCCTTTCAAAGGATTAGAAGTTGGTCTAGAAACAATCTAAACGGAGCCATCAAGCTTTTTGTTTGCTAGAAATCTCTAGGTTTGCTTTGGTTGAGTTGGCCTTGATTTGTGATTGCATAGAATCCCTTTCCTTATTCTTTTGCATGTTGGAACGTAAAAGAGACGCCCTAGGTAGATTTGTTAAAGAGAAACCTAGTAGTTCTAAGCGTCTCGATTACCTCAATTTAGAAAGTCCGATTTTTGAAGAGTCCGTTTTTGAACGTCCGCCTTTTACTGAGGAGAGAATCCCTATAACTCAGGTAGAGCCAGAAATGACAACTTTGAAAACTTTGTTGAATCCCACTAGGACTTCTCGTCCCTCATGTATCAGGTTAGCTGACACGGAAACAAATTATTAATTAAACCTGGTATGTTACAGATGCTCCCAATCATTTTAGGGATGGAAAATGAGAACCCCTATTTCCATGCTAGGGACTTTGAGGAAATTTGTAGTACCCTAAAGATTAAAAACCTTGATGATGATGCTTTGAAACTTAGGTTATTCCCTTTTTCCCTGAAAGATAAAGATAAATCTTGGCTATATAGTTTGACTTCCGGGTCCATTGAAACATATGAACAACTTACATCTGCCTTTTTGAACAAATTTTTCCCTAGGCACAAAACATCGTCTATTAGGACGCAAATCTGCACATTTCTCACCAGGAGGGAGAATCTTTGTATAGGTATTTGGAAAGGTTCAATGATCTATTAGCCCAATGTCCTCATCATGGTTTAGAAAAGGTTAGGTTAGTTCAAATCCTTTATGAGGGTTTAGATTATCCCACTACAACCACAGTAGAATCTAGGTGTACAGGTGGGTTTGAAAACCAAACAGTTGATGAGGCGATGACATATTTTCATGAAATCGCCGAAAAGACCCAACAATTGGAAAATAGTAGGGAACCTAAGAAAACAATTCTTCTAGGCAAAGGGAATGTTAATAGGGTAGAAGGAGGCTTTGAATCAGATGCCAAAATTGCAGCAATAGCTAAAAGGTTAGAAGCTATAGAATTGGGTCACACTAGTGTTAGAGTAGAGCCTTTTTGGGAAGGCCAGACTATTGAAGAGAAAGCCAATGCTCTTTATAATAATAACACTAGATTTGATAACCGTCAGAAATTTGACCCATATTCAGAAACCTATAATCCTGGTTGGAGAAACCATCTGAACCTCTCATGGTCTAAGGACCGAGAATCAAAGTCGCTTTAATAATTCGAATGCTCCCCGGGTTTTGGCTATACTAAGAATCCTTCAGTACCAACTCAGTTTATGAATCAGTACGATAACAAAATTTTAAGTATGGAGGAATCTCTTGCCGTTTTAACCCAACAAACTACATCATTTCATCAATCGATGATACAGGGTTTTAAGTAAATAAAAAGTTGGTCCATGCTAACTCTCGTGGCTATTTCCGATTTAAAAACCTAGGTTGGTTTAATAAATGAATTCTTGAGAGAAAAAGGTAGGTTTCCTAGTCAAACACAACCCAACCCTAGAGGAGTTCATGAAGTAGGTGCAAAACCGTCACATCAGTTGAATTCAATTAGAACCCTTAGGAGTGGCAGAGTAGTAGACAATCAGGTAACCATGCCCGATAGTGAGCATACTGTAGTTACCATTGCTTGCACGATAGGAAGACATCGGATATATAAAGCTTTACTTGACTTAGGAGCTAGTGTGAACTTACTTTGCATACCATGTGTACTTACAAAAGGACTTGGTGAATTGAAACCTACCAAGATAACACCGCAGCTTAGCTAATAGGTCTATTAAAATTCCTCGTGGTGTGATAGAAGATGTTCTTATTGAGGTCGACAATTTTATTTATCCCGTGGATTTCGTGGTCTTAGATACCCAACCCGTCCCCGACCCAGAGAACCCGTATACTGTTATTTTAGGTCGCCCATTTTTAGCTACGTCTAATGCGATCATAAACTGTCGAAATGGTATTATGAATCTATCTTTTGATAATATGACTATTGAATTGAATATTTTTAATGTCAATAAGTCTGCATTCTGAGCTATATGAACACGTGCATTGAAGATGTGAACATGATAGGAACCTTAGTTCAGAGTCATTACCAAATATCATATCGGAAGATCCATTAGAGAGTTGTCTAGCCCATTTTAGCATGGATTTCGACGATGATAGCAACATTGAACAAGTAAATGCTCTGTTGGATTATATTCCTATGTTAGATACCGATACATGGAAAGCTAGGTTTGAACCATTACTAGCTTTCGAGTCTACCTTAATCCCTTGTTTAGAAGAGCCTCCTAAGTTGGACCCTAACTATGCATTTTTAGGCCCATCTGAGACATTCCCTGTTATTATAGCTTCCGATTTGGATAGTGATCAGGAGAGTAGGCCAGTGACCGTGCTTCAAGATAATAAGGAAGATTTAGGGTGGACTATAGAGGATATTAAGGACATAAGTCCTACTTTGTGTATGCATCCGATGCATTTAGAGGATGAACCACCTGATTATAACTTAGATAAAGCAATTGACCTTTTTCAAGAACCTGATGGTCTAGAAATTAGGAATATTGTGACTAGTCTATTTAGAGACACCCAAAAGTCTAAGTTTGGGGGTGGACTTGGAATATATGCCTCCAACATTTCACAAGAGTATCTTCATAGAGCAGTTCATTTGTTAGAAACCCATCCTCTGGTTGATGTGGTTTGCCTAGGCTATGATACCCAGATTGACTTTGTTTTCCCACCAAATATTTTTCAACCAATTGTGGGAACGTATAAGTTTCAGATGTGTCAATTATTTAGTTGTGAGACTAAACCTAAGTACTTTAGGAGATTAGAATCGGCACATTTGCCTAAAATTGACCACCACTTTAAGAATCCCCAGTAATTTAGGTTATTATTATGTGCTTCTAAGCTTTTACTTGAGTATTTCCAGACTCTAATGCCTAAACCGGATCTTATCTTTGAGGAATTCAAGCACATGAGAATATTTTATCTCGACCCAGTTATAGAACCTGAACCTGAACCACAACTAGATGTAGTTGTCTTAAACAGGAAACTAGACAAGGGTGTGCTTTATTTGTTTATTCTCTTGGCAGGTTGCAGATTCCTTTCATTTGTGATAGCTCTATTTAGTTTTGATGACCCACAAAAATTCCGACTATTGCTTTATGGTATGAGGTGATTAATCCTTTCTTAGTATGGTCAAGACATTAAACTTAGCACTTCTTGGGTGGTAATCCAATATTCATGCGATATTACCATATCTTTCCTTAACTCTTTTACTTCAAATGGTAACAGTTTATCTTTGTTTATGCTTTTAATTTTATCTTTAGAACATTAAGGACAATGTTAGATTTAAGTTTGGGGGTATGGGAGAAACATTTTAGTTGCATTGTTAAACTCCAGAGCCTTGAAATTTATGTTTATTAAGGATGGCACTAACCAATCTAAGTGGATGGAAGCATTTTGGTTGTAGGAGTTGAGGAACCAATCTGATTAGATGGAAACATCTAAAGAGTCTATTCATAAAAGCACGAGCTCGTGTGTTAGAATTAAAGAAAAACATGGTAGTTTCGCCATATCTCGTTGAATCCTTTTCACTTCTATTTTTATTTTGTTTTCTTTAAAATATGTTTCTCTAAGAGCAACCACAGTCTACGACTATAACTAAAAATTTGGTCGAGAAACCAAGCGCTATCGAATGGACTATCGACCAAAAACTAGACTAAAACCAAAAACCAAACCATATTTGGTCTTTAGTTTGGTTTTGGTCGAGCGTAATTTGAAACTACGCCCGCCGTGAGACGCAAATACAAGTTGCTTCTGGAGTGGGGCGGAGTTATTTTTTGCGTCTGGCCATGAGGCGCAAATATAGAGTTGCGCCTGTGTGAAGCGTAATTTTAAAGTACGCCTGACGGGACAGTATTTTAATTTGTGTCTTTCACCAGACGAACATTTAAGTTGCGCCTCATCCAGCCGCCATCCATTTATATAGTCCCGTCTTATCGGACGGCATTTTAAAGATCGTCCCATCAACAGGCGCAATTGATTACGCCACTTACTTAATCAGGCTCAAATTTAAAATACGCCCCGTGCTTCACCATATGTTTCTAAAAATTTCAAAGTTTTGGACTCCATTATGTGAACCACCGAGTACTCCATTCCTTGTGAGAAATGACAATGAGTCCTTCCATAGTTCTGCCGCCCGTCTATGACCGAGTAATAAGATGCGGGTGACTAGGCAATATAAAGACAAAGGAACGTCCAAGTCTTTCTCTTTTGTCTATTTAAATTTTTGTCTTTTTTGGTCATTTGTTTTTTCTAAATTAAATTTCCGAAGAGAAGATTGTTTTATAACATGTTTTATAAAACAAGAAGATTGCCGAGCGGGTTTATAAATTGCAATTCCTTTGGACAAAACAAGAAGATTGCCGAGCGGGTTTATAAATTGCGCCCCATCGGGCGTGATTTCAAATTATTCCCCATCAGGCTTGACTTTGTATTACGTCTCATCAGGCGTGTTTCCAAATTACGCCCCATCAGGCGTGACTTGTTATTGTGCCCCATTAGGCGTAATTTCAAATTACGTTTGTCAATCAGACGATTGTATATATTCCGCTCCACACCAGACGCAAATTTCTACTGCGTCCCACATCAGGCGTTACTTAAACTTACGTCCCAACGGGATGCATTTTATATCTACGCCCCATGTCATACGAACCTTTATACATCCGCTCCACCAAATTTACTCCTCCACCGTAATGCCACACCACGGACTAAACCCATTTCTTTCAGTTTTTTTTTTAGTTTTTAGTCTTTAGTTTTAGTCGCCCCACTGCAGTTGCTCTAAGTGATTAGGTGGGGATCACGATTCAAGTTGTTACCACTACTAGGGTGAAATAGAGTGATTGAGATACCCAAAAATGAAAAAAAAAAAAAAAAAAAAAAAGTCGACCATTAGATCAACTGGAATAAATTCAATAAAGTCGACCACTGGTACCCTTTTATATGCCAGCTGAGCTGACCTAGAGTGAGGATTATCGACCACTGGTTCCCTTGTATATGCTAGTGTGTTGATATTAGTCCAGACCAGTATCTCAGTCCATTAGGATATGTTCATTTTGGCAGTGGCCTTCAGACAGACATGAGAAACACTGTTCACCTTAGTCGACATCAAAACCATCTACGTTTTTTCTCTATATCCATCATCTTAATCTATCCATGTGATTGGTTGACTCCGGTTATGATGTCCAGAAACTATCTGAGTAGAGCTTTGTGACTTATATATGAATTTTAGTATGCTTGAGTGCAACTCGTGTACAACAATTGGAATTTCGCATCAGGGTATTTCCTCCTGTAGTCAATAAGTATGCCAACCAAGGAGATTCTTTAGTGCCTTCCAAGGTTCTGCGTAGATAGCTAGGGTCTAGAGTAAAGGTTTTGTGGGTATATCTCTTGTAAGCCCTCCCGAGACTATAACTCGGCCACTAGGGCCACCAAGGGGTTTAAAGGCTTATTGCATACGCTAAATGCAATCGACGATGCATGCGACAGTGAGTTAGGATTTTGTTTTTATTTTATTTTTGCTCGAGGACTAGCAAATAATAAATTTGGGGGAATTTGATAGACACATTTTTGTGTCTAATTTGTCTCGATTCTATATATTGATAGTGCTCATTTTTATACTTATTATGGTGTTTTATGCGTGTGTAGGTATTATTGGCCAATAAACATTTTTGGAAAAATCGGCTTGAAAAGTTGGTAAAGGAACCTTTGGAGGACACCTGCTATTCGGACACCTATTTTGGATAAGGGGCACCTCAGCTGATAAGGGATAACCACTTGCTATTCGCACCCCTGCTCTGGTTAGGGGGCCACCCTTCTTCACCTTCGTTCAAATCATGTTTTGGCGGGAAAACCTTTGCAGACAAGAAGCAGGGTAGGGTTCGCAATTTTGGCGAGTTTTGACGAGATTCAAGGGATGATTTTTGATGGGATGGACCTGTTAGAGCATCACAGGTCTCGTATGGGTGTTTTGTTCGACCAGAATTGGCTGCATAGTCGAGTTGGACCGAAACAGAGGTGAAGAAAGTTACGGGTCTTGTGGAGTATATTTTTGGAATTTCAGAGAGACTAAATCGTGGATAAGTTTCCCAAAGATTCTCATATATACAAGGAAGAATTTTAGAGGATTTGGAAAGCTCAGAAACGCGTAAATAAGTCGGCCGAAAGAAGAGAAAAAGAGGGAAAGTCCGTGACTTTCTATGCAAGGATAATCAAGATTATTACGGGATCAAGCTGACCTGTTGGCTATATATAGGTTGTGGAGAGGACAAGGAAGGGTTACGAACTGATTGGACCAATTGCAGAGAACTTTAGAACACTATAGAGCTGAACAGATCGAGTTGCAGGAAGTTTAGTTTTCTGCTACTGCTGCTGAAGAACTGGCATTGCAAATAAGAACTGCGTCTCAATTTCACAACAGTGCTACAGTGATTTCTCTATAACAGTCAGTCTTTTGTAACAGCTTCTTTGTAACGCCATTATAGCGTTGCAAGCAGTCTCTTTTATTGTTTCTCATCCTTTTAATCAACTTTTGAACCATAAAACAATATTTTGAGATCATGATTAATATAAGGAGCTAAACCCCATTGCTGAGGCGATAGATGAAGCTATTTTTCCAACAAGAAGTAGTATATTCTATTTTATCTTTTTATTTGCAATTATTATATGATTATTTGCCTTGATCGAAAATTGTTTGAATGTTTTTTGTTAAGCAATTGTTATTTCTTTTGATAGAGCATACTTGGACCTAGGTTTTTGATGTTTTATGCTTCGGATTTACACTTGTTATTTTGAGAATCTACTTTTTGCAATAGTTAGAATCAAATTGAATGAGAAAATTGCATGAATATAAATATTGGGATTGGATCACTTTGAACTTGGAAAATAGTGGAATCTTAGCCTCAGTGTCTTTTAATATTGATAACATCTTTGTCTGAGTTTTTTTATAATTCTTAGTGAGTTTTCTAGTTTTATTTGAGTCTAAAAAAATCCTTCACAAGTTCGAGAATCGAATCACTTTATTTACCACTATCTACAATCACATCAAAGACCATGTAAGGTTATATGTTATGGAAGGACCTAAATTATCATCATTTTTTCTGAAGATTGTATTAGTACTCCCATCAATTCCGCTTTTTTTTTTTTTGAAGCCTTTAAGAATTCCCTTTATTTTTTTGATAATCAAAGAAAAAAAGAAAACAAATCCACAAACTTCTTCAGTATCGACCGTATCTCACATTTATCGTCTAATTTTTTTCTTTTTTCTTAATAAATTAATAAAGAAAATAAAGGATTAACAAAAATACAACAAAAAAAATCCAAACAAGTAAAGCAAAAGGGAAAAACACACACACACAAAAAAAAAAAAAAAAAAAAAAAAAACTCAAAGTTTAGACCAACACCGTAAACTAAACTAACCTAAAACAAAAACAAAAAGTAAACTAAACTAACCAAAAACAAAAGGTCCAAAAAACTAGACTAAACCACTCTAATTTAAAACAAACAATAAAAGAGGCTCCAAGATGACCAGGAAATCTGGTTGCTCAATTTTGAACTATTCTCCTTTCAATATTCATGATTCTTGTCCGATGTCTCTTACAAGAAAAAGAAAAAAAACGTGTATTAGACATTAGTTAGTTTCATAGTTAACAAGATAAAACATTAATTAACCAACCGAATTGACTAATCAATGAGGAGCGAATTAGCAATTAACGAAATAGTTGGATAAAGGATTTTTGTGTTTTACTTCAAAAGAATCTACTTTTGTTTTTTTCCTGTTTTTTAATGGAAGGCCTCAAATAAATGCGATAGGCCTCAAGCTAGCTTCGTAAACAAGAGCCTTGCACAGTAAAATCTAACACTTATGGTGACTGGTACATGTGGTATCTAAGTTCATTAGCATAGGGCTCATGAAAGCAGGCTTCAAAAAAAAAGAAGTAATGGTACACTATGCAAAGAGTATTTGATCAAAGCTAGTATTTGTTGTCATTGCAAACCTAACAATAAGGCTTATAGTTTTTGGTTTTTTCTTCATATAAGGTACACCATGAACTATCACACGAAAGCTTTCTACAAAATGAACCGTTGGAATGAACTACCAATGTTATGAGTTCATTCTTCAAATAAACTTCCTGAATGAATTACCATATTACGAGTTCGTTCTACAAATCAGGGAATGAAGAGTTTGAGCGTTGATTTTCACTATGTCAGAGACCAGGTTTGTTAGTCATACATACTTAATATATATGTAAGTTGAAAAAATCGAATGCGGAAGCGGGTTATTAATTCATACCTTGTAATCGCTCCAAATGCGGATGAATTAGAACCGGTGGATCACTTGCGTTTCACGTTCTTGAACCTTCAAACTCGGCGGTGAGTAGGTGCCACAAAAACGATCACAAACTATATTTCCACAAACTAAGTACCTTGTAGAACCTCAAATTTCTCTCCAAAGGACACTAAGGGATTTGGGTGTTTCTTCACAACTAATGTTTGAATACTAGAAGACTTGGTCACTAACTTGAATGCTCATTTAGAACTCTTTAGATTAATCTCCATACTTGGTTTATCTCTTGCTAAACTCACTACTATTGAGTTGTAGTGTTTTCTTCTACTTCTTTAGTTTTTTTTTTTTCAACAAATTAAACTAGAAGTCTATTTATACTCAAACTTCAAGTATCCTCTCTTGGAAAGTATCAAGGAAGAACTAAACACTTGGAGAAAGTTCTAACACTTGTTAGCATAGGAATAAACACATGGAGTAAGTGATTAAACACTTGTTAGCATCATGCAAAAACGTGGTGGAAAGAAACAAGACACGTGTTTCACCATGGCTTGGTTAGTTGGAGAAGGATTTTTCTTTTGACAAAGTCAATCACATGACTTTCTATAACCACCCAAGATGGACTTTGGGCATGCACATACACATGTGTGCCTATATTTTCAACATCTCCCACTCACACATAGTGTGTGTAACGTCAGCATGCTTCCCAATCAAAGTCCTTAGAGAAAAAATGTTCATATTAGTAAATAGTTTGTGCGATAGCCGAGATACCTTCATTTTTGGAGCTCCATACTAGAACCTAATTACGAGTCAGAATGGAGACATCAACCCTTCACAAAGAATGTTCGTATATTATTACCTCAGATAATTTGAGTACACCTGACACAATACTCTTAATCCCTCTAGCAAGCAGTATTGCACCCTTGTACATTTAATCAATTATACTCATGATTTTCTACAGACGAAAAATGCTGGCCAGCTATGAGTCACAATACATGGTGTATCATCAAGTTTTCTTCCAAGAAATTCATATCGTTCCAATTCAACTTAATAGCTTTCCTAGAAATGTATCATCATACGGGAAGTTGCATCGTATTAGAAAGCATGCTAAAGTAGCATCATTAAGTATCCTCTTCATGAGATAAACTCAAGTCAAAGGGGTAAATGAAATGGGAATGTTATTATTACCCCTACTATCCATGGGATTTTCACAAACACCCTCGAGGGGTAAAAAACAAGTCCAGAACAAAATCACAATTTGTTGACTTCCTTTTTTAACCTTCCACCTTCGTTTATTCTTCCTCAACTCAAAATCTCAGAAAATGCTTTATCTCTCTTACCACCACCATCTGCATATCTCCCACCACCATCACCATCTCAATCGCCGCCGCCATCACCATATCAATAAAAGACACTACATTTTATACGTTTGGTTTTCAACAGATCTAGAAATCGAGATTTAGGTTTTCGACTTCAATCAAATCTCGAAATCAAACTTCATAAATATCATCAAAAGATCTTCTTATTCTCATTTTAAATGCAATTTCTACATCAATTGAAGATTCAAGCGATCGAGATAGAGTTTTTGGTTTTTGGTTTCGGTTTATGGTAAGTATAGATTTGATTTTGACGACGATGACGAATAATGGCTTGAATTATTGGAAATGGGATCTTATGTCTTGTCAAAATAGGGATGAAACTGAGCTGTTGATGTTGTATGTGGTGATTAACAAGGAGGAATGAAAAGAATATTGTTAACGAATTTGAAGTTAGGGTTTGAATCCAATTCAGAGAGGAGAAGTTGTTACCATTGATGTTGTTGATGGATTGAAGAGATTTAAGAAGAGTTGAGAAGCGGGTTGCAGTTGAATTTGATAGAGTTTACATGGGATTTAACCGAGAACTGTTTTTGACATGGTTGCTTTTCAATGGTTATGAAGCTACAGAATTGCAATAGAAGAGTGAATTGAAATGAGTTTACATGTTGGTTTTGGTGGTTGCTATTGAAGCTGCAGAGTGGAATAAGGGATGAGACATGGAAGGAGTTTAGCTATGTTGTGTCTTGTGGTGCTGTATGGAGCTTGTGATTGATGTTGCTATAGTAGGAGGTGGTTTGTAAGATGTAGATGGTGTTTGAAGCCAGGGAATGAGTGAATGAGCTGTAATTGCAGTGACTGGTACTAGTAAAGATGCAGGTGAAGGAATTATAGTTTTGGTGATGCTGCAAATGCAAAATTGCAGTTGTTGTTGTTAGAGTTGAGCTATAAGTTTGTGGAACAAGGTTGCAGTTAGTAAAGCAGTGAACAAATGGGAAGTGCATAACAGTTTAGTGTTGGAGGTGAAGCTTGGTGAATAGAGATGGTTTGCATATCGGTTGTTAAGTATAGCTTACTGATGGATGCTGCAAGGGGAATGATGCAGCCGATATATCTGCCAAGGTGGTTACTTATTCTTCATTAAGAATTTATCTGCAAGGATAGATATATGTTAGGAGTTAACATTGCAGCTAGTATTGATGTGTAAGCTCTGCTGCTGAATGAGTTGAGATGATTTTGATGGTTATAGAGAGATGATGGTTATGTAGTGGCCTGATGGAATAAAAGGGTTTTTTTGAGTGCTTAGATGTCAAAGATTGCAGTTCATGTAGCTGAGGTGAGGTGTTGTTGAGTTGCAATTGCAGAGACTCAGCTGGTGAGTGGAATTGGAGTAGTGAGCTAATGAATGAATGATGGAATGCTTGTTATTACTGGGTTTGTTGAGGTTATAGTGCAGCTGCAGTTAGGAGGTGTAGTTGATGGCTGTGCATTGGTGATGTTGATGTTAAGAGGCCGAGAAGATGATATTGCAGGTTTGTTGAGCTTCCAATTTGATTTGTTTGCACCAATGGTGGTGGCAGTGGATGTTGCAGTGGAGGTGGTTTGTTGTGTTAGAAGTAGTGGTTTGTTGCAATGGACTTGTGTTGGATGCGTTAAACTATTGGAGACAACTTGACCAAGTTGCTTCCGCTATTGGAGATAACTTGAGCTAGTTGCTTCCTTTTTTGGAGACAACTTGAGAAAGTTGCTTTCACTTTTGGAGGCAACTTGAGCTAGTTGATTCCAGTTCGGAGGCAACTTGGTTATGTTTTTGGGTTCATTCATTCATCTGAAATTATCTTATACATATATCTTAGAGTAGCTGTTGTGTTGAGTTGCTGATGATGGTTTTGCTGCTGATGCTCATGCTTTAAAGTCAAGAGGATAAATGATGCTTAGGATGTTCAAAGAGAACTCAATATGAGTTGCGATGAGGGGATGGAGGATATGGTGTTGTCCTGGTGGTGGTTTGAATTTTTGGTTGAACACTGATGGTGTAGCGAATATGTGAGTCTGCTTATTGGGTTTGTAATTGAAAAATGTGCTAATACGGTAAAGAGATATGAAGCGGGAGATGCTGGTATGTGATTTTGATATGTATATGTTAGAGACAATGAACATCTGTGTAGTTTTATACATCAGTAGTTGTAGTATATCTATTTGGATGTGATTTTGTATGTCCTTTTGCATTAACAAACTTGTGGTGCAACGGTAGCACGACTGACTCCATGTCAGATGATGCGTGTTCGACTCACGTCGGGTTCATTTTTGTGTATACTTTTCATAATGTGGAGACAACTTATCCTAGTTGCTTCCATATGTGGAGACAACTTGAGCTAGTTGCCTCCATTATTGAAGACAACTTTAACAAGTTGCCTCCAGATTTGGAGACAACTTCAGCAAGTTTCCTTCAGATTTGGAGACAACTTCAGCAAGTTTCCTTCAGATTTGGAGACAACTTTCAACAAGTTGCCTCAAGATAGTGGTGGTGGAATTGGTGGTTGCTGGCAGTGATTGGTGGCAGTGGATAAAAGTGGTGGTGGGTATTGGTGGTGGTTGTCGGTGCGTGTCAAATGGCGCCGGTTGTCGGTGGTGGTGGTTGGCGGTGGTGGTAGTGGTTGTGATGGTGGTCGTAGGTGGTGGTGGGTGGCGGAGGTGGTGGGCGTTGGTGCTTGGTTAGCGCAGTAGGGTGGATAGTGGTGGCGGTTGGTGGTGGTGAGGCGATGATGCTTGGTTGGCGGCGGTGGTGGTGATAAATCGGTGGTGGTGGCGGTTAGCGGTGGTGGACACAGTGGTGGTGGTTGGCGGCGGTAGTGGTGGTGGTTGTTGGTGGTGGTCGGTGGTGGTGGTTGTTGGCGGTGGTGGACAGTGGTGATGGCGGACAGTAGAGGTTTTTTTTTTGAATAGTGGTTAGTGATTTTGGTTTTGTATATACATTACACAAAAGAGGGTATTTTAGTAATGTATTACTCTTAGGGGTATTTGTAAAGTTCAAAAGGGTATATTTGCAATGGGTCTCATAGTAGGGGTATATAGATAATGTTCCCGTAGATGAATTGGATATTAATCTAGTGGCTCACACAGCAATGAAGCAGGGAATCAGTCATCGCTCTCACAATCGGTCGACTTAGCACATACATCACAAAGTGTATGCTATAGCGTCTCCCACTCAAATGGGCATGTCCAACATAAAAAACATATGCCATACAGATCTTAGTCTAGTCACCATTTAAGCACCTAACTTGAATTTCTGTTCCAACAGTCATTCACATAGTAACTGTTTAGAAAATCACATCTGGCTTTATAACAGGCTTCATTAAATGGTGGTCACATTTAATGATTGATCTCTCTCTGTGAGATCTCATCTTAAACATATTAAGGAAACTTATACAAGTATATAAAAGTCTGCTACAAAAGCACGTGTTTTTTTTTTTTTTTCGGAAAAACATATCTTCCGAAAATGTCTCTTCTTTTGCCTCATCTTGCTCGCTATACTAAGCGCCAAGGCGAATCACCTGCGTGAGTAGGCCGATTCTTTCCTGTGGACAACTTAATCATCCATGTACACATGAAGAGTATTCACGGAGACTGTTAAAATCTTATTTAACACTCAATACTCATTCACCTAATAATAATGTCATCAAATTCTCTTCATATCGAATCCTGCATAATCTCACATTTAGCATAAGATTCGAAAGAAAATCTCGTGGAGATGTGTCTAAGAACAACCTTTATTAATGCAACCATATCACGTATAACATGGGATCACATACTTATGTGTTTGGCTTTCCATGGTATTCAAGGTCTATCTTTCACACATGTAATATCTCATGTGATATCACTGTGAAGCAACACCACGTCCTTTGCATGTTCTGATACACCAAGTCTCATAGGAAGTCTCCTTAACCAGAAATCTTCTAAGAGTGCAACATATTCGGCTTTTAGTGTAAACAGAGAAATGCACTTCCGCTTATGACTACACCAACTGACTGTATGCATGTCCTCCAAGAGCATATCCCGAAGTATTCGTATACTGATCTTCCTAGAAGTTCTTTCAAGATAAAGTATATCCCGTTGATCGTTCCACTAAGTTGTATCTAGGTCCCTTAAGGTAACGATCTACCAAATCCACTGTCAAACTTATGTGAGGTCTAGTACACAACATAGCGCACATTAGGCTCCTGGCTGCAGATGCATAAGGTACTTTGGACATATAATTATTTTGTTTTCCATCTTTAAGAAAATGATCCTCCCATATGAGTGTCGATGGGTTCAAGAATATTCTTTTATGTAAGTCTCTTGAGACAAACTAAGAATATTTCTTAAGAGATCTCGTGTGATCTCAAATACACAATACATAATTAGGCCTCTTCCTATGGGTATGCCAAACACTGATATTTGGCATATATGCACCCACTATGGGTATGCCAAACTGCCAAACTCATATGCCAAATGTTATTCCTGGCATATAGGCATAGGAGACAGAGTTTCCATCGAGCGATAGAGATTCTATCGCTTCGCTGAGCGACAAAGACTCTATCGCTGGCGATATTCACTTTATCTCCAGCGATATTCACTTTATCTCCGAGTAATTTTATATATATAAAAATTCTCCTTCTCTCCTACTTTTTCATTATTCTAATATATTTTTATATTTAAAGGGTCCCACTAAATATATTATAACACTAAAATTTTTATAAATACCCCACCACACAAACACAAATATATTTTTTATTCATTAGGGTCCCACCCAATACAATTAAATATATGTTTTTAATCAAGTTTGGCATATCTACCATAGTGGGGAAACTCATTTGCCATGCCACATGGCATGCCAAACAACATTTTTTTGGCATACCCATAGGAAGAGGCCTTAGTCATACCCATGTCTGTCATTCCAAAAATTAGAGGACAACCATTCTTTAGTGGCGACAACACATTCTAGATCATTAACTTGCTAGTAGAATCTACATACAATGTTATGACAAGAATATTTACTTGGATCGTTTAACGTACATACAATGCTCCTCATCAATTATCTCGTAACCAACATAGGTGATAGAGTGATGGAGATGCATATGCCATTATCTAGACGATTATTTAAGGATAACAAAAGGATATTTGAGATGGCAAACTTTGCGCTCTTATTCCTTGACCCCAAATCTCGTAGGTAAAGACACAAAATCTCATCATCTAGTCCTCCGTTGAGGAATGTAGTTTTAACATCCCTTTGGATCAATTCTAAATCCAAATGTGCAACTGTAGCATGAGGCGAATTGAGGAAAACACCTTACTACAGAGGAAAAAGTTTTCTCATAGTTTATACCCTATTGACGAGTATATCCTTTTGCCACTAAACAAGCTTTGTATTTTTTTGATTGAACCATCTGCCTTGCGTTTAATTTTAAAGACCCATTTGTTTCCAATGGCCTTTCGTCGGCAAAAGATCAAGCATATCCAAAACGTCATTCTTATCCATTGATTTAATTTCCTCTTGCATTGCAAAAGCCATTTATTGTAATCGATCAAGGGATGGCTTCTCTAAAAGAAGTAGGCTCATCTTCAATACTCGCAGAGATACATTAATATTCCCCTTCAATCTCAAAGTGACGACGGGTACTTTTCCACGCTCACTTTTACGTGGTTCAAAACTTGTGTCCCTAGCGGTTCCCTCCCCCTAGGATGTGTATCACCCCACTATCTTCAACGATTATAGGTTGAGAAACTAATTCTCTACCTTCGCTCGAAGATGGTAAGATATCTTCACTCTCTTTTATTTCAAAGAGTTCCAAGTTTTTGTTAATGTCACTGATTCGAGGCAAATAAATTTCAAAGAAGACAATATCTCCTCGGAATCTATCTCACTCATCCCTCCACTTGGATGTTCACCATACATCACATATCCTTTTGAGCAATCGAATATCTTATAAAGACAAGCGGAATTGATGGGAGTACTAATAAAATCTTCTGAAAAAATGATGATAATTTAGGTCCTTCCATAACATATAACCTTACATGGTCTTAGAATAGAAAAAGAAAGTGAAGAAGAAAGAAAAGTTCGTTAACAAACAATAAGTAATAATTCGCGTGTATCAGAAGGTTATCGAACGAGCTTTGATGAGATGACATAACAAATTCCAGCTAGTAGTTTCAAATCTGTATTCCTCCTAATCAATCGTGAACGTAATGAAATCTGTTTCATCATCCTAGTTGAATTCAAACTATGCTCGCAACGGTCTGCGGACTGAGCAGCAATACCCGCGTACTGTTCAAGCTCATAAGTCGATGAGGGAAGAATCAACAACTTTATATCAACAAAGCCACTGCTAGGAGAAGATACAACAGAATCAAACAACTTTATATCAATGGTAACTTGGTCTCTGATAAATCTATTCTTCAAGATCATATTCTAGGTTTCTATGAGAACCTATTCAAAGAAGAAGAAATTATCAGACCTGTCCGATAAGGTATTGAGTTTGATTGTATTAACTCCATAGAATCTGATATTCTTGATGCTAATATTTCTGAAGCTGAAGTGTTACATTCCATCAATGATTTAGCACAAGACAAAGCACCCTACCCAGATGGCTATCATGTTATGTTTTTAAGAAACGTTGGAGTTTTATCAAATCTGATATAATGAGTACCATTGCTGAATTTTGTGATAAGGGTTGTATTGATGCTAAACATAACTCTACTTTCATTACTCTAGTAAAGAAAGATCATATAGAAACCATTAAGGATTGTAGGCAAATTTGTTTGCTTACAAGTGTATACAAGATTCTTGCTAAAGTTCTGGCTACCAGGTTGAAGTTGGTCATTCCTAAGCTTATTTCTCCTATACAGTGTGCTTATATAGAAAGAAGACAAATCATTGATGGTATTCTTATTGCCAATGAGCTGGTTGACTCAAGATTAGAAACTGGAAATCCAGGGGTTATTTGCAAGATATATATTGAAAAAGCATTTGACAGGATTAATTGGAGCTACTTAGAATTTATTCTACAAAAAATGGGTTTTAGTAGTAGATGGCGCAATTGGATGAAATTCTGTTATTCAACATCTTCTTTTTCAGTTCTTATCAATGGCTCTTCATTTGGGTACTTAGACAGTTCAAGAGGTGTGAGACAAGGATGTCTTATTTCTCCTTTACTTTTCAACATATCAATGGAAGGATTCTCTAGATACATTGACAGAGCCTCAAACTCTAACCTTTTTAATGGATTCTCTATGGTAGAGGGAGGTCAGATTATAAATCATCTCCATTATGCTGATGATACAATCTTCTTTCTAGACAACAACAAGGAAGATCTGATTAACTTGTTTTCTATCCTAAAGTGTTTTGAATGCATTGCAGGGCTGAAAGTAAACACTACTAAAAAAAGACTCATTGCTATTGGTGAAGTTCCATAAATTGATACATGGGAAGCAGAACTTGGTTGCAGAACTGACATTATTCCTTTCATTTATTTGGGTATGCCTCTTGGTGCAAAAAATACATCTAAAGTTATATGGGATCCAGTCATTGAAAGATTTGATGCAAGACTTTCTTTTTGGAACAAAATCTCTCTCACAAAGGGAGGTAAAATGATTCTTCTCAAGTGCATCCTTACATCACTGCCCATGTACTATTTTTCACTTTTCAGAGCTCCTATTTCTGTTATTAATATCTTAGAGAGAAGGATGAGAAATTTCTCATGGGATCATAATGATAAAGGCAGTAACACATCTCATTTGATTAATTGGCCTCTTGCCTGTGATAATAAAAAGATGGGAGGTTTAGGCATCTTGAATCTTCGAGTTATGAATCAAGCATTACTTGCAAAATAGTGTTGGAGGTTGGTGTAGAAAAATCACACCTATGGTTCAAGCTTATTGTGGAAAAATATGGAAGTAGCTTCTCTTATTGGATCCCTGGTACGGTTACTTTTCCTCATGGAATTTCTTGGAGAACTATCACTGAAACTGGTACACTTGTAGCTTCAAACTCAACTGTTTGTATACACTCTGGTAATTTTGTCTCCTTCTGGCATGATATTTGGATTGGTAGAAAGTGTTTAGCTGAATCGTATCATGATTTGTATAAACTCGATAATCTAAATCTTGCAACCTTAGCGGAGCACACATCTCTTGATGGCTCCTGGAAGTTTGAGTTCAAAAGAATTTTATCTTATTCTCGAGGTTAACGACTTTTTAGCAAAGACTTTTCTCTGTTATTGGCTCCTCTTCACCACAAAGACAACTTACCCGATACTCGGAGAAGGGCTATTCATTCTTATGGATCTTTCACGGTGAAATCACTTTACGCCTCTATGACTGCAGATGTTGGTGTTAAGGATTTTCCGCACAATTTGTCTGGCAAAAGGAAGTTCCACCTAAAATCAACTTTTTAATTTGGTGTGCGAGTTCATGACCGTCTAAATACTGGATATGCTTCAACACAAGGGTATGGACATCTACATCTCATGTATCCTTTCTGGTAACCTCCCCAGAATCTCAAAATCACTTGTTCATTCACTACAAGGTAGACTATAAAATATGGTGCAGTGTCATGCCAAAAAAATTGGCTTGGGTGTTTCCTGAATCTATACAAGCTCTTGCACATTCATGGCAACATCACCAACTTTCTGTTTTCGGCCAAGTAGCTTGGAGACTCATTCTTATTTGATGTAACTGGGTGATTTGGAAGGAACGCAATAATCGCACTTTTGAGGATAAGTATACCTTCAAGACGGGCTTGGAATTTATTAACGATACTAAGACTTTGGGTTTTACTTGGGAAGCTGCTTTTGGGGAGAAACTTCACATTAATTTTGAGTACTCAGTCCAGAATTGGGAAACTGTATTTTATTGATTTAGCTTTTGTTTTTGCTTTTCTTTTTACTCTCTGTAGACTCTTGTACATTCCTTTTCTCCTTAATAAAATCTTCTCTTCCAATCAAAAAAAAAAGGAAGAATCAAGTGCGTTCTTTGCCTAAGATACCGTGAGGCCCTGAGAAATCGTTGAAATTGAAGTTCAGTAATGAAGGATAGTGTGTTCGTAGCGTTGGTGAATGCTAAGAGAAAGGAGATATAAGAGAGTGCAACCATATTAGCGTCTGGAGCACGAGGATCGGTGTATATGGCATTTAGCCCGCTCATTGACACAGCTAATGTGACAGGCAACATATGCATAGGAACGATAAGTTTCAGTTGTTATTGTTTGTGGTCGTTATTGGAATTATGATATTGTTTGTAGGTGAAAATGGTTTCTGCTGATTTCGGAATTGTGGGTGTGCAGGTGAGAAACAATTTAAACCCTAAACAATGTACTGCAAGGGAGTACTTTAGATTCGAGAGATCAATCTGATAAGTCCGGCCTAAACCGAGAAATGGCTGTTCCAGACTTTCTTCGGTCACAAAGTGGAGGAGAATGGGTTGGTTTTGGGGAGGGAAGCAAGGAAATTGGTGAGACCAGAATAGTCGATTCTGGAAGAGTAGTTGGGTTACTACAACTTGTTATCAGAAAAGTGAGAGAGCTCCCAAGGTGAGCTAGCAAGTAAGTATTTCTGAGTGTTGTATCTCCCGTATGAACTTGTTGTCCAATGGAAATAGGTAAGACCTATTTATACAAGTCGGAGTAAAAACGTACCCTGGTCTCATTAAGGACTGGGGAAGTAAATGGGAGGAGGTGATAACCGTATGCATGGAATTGATGTTCCATAAAGTGGTTAACGCATGAAACTGGTTTTCATGAAACTGCAAACATTATGGGATTGATGTCCCATAAAGTCGTTAACGCATGTGCTTTATGTCCCATGAACGTTTCACACATAACTTCCGTATTTACTAACCGCCTCACCCTTATGACAGATTCCTTATGACGGGCATAGTATACGCCGCACGTTAGACCCGCCAAACCAATACCCAAAGAGGATCCCCTGAGTTTGTATTGATGTCTCGAATGTTTTGGAAAACATGTAGCACGTTGTTGTGGCTTGGCAAGTTAAGCTAGGGAAACTTGCCAGCCTGGTAACCTTCGACGGTCGAGATTTTGCATCTTGAGAGGAGGGGCAACCGTTGATCGTTGCACCAATTGTTTTGGTAACCGCTTAGTGAGGGCCAACGTGGTGGCGCGGCTAGGTTGGCATGCCGTTGGCATGGCAAGGTTTGGCGTGGCCAAACTTAGCTTTTCGGGCCAAAGGTTACCATGTGTCGTCTGGTAACCTTGGATGGCTAGGATTTGCTCATAGTAGACCATTGATTGTTGCACGCCTTCGTTTTGGTAGCCGCGTAGTGAGGGCAAACGTGGTGGCCCGGCTAGGTTGGCATGTCGTTGGCATGGCAAGGTTTGGCGTGGCCAAACTTAGGTTTTCGGGCCAAAGGTTACCATGTGTCGTCTGGTAACCTTGGATGGCTAGGATTTGCTCCTGGGATTGAAGGGAATCCTTTGATTATTGCACTCCTTTGTTTTGGTAGTCGTATAGTGAGGGCCAACGTGGTGGCGCGGTCTAAGTTGGCATGCCATTGGCGTGGCAAGGTTTAGCGTGGCCAAACTTAGGTTTTCATGCCAAAGGCTACCATGTGTCGTCTGGTAACCTTGGATGGCTAGGATTTGCTCCTGGGATTGAAGGGCAACCATTGATTGTTGCACGCCTTCGTTTTGGTAGCCGTGCAATGAGGGACAACAAGGTGTAACCTGCTAGGTTAGACTTAGCATGTGGGGCCAAGGGTTCGCCTTGGGCGTGGCTAGCTTTGGCAAGATGCGATTTTGGCTTGGCACGTGGGCCCAAGGGTTTACTATGGGCGTATGGCATGGCTAGGGCCAAGGAAAGGGCGTTTGGTTTGGCATTATGTGACTAGCATAGCTAGGGCCAAGGCAAGGTGCGTTTGGCATGGCGAGGCTAGCTTGGCTAGGTTTGGTTTGGCTTGGCATATGGGGCCAAGGGTTCGCCATGGGCGTATGGCGTGGCTAGGGCCAAGGCAAGGGAGTTTGGATTGGCATGATGTGACTAGCATGGCTAGGTTTGGTTTGGCCTGGCATGCGGGGCCAAGGGTTTTCCATGGGCGTATGGCGTGGTTAGGGCCAAGGCAAGGGCGTTTGGCTTGGCATGATGTGACTAGCATGGCTAGGGCCAAGGCAAAGTGCGTTTTGCATGGCGCGGCTAGCTTGTCTAGGTTTGGTTTGGCTTGACATGCGGGGCCAAGGGTTCGTATTGGGCGTGGCTAGCTTTGGCTAGGTGTGGTTTTGGCTTGGCATGTGGGGCCAAGGGTTTTCCATGGGCGCATGGCGTGTCTAGCTTGGGCTAGGTGCGGTTTTGGCTTGGCATGCGGGGCCAAGGGTTTTCCATAGTGCATGGCGTGACTAGCTTGGGCTAGGTGCGATTTTGGCTTGGCATGTGGGGCCAAGGGTTTTGGGGCAAAGGTCGTTTGGTACCCTTAGACGGCCAGGATTTTCTCCTGGGATTGAAGGGAAACCGTTGATTGTTGCACGCCTTCGTTTTGATAGCCGCGTAGTGAAGGCCTGTATGGTGGCGCCGCATGGGGCCATGGCGAGGTGCGTTTGGCATGGCGCAGTAGGTGTGGCTGGCATGATTTTCTATTGGCATGGAGGTGCGGATAGTATGGCTGGCATGCTTGGGCGAGGTCGGTGTGGCTGGCATGATTTTCCATTGGCACAGAGGTGCGGCGAGCATGGTTGGCATGCTTTGGCACGGTCGGTGTGGCTGGCATGATTTTCCATTGGCACAGAGTTGCGGCGAGCATGGTTGGCATGCTTTGGCGTGGTCAGTGTGGCTGGCATGATTTGCCATTGGCACAGAGGTGCGGTGGGCATGGTTGGCATGCTTTGGTGCGGTCGGTGTGGCTGGCATGATTTGCCATTGGCACAGAGGTGCGGCGAGCATGGTTGGCATGCTTTGGCGCGGTCGGTGTGGCTGGCATGATTTTCCATTGGCACAGAGGTGTGGCTAGCATGGTTGGCATGCTTTGGCGCGGTCGGTGTGGCTGGCATGATTTGCCATTGGCACAGAGGTGCGGCGAGCATGGTTGGCATGTTTTGGCGCGGTCGGTGTGGCTGGCATGATTTTCCATTGGCACGGAGGTACGGCTAGCATGGTTGGCATGCTTTGGCGCGGTTGGTGTGGCTGGAATGATTTTCCATTGGCACACGTGGGAATTAGGGTTTGGCTTGACGTAACCCTAATTTGAAAAGATACCCTGGTAATTATTTAGGGACACATTAAAGGTTTCAGTAAATGTGCCTAGTAAATGCTTGTTGCTTTAAATGTTGTGACATCACTGTCTGCTAGGGTTTAGTATTTTACGATTTTAACCCTAACCTAAAAACCACCATCAACATATATGTAATCCGTTCACAGCCGTCAAAACCTAAACAAACAATGCCTTCGGAAGAAAACTCATAAACAAATACTTTACAACTCTTTTCGTGTTAGTAATGACCTGACTTTCACCATCTTAGATGCATAATGAACAACCAGAGATTTATTTTTGACCTACTCCCGACAAAATAAAAAATCAACGCTCAAACTATTCATTCTGATGTGCATGATCTTAGATGCCTAATGCAGAGAACGAAAATTGTTACAACTAAACCTAGGAGTTGTAGAGAGAAGGAAATGTAAGTCCTTGAGCAACCAACACACCCAAATTATTTCAAAGAAGAACAATAAAGAAAAACATCCACATGTCAATACAGTCGGGAATTTAGAAATTTATTAATATATAAAGGTTATTAATTTAGTGAGGTATACCTAAAAATTGAATGTAAACTTGAAATAATCCATGCCGTAACGCCAAGGCATGGGAAGGAACGATTTTTACTCATAATAATTTTAATAATTACTACAAACTACGATAAGACTTAAACTACAAGTGTAGAACAGTCTTCCAATTAAAGAAAACTTGATTCACAAAAGAAACCCTTTAAAAACATATTTTTCTCAAACAACCACAAAATAAGATTATGTTTAAGGATCAAGCAAAGTTCATCCACATCCATAGACCTTCCACCAAAATCCATTCAACTCTTTCTTTCCAAATATGCCACAAGATTGCATAAATTAGCATGTTCCAAATATCCTTCTTTCTCCCAGTCATCTTCACCGCAAACCAAGCTTCATTTCATGACATTGTCAGACACACTCCATTTTGGATATTATCCAAATAATTATAAATTCGAATACACTTGCAATTGATTAAAATAATAGTGTATGATAAAAATTCACGGAAATTGTTTTATTTTGCCCTTAAATAATAATCTTCTATTAGATCATTATTCGATCATTATCCCAAAGATTAGTAATCATTGAATTGATTTGTATTGTATTCAGACCATTAAGCTGAATCTTTATCTGATGAGCAATAAAGGTAATTACATCTTCCCAGAAATTCTTCCTCGATTTCTAGCACTATCATCATGTGTTCGTTATCAATATGTACTGGTGATTCCTCTGGTATAATTTTATGTCGCTTCCATTGTATGGTTCTGCACAGCCTCAATCCATTCTATCATTTTCTTCATGAATCACTAATAGTTCCGCATACAAATGATGCATGAAGCATGGTTTTTCCTTTATTTTCCTCCTCAAAGGAACATAGTCGTCTCAATTCCTCACGATATTCTTCAGCAGCCTTGATAAGTTGTGTTATCTCCTTGTCAAATATTGCCTTTTAAGGGGAGATTTATTTTTTGGAAAAAATTTAAGGGAGACCTGGCGCGTGATCAATGTAGTCAATTCCAGATTTTGGTCTATCTCGGCCGGAACCGAGACAGTGGGACAACTTTATCTCGGGGATATTCTCGGTTAAAAATCTCGAAGAAACCACTAAAACTTCGTTTCCAAATTTTATCCGTATAGAATGTATATCAAACATTTTTCATATATTTTTTACTTATAATAGTATTAAATATAATGAAATACCACCAATTTTCCTGAAAAGAAAAAAATCTCTTTCAAAAATAGTAGAAAACTCAATACCATACGAATTTCAAAATCAATAGCCGAGGTTTCCGGACGAGTTTACTAAGATTAAACCAAAATTTCCGGCCAATGCCGACCAAATTCTGTCTCGGCAAAATTAAAAATTTCATTATCATAAATGTCAAAGCCGGAATTTTCGGCGAGATCTAGGCCATCTCGACCGAAATCGACTACATTACGTATAATGTCTCGTGCATTACTCATTACCTATTAATTTATAAATTACTATAGCACCACATGTGTGGTAAAATAGACTCAACATCTTATTTATTTTACTATTTTCACATATTTCCACATGTGTGGCAAAATTAATTTTGATTTACTGCAGCAGTTAAAAAATGATATGAGGCAAAACAGTAATTTTTCGCCTCAACTATCCATTGATTTACATATTCCTTTTACCCCATGTGGAGTAAAAGTCAAAAACTAAATACCAAATTGCTTATCTTTACTGCATTGCTGTTCAACAGGTTTACTTGCCGTTACAACTAATACTACCTTCGACGGAAAATGACAACACCAACATTTTTCGTCTGGGAAAATTAGGGGGAGACCCAACAAAAATAATATTCTCATTGTTAAGCCCACAATTAATTTTTGGTACCGTGACACCCATAATTATATGAACTTATTAAAAATGTATGCATGACGGATTATGCATCCGCATGACAGGTTATGCATCAGGGGTATAATTGGCAATGCAACTTGGATATAACATATCTAAAAATCCGCGCCTTGGAATTTTACAAATTTTATATCGTTGGAAATCTTTTTAAGAGAACTACGCAACGAGTACAAACAAGAATATCAAATTTTTGCTTTTCACGAAAAAATCGGAGGTGGTCATCACTTTAGGCAAAATTTCGAAAACTTGATACATAACCATTATGCAGCCACCAAAACCGATGCATAACACATTCTGCAGACGCATAACGAATTATGCAACCATTTTCTCCACTGCATAACAAATTATGCATTTGGATAACAAAGTTATGCATCTATAACAAGTTATGTAACCATTGTTTTGGTTGATTTTAGTGCGTACATAAAAAATAATGCAGTATGCAGTATGCATCCATATTTACGGATGCATATCAGGTTATGCATCTATTTTCTCGATGCATAAAAGATTGTGCAGCAATTTTCTCGATGCTTAACGCATTATACAGTCATATTTTCGGATGCATAACAGGTTATGCATCTATTTTCTTGACTGCATAACATGTTATGCAGATATTATTATAGGTGCATAACGTGTTATGCAGCCTTTTCTTTTTTTTTTGGTTTCAATACTAACAAAAGTAGTATAACGTGTTATGCAACCATTCTTCTTGTAACAAGTTATGCCAACAAAAAAAGGCTGCATAACTTTTCATGCACCTACAATAATAGCTGCATAACGTGTTATGCAACCATTTTCCGGACAGCATAACAAGTTATGCAACGAATTTTGTAGATGCGTAACAGGTTATGCAACCGTTTTCATAGCTCCATTCTGATTATTCAACCATTATGAACAACACCAATGAAGATACTTCATCTCGAGACTCAAGTCGCTGACTAGAAGCAATAATCACCGACGGCATCATCAACACCACATATAGGTTACACCAAACTCTTCCTCACTCATTAGCATCCGTGACAGTAAAGTTCGAACACCACAATTATACCAAACTACCATATACTCGATAATTTGGTTGGATACACGTATCTAATGCTTCATTTAATTCACATGACATGAATTTCGTATGACAAATACATGGTAGACCTGCCTGAACTAGTCTTCCTCCAATTTAAAAACTAAGCGCAGAGATAGAAAACATCAAGAAAATCGTAATCCCTAAGCCTATTCCACTAACGATCCCTTTCCTTACACCTGCCTTTTCTGGTCCATCGCACCAAATGATGCTACAGTTCTTATACTCCCAACTGCGTCGTTAGCAACTTGACTTGCTTCTTCATACTTCTTCTGCAATATATACCCATGAAATTATGGATGTTAGACCACAAATAAATTTTACCTTGGCCTTTGCTTCTCATGAAAGTTATAAATAGATCAAAGACAAACCTTGGCGTCTGAACTAAATCCTTTCAGGAACTTCATTTGAGCCCATCCGTTCAGTCCGATTAAAGGTATCAACACAAGGATAATCAAGGACAGCTTCCAGTTCTCTTGGAAAGCAATGCCCAGACCAGCAATAACGATTGCTATGCTCTCAAAAAGCTTGGCACCAATATCACTACTAGAGTGCTCTGTCTCATCAAACCAATCAATATCCATATGAACAGCCTTTTCTAAGCACAGGGAGCGTATACGGTTTATTAAATTGGAATCCAATTGGTACTGTTCCAATGGAAATCGAAACACAGAGTAATGGAACAATCGAAATTGGAGAAACATATGTACCTCAAACAATGATTAGGGTAGAGATGAATGACCGTAGGTGCAGGCGGTGGTTGATGCTGCTGGTGTTGGTGGTGAAGGAATGATTACTGGAATCTAAGTAATAGAATAGGGATCTTGATCAAGACCATCGTTATTTGGTGATGCTGCTAGTTATAATGGTGGTTGGTGCTGCTGCTACGTCGGTGCTGGTGGTGCTGGCTACGATGATGATGGTGATGATGGCGCTGGTGGTATGGTGTAAGGAAGAGATTTTTGTTTTTCTTGTGTAGATAAGGAATTGAAGAAGAAGAACAAAAAAAAAAAAAGACGGAAACCTAATTTTATAAATTATGGGTTTGGGAGAATTTTTTTTGCCAAAATAGGATGCCCGCCTGAACTTATTTGTCGGTGGGTTTCACAGTGGGGGAAATCTGAAAAATGGGTGTGGCTGTAGTTTTCACTTTCCGTTTAATGAGTCTAATCAATAATTGGTACACAAGAGCCTGCTTTAGTGAGCCCTATGGTGATAAACATACAATATGTACTGTACTCGCCATAATTATCAGGTTTTGGCACAGTCCAAGTCTCTCGTTTATCAAACGCTTGGAACCCATTCGGTCGATAGGTTTGGGAGCCTGCTGGGCTGAATGGACAACTGCCAAGAGTAATACTACAGCCAGTAGAATTGGGGGTGAGCAACGGGTAGGCGGATGCGAGGATTAGGTGTCACCCGCACCAAAGGAGATTTTACTTTTCATGAATCATGAAACGTGGTTCCCCACTTCTTTGTATTTGTGATTTTCTCACAGCAGAACAACGATTATGGTTGCCGTTTTGCCTCTTTTATCATACTGTCCTCTCATCCCAAGAACAGAAAAACAAAGAGAAGAAGAAGAAAAAAAATTCATTCACAAAACATTAAGTAATAATTCGATATATTCGAAGGTTACATAACAAGCATTGATGATATCACAGAACAGATACCGGCCAGTAGTTTCAAATCTGTATTCCTCCTAGTCAATTCGGAATGTAATGATGAAGATATCATCTTAGTTGCATTCAAGCTATGCTCGCAATGGACTGCCGACTGAGCAGCAACATCCGCGTACTTTCCAAGCTCAAAAGTATCCGAGTCCAAGTCGGCGAGGGCTGCGTCAAGTGCATTCGCTGCATTTTGGTAATCAAGGCTACATTGTTTCAGACCCTCCTCCTGTGTTACACGGTGAGACCCATTGTTTGGATTATGATGATCAGTAATGAAGGATAGTGTGTTTGTAGCGTTGCTGCTTGCTAAGCGAAAAGAGATATAAGCGAGCGCAACCATATCAGCGTCTGGAGCACGAGGATCGGAGTATATGGCATCGACGCAGAACTTAGGATTTGGGGTTTTATTGCAGACTGAATCCACTTGGTCGTTCGATTGTTCTCCTGCAATGCTATTAAATATAGAGATTATAATGATCAGAGGAAGCACGAAAACAAAATTGTGATTGCAATTAGCCATTTGGGAGGAGTACACTCTTAAGAAAAAAATTTTCTTTTTTTTGGGAGGAGTACTCTTAAGATTTCTGAATGTTATATTGTTGTTCGTTGATCTTTTATATGCACATTCACCCCCATTTTAGCCTGCTCATTAACTAGTCCGACCGTTTCCACGGTGGGAGGGCCGACCGAAGAACTTGACGAAACGACACCACTACGTGATTTCTGAAGTACAAAGATTCAAACCTCATTTTTACCAAAATAGCTGGGAGATAAAAACTACATGCACAGTTAAGGGTCAGAGACTTAAACTCTATAATTTCTCTGCCCTCTAAACAATCAATGACTACTGGTTGCAGAACAGATTTAATTGCAAGCTTTGACAAGGAGTTTCAACTTTTCTAAATTTACGGACTTGTGAGTCGATCATAAGAAGCCTAGAACCTCTAAAATCCTCGATAATTCATATAACGCGTAAGGATATACAAAGTTATCTGCAGGTACTTCAACTGTGTACACCACCAGAAATCAATAAGAGAACATTGAACACAGACCTGTCACCTTTGTGCATAAACCAACAGCAACATACAGTAGTGCATGTCGCTTGGCAAGATTTCGAAGATAAAATTTGCTGAATCGCTCCTTACTCTCATTAACAAGAGCAGCAGAGCAATACACACTTAAACTGCCTCAAGGATCCATTCATTTGGAACGCGTCTTTTCTTTTGGCTTTTCCATCTCTACATAAGGCTTCAACGCATCCTCAAACTGACCTCCTTGTCAAAAAGCCCCTCAAATCCATTATATGTGTCAGTATTCTTTGCCACACCTGTCTCACCCATGTTATATAGTATCATTTCACATTCCTTATATAACCCACCCCTACCAAATGTATGTTTCAGCGAATTGTATAGTTCAACAGTTGCCATGCTCCCAACTTCATGCATCGTATTGAACACTACGAGAGCCTCCTTATACAATGCAGCCTGTCCATAAGCTTTAAACTTTCTGTATACACTTTAAAACTTTGGCACAACTCCTTTCTCAGTCACGTGCAAGAGAATTTGCTTGGTATCTTCATGAATTCCACCTTTCCCACAAGCAAATATCAAACCCTCGCAATTGAAAAAGATCATCAGCACCAATTAAGAAAAAACAAGATCGACATTAAGAAAACACAGTCACAATCCAGAACTAAATAGACAAGATGCATCAGTATAATTTGTACATCAACTAAAAATGCATTTTTAAGAATTAGCAGTAGTGTGGTAAACTTTAAATGAAGAGATACGAAATTAGCTAACACTGAAAACGGATAATGTGCGCTAATGAGTTGATTAACACACCAGCTGGGATTTAAAAAGAAAAACGAGTTAAAATGGCAAACCACCATGTCAGGTCTACGAATGGAAGTGTCATTCAGAACAAGAGCTTAAAAATGTGGCGTGGTGTATAAATACCGTGGAAGTGAGTGCAAAATGATTGGCTTCTTTTTCTTTCACACATCAGGTTAGACCAAACCCATTTAATATAGACACACAAAAGAAACACAAAAGCAGAATGTTTCTTTTATAAATCAACACCAAGTCCGATGGTTGAGGCGCAGCTCCTTCAATGGCACTCCTTGCCAGCACACTACAATTGCATAATTTAGAAGGATGATAAGAGGCGCCAGGGAACACAAGGAGGTGATCAGTTTCAATTTTTATTTTATTTTTAGGTTAATAAAACACCTCGTCGTAGAGATGAAAAGTAGATCGGTCACCTCTTTCTTTCGAATCTCAGCAAGGGGATTTTGTAACAATCCAAGGAGATGAATCCTACTCAGATCCAGATGTATTTTACAGTTTTTGTGATAAGTCCACAGACATTAGAAAGAATCCCTATATCAGTTTGTGATAGACGGCAAATCCAATGACACCCATAATTACGCATCAAAAAAAGGCATATCAAGATCAAACATTATTCATCCTAATTGGGTTTCTTTGTGTAACTGACAGTCTACTTTATAATTGGCACATCAACACAACTGATTCAACAACCTTTGCTCCAATTTAATCCAACTCAAAAAAAAATATTATAATTCATCAAGACAAAAGAAGCAGGTTGTTTACCTCCGTTTGATTGAGAGTAATCGATGTCGAAGAATAAGATTCTTTGCTGAAAAAGTAGGATCAATTTCGGTCTCCAAATACATGAAATGTCGATCCAAAAATCTTTCTCGAGTTCGGGGATATCTTTATTAGTAAATCAGAAGTAGATCTTGAGCCAAAATTACATTTTCACGATACCGGCCAGTAGTTTCAAATCTGTATTCCTCCTAGTCAATTCTGAATGTAATGATGAAGATATCATCATAGTTGCATTCAAGCTATGCTCGCAATGGACTGCCGACTGAGCAGCAACATCCGCGTACTTTCCAAGCTCAAAAGTATCCGAGTCCAAGTCGGCGAGGGCTGCGTCAAGTGCATTCGCTGCATTTTGGTAATCAAGGCTACATTGTTTCAGACCCTCCTCCTGTGTTACACGGTGAGACCCATTGTTTGGATTATGATGATCAGTAATGAAGGATAGTGTGTTTGTAGCGTTGCTTCTTGCTAAGCGAAAAGAGATATAAGCGAGCGCAACCATATCAGCGTCTGGAGCACGAGGATCGGAGTATATGGCATCGACGCAGAACTTAGGATTTGGGGTTTTATTGCAGACTGAATCCACCTGACTTGTTAATTTCTGTGGGGAATGGTGGAATAATCCACCTGACTTGTTAATTTCTAACTTGGATCATGATGTAAGATCAGTTTCTATGTAATAAAGTGTACTTTGTTTAAAAAAAAAGTACATGCAGACCACATGTACCGGTCATCGTAAGTGTTAGATTTTACTGTGCAAGGTTATTGGTTACGACTTACGAGACCAGGCTGGTTTCGTGTTTATCGTGTTTATTTGAGATTTACCATTAAAAGATTAAAAGATAAAAAAAGTTTATTTTTTTATTATTTTTAGAACACCAACCAAGAATGATGGACGTTTATGCACGCCCATATATATATATATATATGATGATTTTGGGTTGAGGACCTTCATTCACAAAAAAAAAAACACACTAGGAATTGATGGTATGAATATGCATATTAAGGAAATGAAGAATATAATGAGAACAATGAATGTTTACAATTACTGGCTAGTTCCTCCTATAGGTACTGCAGGGGGATTGTGCTTGATTTGGAAAAATCACATGCAAATAACAATCATAGATTATGATTATAATTACATAAATGTAAATGTTCAGATAAACAATAGTGATAAATCCTGGCTTCTAACTTGTTTTTATGGTAGTTCTTACACTCATCTTAAATTAGCTTCTTGGGATATCATAAGAAATATGGCAAATGTTATAGATAAACCGTGGATTGTTCTAGGAGACTGCAATGTTGTGCTACATGAACAAGAGAAAAAAGGAAAATTTCCTTTTAAACAAAATGAAGCCGACACTTTTAATGATTTAATTCAAAATGCTGGCTTGATGGATCTAGGCTTTATTGGGTATATTTTCACATGGAACAATAGAAGACAAGACGGAAATTTTATAGAACAGAGACTTGATAGGGCTTTAGTAAATGATAGATGGAATATAAAATTTCCAAACTCTACCTTAAGACATCTAGGCCCCTTGACTTCTGACCATGTCCCAATTTGTCTAAGTACCCATAATACCTGGAATGATGGTGCTACACCATTCAAGTATTTTGGAGAATGGATGAAGCATGAACAGTGTGCTGGCTTAATCCAAGATTGTTGGGAAACAGACAATAGAGGATCTCCCGCTTACTCTTTTGTGAGTAAACTAAAAACTGTTAAATATACCTTGAGACTCTGGAACAAAAGTACCTTTGGTCACATAGGAACAAATATTGAAAACATTAAAAAGGATCTAGAAAGAACAAACAGTAGAAGTTTTTATAATGCCAAAGGTTCTGACTTAGCAAATTTAAACAAAGAACTAACCAAATGGTATGCAATTAAAGAAAAAATTTGGAAGGACAAAAGTAGAGATCAAAACCTAATGTTAGGGGACAGAAATACTAAGTATTTCCATAGTAAGGCAAAACAACGATTTAGAAGAAATCGAATAGAAACTATAATGAATAAGGATGGAATATGCTTAAACACTAGAAAAGAAATTGCTGACTGTATCACTGAGCATTTTAGGAATATTGCTACTACTGTTCATCCTTTTGTGGATAGAAACATGATAGATCTAATCCCTGTTTGTGTTAATGAATGTGATAATAACATGCTTTGTTCAATTCCAACTGAAACAGAAATAAAAAATGTCCTCTTTGCCATGGAACCTGACAAAAGTCCAGGTCCAGATGGTTTTCCGCCTAGCTTCTTTCAACAGAACTGGGGAACGGTAGGAAATGATCTAATTCAGATGATACAAAATTTTTTTAGAACTGGTTTTCTAGCTAAAGAATTGAACACTTCTTTTATCTCTTTAATTCCTAAAACCATAAATCCTAACACCCCTGCTGAATTCAGACCGATAGCTTTGAGTAATACTACTTATAAAGTAATAGCAAAACTTATGGCAAATAGAATGAAATGCTTACTTGATAAGATCATAAGTCCTTACCAATCGGCTTTTATACCTGGTAGGCAAATTGCGGACAATATAACTATAGCTCACGAGATAATACACAAAATGAGAAAATCTAGAAGTAAGAATGGCCTGATGGGATTAAAGATAGACATGTCAAAAGCATTCGACAGAGTCGAATGGAATTTTCTAATAGAAATTATGAAAAAACTGGGGTTTTCAGAAGCATGGCGTAATCTGGTTTTCCAATGTATTTCTACTACTTCCCTTTCTGTTCTCCTTAATGGGTCTCCAACTGATTTTTTTAAACATACAAGAGGATTAAGACAGGGAGACCCTTTATCTCCCTATCTTTTTCTGTTTTGCATGGAAGCTATGTCTAGAACCATTTTAAATGCTGAAGAGAATGGTGACATAAAAGGAATCAAAATTTCTAGGTATGCGCCATCTGTGAGCCATCTTCTCTTCGCTGATGATTGCATCATCTTTTGCAAAGCTGATATAAAAACTTGCCACAAACTGGTGTCTCTTTTTAAAGATTTTGGAACAAATTCTGGTCAACTAATAAACCTTAGTAAATCAGGAGTTTTCTTTAGCCCTAAAACTGACCCGGATAAGATAAGTAGAGTCAAGCAAATTCTAGGGGTAAACTTTATCCCTTTAAATGATAGATATTTAGGAGCTCCACTTTTCACTAACAGATCAAAAGTTAAAAGCTTTGAACCCTTAATCAAAATCATGACTAAACGGTTAACAGGTTGGAATGGTAGCAATGTTAACAGTGCTGGAAGAACTGTTTTGGTTAAGAATGTTACATCCTCACTTGCAGTGTATCAAATGAATTGTTTTAAAATACCTAAGAAAATCTGTAAAAAACTCACTAATCTTCAAAGAGATTATTGGTGGGGAAAGGATGAAAACGGGAAAAATAAGAATGGTAAAAAGGGGTTTATTTAAAAGCTTGGGAGTCTTTTAGCAAATCTGTAGAGGATGGAGGTTTAGAAAACATAGAAAAGTTTAACTTAGCAATGATCTCTAAGATGGGGTGGAGGCTGAAAGAAAAGCCAAACTCTTTAGGGGCAAAAATTCTAAAGGCAAAATATTATCCTAATTGCGATATTCTTCATACTAATCCTAAACCAAAAGATGGGGATAGTTGGGTTTGGAAAGGGATTCTAACTGGAGTTGAACAAGTTAAGAAAAATTGTAGATGGGAATTAGGGAATGGGAAACTTATTGATATTTGGGAGGACCAATGGATTCCGAATACCATTGCTCCACTTCAAAAACCAACTACAGAATCTGCGAACTTGAAAAAGGTATGTCATCTCCTCACAACAGACAAAAATTGGGATGAACATAAGTTACAAATATGTTTTGATGAAAACACAGTTAAAAAAATACTGAATATACCTATACCTGTAACTGATTTAGAAGATGTTGCCCACTGGAACTTAGAAAAAAAAGGTAATTTCACTGTTAAATCCTTGTATAATACAATAAATAAAAGTAGTGATACTACTGGTTGTGATTGGGGTAGAATATGGAGATTAAAAGTAACTCCATCTATAAAGCTTTTCATCCGAAAAGCAGCTCAGAGCAATTTTATCTACAGGTATGAGAGTAGTCAATTCTTCCTAACATTAATACTAAATGCAATTTATGTAATGAGAATGAGGAATCTCTATCTCATCTCTTTCTCAAGTGCAATTTTGCAATTCAGGTATGGATGCACTTAAACTTTGATATAAATTTTGTGACAAATGGAAAAAATTGCTTTCATGAATGGTTAAATGATTGGTTTCATGAAAAAAACAAAGGCGAAGGGATAATAGAATGGCCTGAGTTCTGTAGTATAGTTACTTGGCATATATGGAAAGCGCGATGTGAAATCACTTTCCAAAAAAAGACTCAAAACAGTGCTTACACAACAAGAAAGATAGTGCAGTTTATTAATAATACAATGACAGTTAACAAGCCTGGCTACAATATTATGCAAACTCTTTTCTATGATCCTATGCATGATGAAGATCTAAAAATTCAGAATAGAGAACCTGAAAAACATGTAACATATCTAAGTATGAGAATGTCCATAGCACTAACTATGCATATTCCAATAAGTCAATCTGGAATTGGACTAACTCTTATGGATTTTTCAGGTAATACAATTGAGGCAAGAGGTTTCTTTGAGGACTGTACAACTAGAGAACAATTAGAAGAGAAAGGTCTTCAAGTCGCTTTAGATGGGCAACTTAATGGAGCGGCTACAATATCACTTTCCAAAGTGATTCGGAACCTACTCTAAAGCTGCTAATGGGAAGATATGCAAAGGCTAGACAACAACGTTATACGATTAGTGAAGACTTTGAAGCAAACATAAACTTCGTATCAACTTCAAGGCTCTTTGCGTTTATTTTAATTTCTAGATTTAATATTAGAAAGGCGACAAACATAGCGACTTTTTGTAACTTAAATGCCATTCAAAATACTTGGACAGGTGATGGACTTACAACTATGTTGCATTATCTTTATATTGAAAACTCACGTAATCTTGTAATTGCTTTGGATTCTCGTGTAAATGAGAACAATATTTATCAATCCATTATATGAGGATAACATCCTCTTTTCGGAAAAAAAAAAAGCTGCTTCATATTGCGCCTTTCAGAATGAGTTTGAATTCATACACATTCTAAGATTGAGTACGATCACATACTCGGTTTGAAGATGCTTATGGAATCATAGGCGTTCTTAAATAAAATATGATTTCAATTTTTTCGAAAATCTATTAGCAGATTCTGAAAACTAGTTCTCCTTTTCTTTTTTAAATTAAAACCAGAAGTTCTTCATTTTTGAAATCAAAACCAGAAGTGGTACATATGTTGCCTCTTAATGGGAGATTACAGCTTAAAAACATCCAGAAAAATGGAAATTTTAAATGGCAACAAACAATGGGCAGGGTACACTTAGGGATGGCAATGTCGCGGGTTTGGTGTGGGAACTTTGAATCCCATCCCCTCCCCCTTCAAAAAATAAAAACCCATCCCCTACCCGTGACCCATAGAATTGGAGCGTGGACGGGTATGAAAAATACCCGTAGGAGACGGGTTTCCCACGGGTTACCCATACCATTATGAAATATATATTTATATGTCTGTCACAATCCCATAAATAATACTAAGTATGCTTACAGTGATGAAGCCTAAAATGCAGAAAGAATTTATATTTGATGTAAAACATCTCTACATTCTTCTTTCTTTTTAGAACATCAGATGACTTGTATAACAAGTGTATCCTTTCTTGTTTTAGACTTTATTATTTTTTCTTTAGAGTTTGTTTATTTTTAGACTCGTATTCGATGCCTTTATATATGGGCTCGTATTTTGTTTAAAAAGCTTATTATTATTATCAAGTTTATGAAACTACTCTTTTACAGAGAACCTATATTTTCTTGTTCTTTCTATCAAACCTGCTCAAGATACCTCGTCTCTTTCGCATTATTTTCTTCCTTCACATCCCATATAACCTCTGTGTTGTATTCTTCTCAACAAGTGCTACATTAAGTGGCATCGACCCAGCGTTTTGAGATTTTTATCTCAGAACAGATCTTTAAAACCCGCTTCCGCAATTATCAAACCCTTTTACAAAAAAACAAAAGAAAAAAAAATTAGGTTTAGCTTCAAATGGGAATGTTATAAACACCCCTACTATCCATGGGTCTTTCACAGTTACCCTTTACCAATACTCCCGAGGGTATAATCGAAATTTAAAACTCCCATTAATTTCTATAATTCCTCATTTAACCTTCTAAACTAACTCTCCTTCTTCGAGAATTCTTATAACCGAGAAAAAAAAATTCCATCGCTCCGACAACAGTCATCTCCGTCCCTCTAATCACCGTCGTCCCAATCTCCTCTATCGCAAACAGCACCACCACCAGCTTCAATTCGAACATATTAGTATTAACCTATTTCTTTTGAGAGAGAATTTCGTGGAATCAACGAAAGGAATTTCTTTTTGCAAGAGATTAATTGAAGAATCAACTGAGATCCAGAGAAAGTCATCATTATCAACAGTTTATCATCGAGTTTTTGGAGAGATCTCAGATTCGAATTCTGGTAATTTAATTATTATTTTTAGATTAAATCTACAAATTAGGGTCTAAATTCATTAAATCAAGCTTGGTAGTTTTTAAGGTTTTGGTTGATCGAATTTAGTGTTTTTGGTTTCTTTATCAAAATCACCTCGAACTGTGTATGTTATTAGTATAACGTGAATTTTTTTTTTCCGGATGTTGGAGCAGTGGTTTTGGTGGCTGTTGTTGTGGTAATGGTGGTGGTGGATGATGTTGTAATGGTCGTTGTCAAATTTAATTCAGACTACACTAATAGTTATAGTAGTTTCTTTGATGATTCTGCTGAAATGCATTATCTTTTGTGTTTACGATGTTGAATCTTTCTTTGTCGTGTCTTATATAATTGAATTACTGGGAAGTATTATTTATCAAGCCTAGGGAATCACACATTTCGGTAGGGATAAATGAAGCTTGGTTCCTATCCTAGTGGATTTTCATATTTTAGCATGTGGATCTGTATGCATTTTTCTAGGGGTTGCAGTTACTACCAATCTTAGTAATATGGGAAATCTGATTTTATTTGACAGGTATTGAGAGTGCTTTGCTTTAGGAGTTTATTTTGATGGCTTCAACTTCGCAAATTGTTTTAATAGTGTTGAGAACAAGACCTCTAGGCAAGAGGTGGAAGCTGCTTTATAACGTTACCCGAATGCATTCCGGCCAAAGATTGCTAGTAGTCCTCGTGGGGTTGTTGACATTAAGGTATATATTGTCGAACTCATTGAGTTTTTAGAAAATGTGTTTATGGGTTCTTACTTGTTATGCTGTTAGATATTAATGGTTGGTTTGGAATCAAATATGATGAAAACTGTGTTGTAGTGATCAACTTTTATCCTAATTAATTTTGGTGTATCATCATGATCTGCTGAAGCAGAAGTTTAGTGATTACACTTGGGAAATTTGAATATGGATTTTGTTTGCCGGGTTTTTAGTGGTAGTAATTTGAATATTGGCAGACATATCTTAACTTTAAGCCTTTTAAAAAGTTTTTACATGCCTTCACATATAATAACATGTCCCTTCTGAGTATATTATCAGCATCGTAACTTTTTTTATATCGTGTAAACTAAATTTCCTCATTTTGTTGAATATTTCTCCTCATTTCTGTAGAAGTGGCCATTTGTTGTGGCTTCTTTGCTGCTTACACATGATGCATTGATCAATTCTATAATTTCATTCTTCAATAGTGTGAAAATAAACTGCAAAAACATTGAAACAACTATCACTACGGGAAAAATATACATCTACAACTGGAGATTTACAACACTTTTCTAAACATCGTAGAAAGTCCTATGTTTTACAACTGGTTTCAAAGGAAGAGTTGTCGTATATCATCACTGCCAACCCTTAGGAAACAAGGGGTTGCGCTAAGAAAACAAACGACAACTCCTTAAGCAAAACAGTTGTGACAACATTTAGCTATAACAACGTTGTTCCATATATGTAGTGACTTAGCCTATCACAATACTCACAAGTGTTGTTGAAGAACACAAAAATATGATAATGAAAAATATGTTAGAGGGGAGATTCGAACATGAACCTACTGCATGGAAGTCTAGCTCATCAACCACCCTTTCAGTTCACAAGTTTTGATTTTTTTTATTTTTTTTTAAATAGAAACCTACAACAACACTTATAAGTGTTGTTGAAGTAAAAATATATAATGTTCCATATATGTAGTGACTTAGCCTATCACAATTCTCACAAGTGTTGTTGAAGAACACAAAAATATGATAATGAAAAATATGTTAGAGGGGAGATTCGAACATGAACCTCTTTGCATGGAACTCAAGCTCATCAACCACCCTTTCAGTTCACAAGTTTTGATTTTTTTCTTTTTTTAAATAGAAAGCTACAACAACACTTATAAGTGTTGTTGAAGTAAAAATATATAATGTTCCATTTATGTAGTGACTTAGCCTATCACAATTCTCACAAGTGTTGTTGAAGAACACAAAAATATGATAATGAAAAATATGTTAGAGGGGAGATTCGAACATGAACCTACTGCATGGAAGTCTAACTCATCAACCACCCTTTCGGTTCACAAGTTTTGATTTATTTATTTTTTTAAATAGAAAGCTACAGCAACACTTATAAGTGTTGTTGAAGTAAAAATATATAATGTTGGAAAAAATGAGGTTGGGGGATTCGATCCTGAGCCCCAAGCGTGGAAGTCTACACCACTAACCATCCTACACTATCACATATTCTGTCAAGTTTGTGGTTCATTAATACACTAACTATACACTAACTTTATGACAACCCTTCATAAGTGTTGTAAAACAAAATATAATGCTCAAAAAGTAATGTTCACGTGACTGAGCCGTAAACATCGCGAAGTCTGCTCACCGTAATGCATCACATACCGATTAGATGTATTTGACTCACGAGAATAGAAAACTTGTCGCGCTTGTTTTGCTAAAATGAATGATCGTTACTGATATTGGTTCTTATGATGTTTTAAATTGACTAATGTAAAGCCATCTTCTAACTTCACACCAAAACTGGTGTGAGCCCAATCACATTTGAATATTGGAATTTGAAACATATGATTGTAGTCCAACAATAGAATTTCTTCTAAAACATCGTAGAACCCAAATGGAGTTGTTAACTGTCTATTTTACAAGAAAAATACTAGTGTTAGTAAAGGAAATACAACAAGAGTGACAATGATAGTAAAAATTCAATATAGTAAAAACAATACACTATACTGACTTAGACTAGTCCACTCACGGCCAAGTTTCGATCTCAGAGCCTAGTATGCGTACATTGTGCAGAAATAGGGTTTGTTTAAGGTTTCGTAGAATATTCCTAAGGAAGAAGGAATCTTACTCAGTAATCGGATGCATTCATCGTTCTTACCAACTTTCTGACTTAGACTAGTCCAATCGCGGCAAGGTTTCAATCTCGGATCTTGGTATGCGTACATATGCAGAAATATGGTTTGTTTAACGTTTAATAGAATATTTTGGAGGAATCTTACCTGTAAATGGATGGATTCGTCGTTCTTACCAAGTTTCTGACTTATAGTATTCCACTCACGGCCAGGTTTCGTTCTCGGAGCCTGGTATGCGTACAATACGTAGAAATAGGGTTTGTTTGAGGTTTTGTAGAATATTCCGGAGGAATCTTACCTATAAATGGATGGATTCGTCGTTCTTACCATGTTTATGACTTAGATTAGTCCACTCACGGCCATGTTTCGATCTTGGAGCCTGGTTTGCATATAATATGCAGAAATAGGGTCTGTTTAAGGTTTCGTAGAATATTCTGAAGGAATCTTACATGTAAATGAATGGATTCTTCGTTCTTACCAAGTTTCTAAATTAGACTACTCCACTCACGGCAAGGATTCGATCTCGAAGCCTGGTATGCGTACAATTTACAGAAATAGGGTTTGTTTAAGGTTTAGTAGAATATTTCGGAGGAATCTTACTGTAAATGGATGGATTCATCGTTCTTCTTACCAAATTTACGATTTAGAGTAGTCAACTCGCGGCCAATTTCGATCTTGGAGCTTGGTTTGCATACAATATGCGAAAATAGGGTTTGTTTAAGGTTTCGTAGAATATTAGAAGGAATCTTACTGTAAATTGATGGATTCATTGTTCTTACCAACTTTCTAACTTTTAGTAGTCCGTAAATCGCGGATAGTTTCGATCTCGGATCAACTCGCATACAATATGCGAAATAGGGTTTTTTAAGGTTTCGAGAATATATCGAAGGAATCTTACTGTAAATGTATGAATTTGTCGTTCTTACCAAGTTTCGACTTATAGTAGTCAACTCGCGGCCGTGTTTCGATCTCGGGCTTTGCATAGAATATGCTGAAATAGTGTTTTTTTAAGGTTTCGTAGAATATCTAGAAGAAATCTTACCTGTAAATGGATGGTTTCTTCGTTCTTACCAAGTTTCTGAGTTAGAGTAGTCAACTCGAGGCCAGGTTTCGATCTCAGAGCCTGGTATGCATACAATATGCATAAATAGGGTTTGTTTAAGGTTTCGTAGAATATCTCGAAGGAATCTTACCTATAAATGGATGGATTCGTCGTTCTTACCAAGTTTCTGACTTAAAGTAGTCAACTCGCGGCCATGTTTCGATCTCGGAGCATTGTCTACATAGAATATGAAGAAATAAGGTTTGTTTAAGGTTTGGTAGAATATCTAGAAGGAATCTTACACAATAAATGGATGGATTCTTCATTTTTACCAAGTTTTTGACTTAGAGTAGTCAACTCGCGACAGGTTTCGATCTTGGAGCCCGGTATGCATACAATATACAGAAATAAGGTTTGTTTAAGGTTTCGTAGAATATTTCGAAGGAATCTTACCTATAAATGGATGGTTTCTTCGTTCTTACCAAGTTTCTGACTTAAAGTAGTCAACTCGCGTAGCAAGTTTCGATCTCGGATCTTGAGTACGCATACAATATGCGAGAAATAGGGTTTTTAAGGTTTCGTAGAATATCTCGAAGGAATCTTACCAGTAAATGGATGGATTCGTCATTCTTACCAAGTTTCGACCTTGAGTAGTCAACTCGCGGCCGAGTTTCGATCTCGGATCCTTGTATGCATACAATATGCGAAATAGGGTTTTTTAAGGTTTCGTAGAATATCTCGAAGGAATCTTACCTGTAAATGGATGAATTCGTCATTCTTACCAAGTTTCTGACTTAGAGTAGTCAACTCGCGGCCAGGTTTCGATCTCGGATCATGGTACGCATACAATATGCATAAATAGGGTTTATCTAAGGTTTCGTAGAATATATCGAAGGAATCTTACCTGTAAATGGATGGATTCGTTATTCTTACCAAGTTTCTGACTTAGAGTAGTCAACTCGCGGCCGGTTTCGATCTGATCTTACGCATACAATATGCGAAATAGGGTTTTTAAGGTTTCGTAGAATATCTCGAAGGAATCTTACCTGTAAATGGATGAATTCGTCATTCTTACCAAGTTTCTGACCTTGAGTAGTCAACTCGCGGCCAGGTTTCGATCTCGGATCCTTGTACGCATACAATATGCAGAAATAGGGTTTTTTTTAAGGTTTCGTAGAATATCTCGAAGGAATCTTACATGTAAATGGATGAATTTGTCATTCTTACCAATTTTCTGACTTAGAGTAGTCAACTCGCGGCCAGGTTTCGATCTCGGATCCTTGTACGCATACAATATGCGAAAATAGGGTTTTTAAGGTTTCGTAGAATATCTCGAAGAAATCTTACTCGTAAATGGATGGATTAAGTCGTTATCAAGTTTCTGACTTAGAGTAGTCAACTCGCGGCCAAGGTTTCGATCTCGAAGCATGGTATGCATAGAATATGCATAAATAAGGTTTGTTTAAGGTTTCGTAGAATATACCGAAAGAATCTTACCTTTAAATGGATGGTTTCTTCGTTCTTACCAAGTTTCTGACTTAGAGTGCATGCCATTATGCCACATTTGAAGTTCAAATCGACATTGAGCTTCATATTTATCGATTTCGATGATGTATCATGCCAAGTTTGAAGTCAGAACCCTCCCGGAGCTTCTTGGTTCATAGTTTCCATGCCGTTATTCCATATTTGAAGTTCGAATCGACTTTGAGCTTCATATTTATCGATTTCGATGATATATCATGCTACGTTTGAAGTCAGAACCCTCCCAAAGCTTCTTGGTTCATAGTTTTTATGTCGTTATACCATATTTGAAGTTCAAATCGACTCTGAGCTTCATATTTATCGATGATATATCATGCTAGGTTTGAAGTGTGAACTGAAGCTACTTCATGACCTGTATGACTAGTCGGAATTACTTCATGACCTATGTTATTAGTTGAAATTCAAACCAGAAGCAAAAAGAGGAAGCACAAAAACACAAAGAGAAAGCATAAAGAAAACAAAAAGAAAACACAAAAAGCTTCATATTTATCGATTTCAATGGTGTATCCTGCTAACCCGAGTCTTGCAGTGTGAACTGAAGCTACTTCATGATCTGTATGACTAGTCGAAATTACTTCATGACCTATGTGACTAGTCGAAATTTAACCCGGAAGCACATAGAGAAAGCACAAATAAAACACACTTTCCTTGATCCATATGACAGTCTTAAATCAAATCTCTTCCGTCCAAAGGTATCCTTAATCCGTATGACCATCTTTAAATCAATCTTGACCGTTCAAAGATAGGTAAGAGAAGATGAAAAGAAAATTTCTCACAATTTCTTCATTTTCCTCTCTTATCTTCTTCTCTAACCTTATCTTCCGCCTCCCTTGCAAAAGAAAACCCTAACACCACCGAATCTATTTCTCGATCACTCTCTATGTAAAAAAATTTACGGAAGTTGTAGATCGGTTCTTTCAAATTGCAATGGATTCTTTGAAACTCATTTTCTCTTCTTCTTATTCTCTCTTCTTCTTTCTTCTTTTTCGTTCTTCTTCTCTGCTCTTCTTCAGTTGAAAATCGAGAGGTGAAATTGAGGTATGGCTTGAGGAAAATTAAATCGTGAGGATGTATAAAAGAAGGAGGAGTTGGCGTTTCTGCTAATTATGAAGAAGAATATTGAGTCCTGTTATGAATCGAGAACTAGGGTTTTCTTTGTGAATCCTTGAGTTAGAAATTGAGAAATTAAAGATGGGTTTGGTGAATACAGTATGATGAGGAAGAATTAGTGATTGATTTGTGAGTTTTAATGAAGAGTAAAAAAGCTAGGGTTTCTGTTGTTTCCCCAAATAGATGTTAGGGTTCTTGGATGTAATTGAATCAAGTGAATGAAATTAAGGTTTTAGGGGAAGGATTAGAGATGGGTATGTTTGATTTGAAAATTTTATTGATGTTGTGAAGCTATTAAGAAATAAATTGAAGAAGGTGATGTTGACATTGAATCGAATTAGAGGCCGTGGTGGTGGTGGTGGTGGAAGAGGAGGCGGCATAGGAGGAGGTCGTGGTGGTGGTACTTAGCTAAGGAATTCTGCATTGAACTTGTTTCCGCATAACCACTTCCACGGGTAAAAAGCTTACTTAAATTTGCAATATTTTTCTCAATTTTCGCTAAGTTAACCAAATATTTTGTTGCGAGTGTAGGCTGTGGACGAGGTTCTAAATATGGGTTACCCTTTACATCCTCGAGTATCTTTACACGATTATATTAGTAATCAGTTTGATAACCAACAATATGGAAACAGTCCAGTACAGACTCCTCTCAGTAACAATGCGAATAGCGAGCATGTGTTGACTGGAGAAAGAGGTAATGATTTCATGATTGATTCATTTTGTTGCTTTTGTTTTCTGTTCCTTCCGTTTCTTTGGTGTTTTTTGTGAAGGATGTGTGGAAGGAATACACAAGGTTTTATATGAATTTGATAGTGGTGATTTTGATTTTTTTGTTCTTGACACAATGATGTTGATTGTTACACATGAAGTTTAAGATAGAAATGTTGGGTTGCGGTTGAGGTGGAGGTTGCGGGGGTGTAGGCAAGTAGGAGTTACTGAGTAGATGGTGATATCTGAGGTTGAGTAATCTGGTGATGCTAGCAAGAAGAATCGGATGAGAATTGGGTTTGAGATGATGATGATTCGCCTATCGTTACCGATCGAATGGGCTCGAGAGGGGTTATTCTATGGTTAATGTTATGTGTAAAGACAGACCTAAGTTATTTTTCGACATCGTATATGCAGTATGTTGTCTTCCACGACACAATTGATACAACAGGAAACCTAGCTCAACAGGTAATTTGATAATTCAAGCTCTTTGATTCAAGTTTTAAATTTCCCTCACAAATTGGTGGCAACTGCTTAATTTTGTATGTGTTCATAATTGCAGGAGTTTTATATCGACATCTTGATGGAACCCAAATTAGTTCAAGGTAAACCATCTCTTCTTCTTATGTGAAGATATTTAAAATGCTCTTCTGTGAATCCTGGTTTATTGAGGTTCTACTGGATTTTGCAGGTACACTCCTCTGTAAATGGAAGAAACTTCCGATCCTGGAATTTGTTGTTGTCGTGGCTGCATCCCCATGGAATTTAAGTTATATAGACATTTTTGGTAACCGTTGGCATTGTGGAATCCCTTGAGCTTATGATTGGCGCTACAAGAAATGAGCTCGGTAAGTAACTCATTTCCATTTGATCATTTCTGTCATGCTCTGATTGTTAGCTTGATTAATGAAATGATTTTTATGATTTTTTCTTTCATGCTAGTGGTGATACGGAGTGTAAAAAGTATTATTTTATTGCTTATATGTTTGGTGGTTGGAATTTGTAAATGTTGATTGATATTTCCATGGTTTGATGAGTTGAACTCTTGCTTTTCATATGAACTCATCCTTAATTAAATATGCCAATGTTGTTTGAGTGCTCGTTTCCAATCAAATCATTTGACTTGATAAAATTTGTATTGCTGGTCTGTATTAATAGTTTCTTTTGGAATGATGGAATGTCGTAGGACTAGGAAATTTCATCACTGGTCCGCCAAATCTTAATATAGGTTAAGATACCATGGTGATAATGTGGTCATTTCATTGTGTGTTAGTATTTAGCATAAAGTGCAATGGTATGACATAAAGTGCTTGTTAGTAGATGCCATGAGACGAAATATCAATACATACTTAATAGGGGTAGCGAAACATTGCTAAGAATTCGATTTTGGATGGTCTTAAACCCGAAGTTGGTAAATTGAGGCGAAGAGAATATGTGAATTTGGCCCAGTTGTATTTTGAAGATCATTATCCAACATCTCAATTTTCGAGGGGTGTGATAAGCATCTCTCTGCATGTAAAAGTCTTTAATACTTGTCTGTGTTGTACATTTGTTGTTTCGGCATAATAACATCAACAAAAGCATGCTCAAGCTTGCGTTCTTCTGGGTTACAACTTGCATATTATGTGATATGGCAGCTGAACGTAGTTGAAGTTGTCAATAAAGCTAGATGTTTCTCTTTTGATGTGTGAAGAAATGCAGAAGTAAAAGTATCTCATAATTTGTTGTTATTCATGTAGTTCCAAATTATAATGGTCTGTCGTTCTCTTCTCTTTTTTTGGTTATTGCGGTGGTGGTGGTGGACGTAGAGACAACTACGAGAGATGGAGGTTACGGGCACTGATAGACATCAACATGGAGGAAACTGTCCACGCCCTTGCGATGGAATGCACACTCGATAAGCTCATGTACTAAGATATGCGAAATATAATGCATCCTTTTTTTTTTTTTTTTTTTTTAACAAACATCTATATCACTGTTATTCGGGAAACTTTAAACTTTTGTAACAAACATCTATATCACTGCCAATTTTTGGATGTGTGTTTAACACTGGCAGGTTTACTTGAATAAATGTAAATGTATTACACTGGAAGGTTAATGTGAATGTGAAATAGTTAATGTGAATGTGAAATACTTTCGGCAATTCGGTTTCCTAAGTGTATAATTTTTTTTTTTTTGAAAATAGTTATATGCACACAATACTATTGTTGTCCATGATAGTCCTACAATACTAGTAAGAGTGGTGTTCAAAAAATTCTACTACACATAGTATAGTTGTATCATGGTGGTTTTACAATTCCAACCAAGTGTAGTGACGTAATAATCACAATACTAATAAGTGTTGTGTTAAAAGAATTTACTACTCAGCATAATGATTGTAAAAATAAATCTTACAATATAAGTAGGAGTTGTTTAGTACAGTTGCACAACTCTAGGAAGTGTAATGACAATTGTATTCACAATACTAATATATGTTGTCTTCAAGTTTTCAACTACAAAAGCCTGATATTGTGAAATACCTTATTACAATATAAGTATGTGTTGTACAAGATACTTCCACGATACACGACTTGTGTTGTCCAAGATATTCCTGCAACAACAAGCAAGGGTTGTGTTAGGCTTTCTAAAAAAAATCGAAAGAGAATCACAACTTTGGAAAAATATTGTCGAACCATGAATCACATCACCCTTTACAACACTTAGCCAAGTATTGTAGAAAAGCTTGGACTTTCTACAATACCCCACCTACACAATACATAAAAAAGCGTTGTAGTAGGGTTACTACAACCCTAATACAGTGTTGTAAATGATGATTTTTCCCGTAGTGTATATTAGATGAACCTGTGAGTGGTTTTACCAAGAAAGTGGAGTGCATTTATGTGTGTTGGTGGTGTTGGAATTGGTAGTTAGCTGGTTGACCGATCACAATTTCTCCGTCGGGAAGGGACAATAATTGTGACCCTGGACAACCTCTTCAAGTTGCTTCCAACTTTGGGAAAAATTTGACCATGTTGCTTCCACTATTTGAGACAACTTGTGCCAGTTGCTTCATTTTTCTGGAGACAACTTGACCAAGTGGCTTCCACTATTGGAGACAACTTGTGTTAGTTGCTTCCTTTTTCTGGAGACAGCTTGTATCTCTTGTTCTCGTATTGAGTTTCGGTTTTGGTTTGTTTGAGTTTGTTTTGTCAGGTAAAAATGGTTGTTGCTGAGATTGTTTTTGCATCTTAAGAATTTCTCATGCCATTTCTGTTTCAACTACCGTTAGGGATATGCAAAGTGTTGATTAGTCGTAGTTCTGGAATTGGTGGTTAGCTAGTTATGTATGCATGTTGATATAACATTTCTTTCTTCTTAGAAATTACTCATTTACCTTTTTGCCAATCCGGGGGCTTATTCTTGTTCATGACTTTGATTTTAGTGAACTGGATGAATAGCTCAAACTCTATTCCCAAGAGCATCATGGAGTTGATAAGGATGGCTAACCAGTTTACATTTGGATTCTCTTCTATATATTTTCAGGTATACTTTCTCTTGATACATACTCCCTCCGTCCCTAATTAGATGAGCTACTTGGTTTTTAGTTTTGTCCACAAATAAATGAGCTATTTCACTAACCAAGGGGATATTTCTAAAACTACCCTTTTAATTGATTATTTTTTCTATAAGAATTATGTATAATTTGATAGTCATGTTTATATTTGTTGCGTAGCTGTTTTAAAATATTTTTCAACGGTATAAAGTTTATAAAAAACCGTGATATAGTTTAAGAGATAAATCGTTTCTAAATTTTACTAATTATTGCCCATAAGGGTATAATTGTAAAAAATACTTAAATATACTCCACTTTCCTCCTTGCCTTAAAATTTGTGCAAACTACAAGTAGCTCATCTAATTAGGGACGGAGGGAGTATATTGATTCTTGAGTCTATATAGTCCATATTTGGTACCCAAAATTACTCTTTTTGATTTTTTTATTTGTTGGAAAGATTATTTATGTACTTTTATTGGAGACAACTTCTGCTAGTTGCCTCCAAATTGGAGACAACTTGAACAAGTTTCCTTCACGTTTGGAGACAACTTGGACTAGTTGCTTCCATTCTTGGAGACAACTTGAGCTAGTTGGCTTCAATTATTTTAGCAACTTCGTCATGTACAATATTTTGTTGGAAACAACTTGGGCTAATTGCTTTCGGTACTTTTTTACAGTAAATTTTGGTATATGGCTACCGTCACATATAAAGACATTTGAAATGCTGATAATTAGTGGGGTCTATTTTCAGTGTTTGCATTAGAAATAAAATTTGATCAAATGTCTGACATTCTATTCATTTTTATGCGATTATGTGGCAGCATCAATAAGATGATAAGTACTGGTAAATTGTGCAGAAGACTTGCACAAGCTTGTCTGAAGAATATGGAGCATGTTTAAGATTTTTCTGGAAACACGATTTTGCTTCCAGAGAGAGTCTAACCTCTTTGAAGATAAATGTAAATATTGTCATACGTCTCCTTTCGCACCCCCGTGGTTCCAAATAATTGTTGGTTCAATGTATTTTGAGTCCAAGACTTTGTATTTGTAAATATCATTTTAAGTGATAAATGCTATTTTTCTCTCCTAATATGTGTGTTAAGCTATATGGTTTGTGAATTTGTTTTGTCTCGCAAAACTTTTCTGGAGAATTGTTTACACTTATAAAGGAAACTTAGCAAAATTTCCACTTTTGGATACTATACTTGTGGAAGTAAAACTTCTATATAGATCCAGAATTTGGAGATAACTAGGTTCATGTACTCTAGATTTTGGAGACAATAACTTGAGCAAGTTGACTCCATTTCTGGGAACAACTTATACTAGTTAATTCCACTTATGGAGACAACTTGAGTAAGTTGAGTCCGTTTCTGGAAACAATACGAGAGGATAAGCATGAAAAAAAACATTCAAATGAAAACTCTGCAGACATTGACAATAATATTATTTCCAATTATATGGCAATATAACAAGCTGGTAAAAAGTTGTTAACACCAAAATACGTAATAAGTTTCCAAGAAAATTCATTCGAAATAATAACTAGTGACTCCTACCATGACAAAGATGAGAAAAGAAACACTTAAATCTTAAAATATCATCCACCAGGTTCATTCCTCCACCGTCGCTTATATCTGGTTTAATGCATGTGGCATACTCCTATGTGAAAGAAGTACCTATTCCAATTAACTTTTCTTTTGCCGTCTTCCTCACATGTTAGTATATTTCATGAGCTAAGCCACCAAAGCCCTAAAATCTTTATCAACCACATCCTTCATTGCTTTCTTGTACTCGTCAGTTGACGGGACTCTGTTACAAGAGTACCAGGTTCGACACCAAGAATCTACAAGCTTCCCCACAAACACCACATTTGTTTGTTTCTAAAGCTTCCATTCTTCATTTGAATTTAAGATGTGGAACGACATTTCTTTTCTGCTCTCTTTCATTAGACTGGTTACATCCTGATATTACACCCAAAGTCTTCATAATGTGGAACTCATTGTCATCCACCCACTTGCAGACTACTTCAAAGTCAACACTGCAAATTGGTCAACATTGTGTGATACTTGGCTATCTCCCCCTCCACTAAAGATAAACTACCACGAGCTCCTTTCACCGCTTCATGAGCGTTCATCCGCACGATCACAGCCTGCCTAAAGCGGCGCTCTATCTTACAAAAAGCGGCTTGAGAAATAACGCCGGTAGATGCCATGTAATAAGTATCAGCGCAATCAGACCAATCTGAACGCGCCTTATCCAGAGCCTGTTCACACCTCTCCAATTCTTGTATGCATTCATCCTTAATTTGGTGTAAGCGATGAATCTCCCACTCATATACATCCTTCCAAGGATCCCGAGGTGCTGCAGGAAGCGCCAGGACCCACTCCTTAATAGAACGAGTATACGACATCCAGAAAAACACAAAGAAACAAAAGGAAGAAAGAGAATAACTCAAATAAAATGAAATAGCTAAGCATAATATATATATATATATATATATAAACCTAAAGCTACCAACCCACTGTCCCTAAAACCTTCAGACACGTGTACAATGACTAACCTCAGCCAAAGCAAGAGCAAGTGCCATGTCAATGGCGTGTCGAGAAGCTGAGACATACACCAAATCTAGGCCAAAAAGTACAGTGACCCTTCAACCAAGAACGCCTTGTTGATAAATCCATGGGAACGCTATTCCCGGCACGCCTAAGACCTCCTATTTGCGACTCTACATCCATAAACGTCCCATGCGCATCCGCATGGTCTCGTTCATAATACTGACATATCAAAGGATAAATGTCCACAAGGCGCCTCAATAGAGAAATTTCCACCACCAAACTCAGGTAGCTAGCTATTACTCTCCAAATCATTCGCCAAAGAGAGATGTACAAAATTAAAGTAATATTCTGAAACCATAATTACTTAAAGAAGCCATGTTTTCGGGATACGAGCGGAATTCAAAAAAAAAAAGAAAAAAAAAAGAAAAGAGGAGAGAAAGAGAAAGAAAAGAGTACAAAGGGCACAACACGTCCTTCAAAGTGTTTTTTGTCAAAAAAAAAAAAGAGAGAGAGAGAGAAGAAAGAAGGAAGGAATGGATGAAAAATAAAGCCCTCTACTACCAAGGCGCTCATGACTCAGCCTGCTCTGCCAGTTCCGCTTTAGCCTCCTCCAACAATCGTTCCTCCTCTTCCAACATCTTTTTAGCCTGGGCGATCCCGTTGACAACCTTGACGGATTCCCATATCAGGCGCTCCTGAGTTACCATCAACTCCTCTAAGTTAGCCCTCACAGAAGTAACCCTCTCCCTAAGGCCAGCGAAAAAGCCTGGCAACTGAGTCCGGCAAGCATTCGCATTCGTCTACGCATGCTGCCAAAGAGTATCTTACCACCCAATGTTGAACCTCATATTAGAGGCATTAGTAATTGTCTGACGCCAAATTTGTAACTGTGCATCTGAAGGATGATCACCAGCGTCCACCATCTCACCTAATACGTCCAAGAGGCATAAGGTGTAGGACATAAGGATGTTGGCATCAGGAAAGGCCTCGTCTGAAGCAATATGGCCGTGCTGCGTCACCACTTGAGTGTATAATGGATCATAACGAGGAGGAACCCAGAATCCAAACACAGACACATAATTATCCCCATCTTGAATGAAGCGCGGTTCCACGGGCTTATTCAGGATAAGGAATGTAGGCGGGACTATGCGCTCGCCACCAGACGAAGGGATCGACTGAATAACCCGCTGAGGCGCCACCGGCTGATGATCGCTTTGGGTCTTGGTCCTTTTTCCTCTTTCATGACCATCCTTGGTGTCAGAACGACCATGTTTAAACATATTATATAATGATAACATAGACGAAATAAATAAAACAGGCGACAATGTCTGTAATAAAATAATCTAAAACTTACGTGGGAAGAAGAAGGGGCGGCGCCTTGATGGACTGTAGTAGAAGCTGAATAAGAAGAACTACCGATGGAGGTGCCTAAACCAATAGTCTGCCGATCTCTTCGTCCTAAGAAAAACCCAAGAAGAGAGAGAAAGTAAGAAAATTTGAAAGAGAAGCCAACACTCTCTTTTTTCCTAGAACCCTCTATACATATATATAAGGAAGCATACTAATTAATGCGACGAAGGACAAATAACAGGCACGTGTCTTAAGTAACGGAGGAAATACCAGATTTCCCTTGTCGAGAGATAACCGGTTGACCAAGTAAACATCGGAACCAAGTGCAGCACTTGAGATAGCGCCAACATCCTGTTGTGACAAGTTACTCTTCGAAGAGCGCCTTCTAAGAAAATCTACAACCCTATCCGAAAGAGACTTCCGAGGAGGAGACCGAGGAAACGCGGAATAGGGACTATACCGGCATCACGGCGCCTCTGCCTGTCAGCAAACCTCTGTGGCAATTCGTTCACGTTAATGTCGAACCACTCATGAGAAAAGTAGCTTAATAGACCATGCGAAGGGACATTTGACTAAGACATAACCCAACGCAATCAGTACCCAATAAAATTACAGAAGGAAAGAATAATAGAGAAAAGGGGAGAATACGGCAAGAAATACCTCGTCCTCCTGAGGTAAGGTCCCACAAAGGTTGCGAACGGGATCCTGAATCTTTGATGAAGTGGGCGGCTTTGTTTTCCCTTTTCCCTGAGTGTGAGGAACCTCAAGACGTTTGCTCTTGGCAAAAGAAGCAAGACCATGAGAACGCATGACCTCTGCGGGTAGTTAGGTACGCCCCAAGCGATAAAGCTCTTTCGGGTCTGACGGGGGAACCATCACAGCATCGGTCGCCAAAGCATGGTGCAAATCTTCCATCTCTCTAATCCAGTACATATAACAATCATGAGTAACCTTCAATTTCCTGTCAAGCTGTGGGACCTTCAAAGGGTTGAAAGGCGGATGGTAAAAACACGGCCTGTTGTCCTTGAAAACAAAACACATTAAGCTTTGTTCTACCAGTTGCGGATTCGACACACATGAGGGAGTAAGGTAAGAGCCGGTCCCTTGATCGAAACCCGCCTGGCGAGCAACGCAGTTCAAATTACAAGCCTCGGCAAAGTATTCTCCTCTGTAAAAACCAGGAAGGTACCCTGGCGTCACTGCGGCTACGAAGTTGTAAGCATCAAAAGTAGGAGGATCAGATAATGAATCCAGAAAATCCCCAGGGAAGACACACACAAACCGATGAGACTCTCCTCCGAATTCATTATCATCATATGGGCGGAAGTTAAACTCATCTAAGCGGTCTAACAAAGGCGCTAAACGAACAGATTTCTTGGCGATCGCCTTCTCGTACAAAGTCGTCCGGGGATAAGAAATGGGGTAAGTAACGGTTTTTTCTGTACCATCCTCAGCAACAACAACTCGTTCCCCCTCAAGCTCCAAGTCCTTCACCTCTGACCTATACCGGCGGTAATGCTCCCAAACCCACATCTGCATAAAATTGACAGGGAAATACGTCTCGACTGTGAAGGAGGCGTCATTAGCCTTCTAAATGTCATTCACCAACAAATCCAGATGATGATATAATCCGCCAAGAAATATGGGTGCCAGTGGGAATGAAATGTCGCGTGACATAAGTACTTCCATGACCATCGATTCGTCCCTGACAGCATCAGTATGGGAATGTTCAAACCTCGTGAGACAACCAATAAGACAAGAAAGCAGCTAACTCGTGACGCTCGGTAGATCCGGCAGGAAGAGAAGGGGTTACCATCCAGACTCGCCTACTAACTTGGGCGCACACATCTTAACCCATAACTTCAAAGTAGCTCGCCTGGCTGGTTCCCGAGAAGCCACAGGGACAGCTTCGACTTCCTCAGTAGAAGGTACCTCTTTTCCTTTTCTAGGAACAACTCCTTCGGCGCCTTTCTTAGATGGCTTAAGGGGAGTCTGAATCTCGAAAGGTGCGTCCTCTTTGGCGACTCGTTTCCTTGAATTTGTGCGTGCTTGCTTTAAGAAACGCAATATAAGATCATAGCTATCATACAGATCGCTAGACACATCTTTAAAATTATGACTCCCATGAAGAGGGAGGCCAGTCAAAGATACCACATCTTCCAGCGTAGGCGACGCCTCTCCCCAAGCAAAAATACATGTATGAACCAGCGGGATCCATCTCAAAGCCAAACGAATCATATCTCGGTTGTTCCTAGTAAGGCGCCTATATCGAGATGAAGAAAGCACCTCCATAAATTCAGTTTAATAATCATGTCTTTACAGTAAGGAAACAAAAGCATGTACTCTATCCATGGGCGCCATTCCGGACAAGAGTTCACCAGAGAGAGAAAATCTATCTTAGGAAGAGTGAAGCTCCTCGATCTCCTCCACCAACAACCAATTGTTGACCTCTTCATCAACAACATGCAGATCAAAAGAAGTTTTTTTTACTAACCTGACGGAGGAAACCATCATCCAAGAGATAAGCGACAGTGGTCGAAGGAGAGGCACTTTGTCTAAGTTTACTGACGGACTTATGTTTAGCCAGGATGGTCGCCCAATTCTTACCCTTCCCAGGGGAAAAGATTCGCTCCTCTTCTGACAATATGGGGAGCAGGTGAGGCGCCTCCTCACCCCTAGAATCTTCATCGCCAGGAGAATTCTCAGCCGCCGAACTCTAGTTGCCGCTCATGAAGAAGAAAATGAAACAAAGGCGCCAGTTTGAAGTTGAAAAAGGAGAGAAGAAGAGAGAAGGGGAGAGTACTTGAAGAGAAGGGAGAATAAGAGTTAGATGAGTATTTATAGACTTGGGGGGATTGTAACTGATGGTAACTGAAACGACACTAGTGGAAGCCGGAAAGACGCAATCCATAAATAATAATTGTCAGCATTAACCGCCTCAACCTCTCCTGGTGACAGGAAAGTGACACGTGTATGAACTAATAGAAATAACAACAATCATGCAAGGGGACTTGTAAGAAAGCACGAGAGCCTGTCACGTGTGCATCACGCCAAGAACCCTAGATCAATATGAAATGAATAACACCAGGGGACTTGCAAAACATGCAAGTAAAGACGAGCGAGACAAGGGGACTTGCAAAGATCAAGTCTCCAAGATATACAAGAACAAGGGGACTTGCGGGAAGGCGCAAGTACCCAAGGTGAGTCATTCGATAAAGACGCCGAAAAGAAATAATAGACTGTTGAGAAGGCTAACGCCTTGCCCAAACAGCCAGGGGACTTAATGTAGATACCCGAAAAATACCAAGGAGAAGTATGGCCTCCCCGTATCCAAAAGGAAGTACGACATAGCGTCCCATGCTAAAGAGGATACCAGGTTTCCCCATATCTTAGAGGATACTAACAGGCGTTCCCTCCTCTTCAACATTCAAGTGCACGTATTGGGGAAGTCACAAGGGAGAAGTCATCTAGAAGAATTTAAAAATACAGTTGTACAGTCAAGGAAGGCAGTAGCAAGATAAGGAAAGATAAGAAAGGACACAGGACTTGTGTTCTACTTCCTGGAGCTAGTTTCTACACCCTACTTCTATTTGTACCCTGGAAATACCCAATTGTGTACATTTTGGCGACCACAGTGGGAGACTAGGTCACATGATTAACGCATGATTCATCACATGGACGCTGACAGATTCGCGCGCCAGGCTCAGCCGCGCGTGTATGGACCACTAAATGAAGTGGAACAAATGCTATTTGATATAGAGGAGAACGACCGCCAGCGCCAAACGCTTCTAGCCAGACTAGCAGTCATCGACCCATCGCCCGAAGGAAATCAAGTTGATGGATCAGACTCCTCTCGACTTAATCATGGAGGCGGCTTCAATCAAGACCAAGGGTTTCGAACTCCTCAAGGGAGATCGCAAGCCAATCAATCTTCCAATAACAGCTGGCTGAAGAACAGGCCCGAATCGCCTTGACTGATGAGAAATTTACGAAGCTACTCGAAGAAAAATATGGTCTTGAAACGCAGGCAAGCGCCTACACCATAACCTCACCCATCCCCTCGGAAATCTTTTCCAGGCCAATGCCATTGAAATACAAAACTCCAAAGTTCAAGTTATATGATGGGAGCAGGAACGCAACAGAGCACATGCATCGCTTCACAATGTCCCTTAACGAATACGCCCAAGACGAAAACGTATGCATGAGGGAGTTTGGGAAGACCCTTACTGGGGATGTCTTTACCTGGTACATCTCTCTAAAATCTAACAGCATTCAGTCATGGGACGAGATGCGCCAAGCATTCATGCAGAAGTTTTACTCCAAATCGGTCAAAATGTCCATCTCGGACTTGGGAAATATCAGCGCCAAGTGGAGAGCGGCTTAAACCATTTGCAAGGCGCTTCATGAGTGAGTTTCTTAAATACCGAACTCAAGTGTCAGAGGAAGAGCTAGTAGGAATTTGCATATCGATGTTAGACCCCAAAACAGGTCGAATGTTCGAGAATGCACAGATAACCATGTTTGCGGATCTTGAGGAGGCGTTTGCAAGAACTGATGCGACTAATGACGAGATTATCGCTGCTGAAAAGTCCTGGTCTCATTCGGTCGCCTATGCCAAAGAGAACGGCCTGGGGCGCCAAAGAAGCGGGGACCACCGGGCAATGACAACAGACGAGGGAAGAGGAGAGCCGAGCAAGAGGCGCCAGACTTCCCTTTCTCATACGAACAAGCTGTAGGGTTACTGAAAGAAAGGGTAAAAAATGGCGATATCAATCTCCCAGAACCCAGAAAGGTACCCACTGAGACAGACAAGCGTAACCCGCGATACTGCCTCTTCCACAGGAGAGTGGATCATCCCACTAAAGAATGTCGGACTTTCAAATGGGCGATTTATAACAAGCAAAGAAACGGAGAAGTTGATGTTGAAGGCGATAATAACATACAAGATGACCCATTGCCTGACCACGGTATAACGGCTCTCACCTATGACCCAAGAGAAGAAGAATTATGCTTAATGGATGCGACGGAAAATGAGGAGATATACGTAGTATCTTCTGGCGATACGACAGAGCAGATAGCGCAAGAGTGGCAAAATTCGATGTGGCAAAATTTTGATTTACTACAACAGTTAAAAACAATATGTGGCAAAAGAGTAATTTTTTTGCCTCAACTATCTGTTGATTTACATATTCCTTTTACCCCATGTGGAGTAAAAGTCCAAAACTAAATGCCAAATTGCGTATCTTTACTGCATTGTTGTTCAGTAGGTTTACTTGCAATTACAACTAATACTGCTTCGACGGAAAATGGTACACCAACATTTTCCGTTTAATGAGTCTAACCGATAGTTGGGACACAAGAGCCTGCTTTAGTGAGCCCTAGGGTGATAAACATACAATATGTATTGTACTCGCCATAATTATCAGGTTTTGGCACAATCCAACTCTCTCGTTTATCAAACTCTTGGAAACCCACTTCATCAATAGTTTTGTTTGGGAGCCAGATGGGCTGAATGGACAACTGCCAAGAGTAGTACTACAACCAGTAGACTTGGGGGTGAGCAACGGATGGGTGTATTCGCATTAGGTGTCACCCGCACCCAAGGAGATTTTACTTTTCATGAATCATGAAACATGGTTCCCCACTTCTTGGTATTTGTGATTTTCTCACAGCAGAACAACGATTATGGTTGCCGTTTTGCCTCTTTTATCACAGTCCTCTCATACCAAGAACAGAAAAACAAAGAGAAGAAGAAAAACAAAATTCATTCACAAAACATTAAGTAATAATTCGATATATTCGAAGGTTACATAACAAGCATTGATGATATCACAGAACAGATACCGGCCAGTAGTTTCAAATATGTATTCCTCCTAGTCAATTCTGAATGTAATGATGAAGATATCATCTTAGTTGCATTCAAGCTATGCTCGCAATGGACTGCGGATTGAGCAGCAACATCCGCGTACTGTCCAAGTTCAAAAGTATCCGAGTCCAAGTCGGCGAGGGCTGCCTCAAGTGCATTCTCTGCATTTTGGTAATCAAGGCTACATTGTTTCAGACCCTCCTCCTGTTTTACACCGTGAGACCCATTGTTTGGATTATGATGATTAGCAATGAAGGATAGTGTGTTTGTAGCGTTGGTGCTTGCTAAACGGAAAGAGATATAAGCGAGCGCAACTATATTAGCGTCTGAAGCTCGAGGATCGGTATATATGGCATCGATACAAAACTTAGGATTTGGGGTTTGATTGCAGACTGAATCCACTCGCTCGTTCGATTGTTCTCCTGCAGTCCTATTAAACATAGAGATAATAATGATCAGAGGAAGGACGAAAACAAAGTTATGATTGCAATTACCCATTTGGATGAGTACTCTTTAAGAATTTATTTTTATCTTTGTTTCTTAAAAAAAAAAAAATTTCTTGAACCACTCAAAGAGGAGAAGTCTTTAGATCATACAGTGTTGCCTCTTTATCATACGGTCCTCTCATCCCAAAAACAGAAAAAGAAAGAGAAGAAGAAGAAAAAAATTCATCAGCAAACAATCCGTAATAATTAAATAGATTAGGAGGTTACCCAACGAGCGTTGATGATATCACAGAACAGATACCGGCCAGTAGTTTCAAATCTGTGTTCCTCTTAGTCAATTCTGAATGTAATGATGAAGATATCATCCTAGTAGCATTCAAGCTATGGTCGCAATGGACTGCGGACTGAGCAGCAATATCCGCGTACTTTCCAAGCTCAAAAGTATCCGCGTCCAAGTCGGCGAGGGCTGCCTCAAGTGCATTCTCTGCATTTTGGTAATCAAGGCTACATTGTTTCAGACCGTCCTCCTGGGTTACACCGTGAGACCCATTGTTTGGATTATGATGATCAGTAATGAAGGATAGTGTGTTTGTAGCGTTGCTGCTTGCTAAGCGAAAAGAGATATAAGCGAGCGCAACCATATCAGCGTCTGGAGCACGAGGATCGGAGTATATGGCATCGACGCAGAACTTAGGATTTGGGGTTTTATTGCAGACTGAATCCACTTGGTCGTTCGATTGTTCTCCTGCAATGCTATTAAATATAGAGATTATAATGATCAGAGGAAGCACGAAAACAAAATTGTGATTGCAATTAGCCATTTGGGAGGAGTACACTCTTAAGAAAAAAAATTTCTTTTTTTTGGGAGGAGTACTCTTAAGATTTCTGAATGTTATATTGTTGTTCGTTGATCTTTTATATGCACATTCACCCCCATTTTAGCCTGCTCATTAATTAACAGCTAATGTGTCTGGTAACATATGTGTAGAAATGACAAGTTTCAGTTTTTATTGTTTGTGGTCGTTATTGGAATCAAGATGTGAAATCCGTTCACAACCATCAAAACCTAAACAAACAATGCCTTCGAGAGAAAACTCATAAGCAAAGACTTGACAACTCTCGAAATTGCTATATTTAGCACGACTGACTCATGTTAGTAATGACATGGCATTCTCGACAACATTCCAGGTGAATAAAAATGATATTGCGGTCGATTTTGTATGGTTGTGAATATTAATATACTAATAGATAACGATTATTACATTAACTAGTTGGAAGCCTAACAAGCTAAGCTCCAACGACATACTACTACATTAATTGAACAGGTTGCTGTGCTAGCCTATCAACGGGCCTCATGGGGAACCTTGCCAAGGGGAGCCGAAACGACGGGAGGGGGGGCGAGATTGTGTCATAAGGGGGCAAACTAACACTACCTTCCATGTTAATTCCTGCAATATCACGCCATTGGGGACTCGAACCTGGGACCTCCTGGAGCGCATTAAACTTTGGGAATGGGATGACCAGCTGAGCTAGGGGCCGTTGTGGTATGAATAATTTTACAAATTAGCTCAATGTGGTATGAATTACTAAAGATGATGTGGCTTAAAATTTATTATATTGTTTAACATTTGACTAGTGGTCAAAATGTGACGCAAAATGACTCGAAATCCATCGGGTGAGAACAATGGTGAGTGCATATAATAAATAAATTTTAACTAGACTTAAATCAAACCTTTCTTTAAGTCTAGTTAAAGTAGATGTAATTTAACTAGACTTAAATCAAACCTTTCTTTCGGCACTCACCAAATGTTCATGCAAATCACCCGAACCTACCTCAAACTGAGTCTGGTCACCAAATCAAAAATATAATAAATTTTAAGTCTAGTTAAAATTTATTTAATTTGTGGTATGAATTACACAAAATGACGCAAAATTTATTTATTATATGCACTTTAACAACTTAAAGTGCATATAGCACTTGGATAACAATGCCCTTTTTCTATACTCACCACTAATAATGGAAAACTAATTCTTTACCGAATACCTAGGTAGATTCAACCAATAGCAAAACAATAAAGATGAGAAACTTGCTATTATGATTTGAACAAACATAAAATTACTCATTTGAAGAGACGTAGGATGTGATGGATAAATCTACACCAACCAAACCGGTCCTTGGCTAGAACACCTTTCTTCTTCAAGCTCTCTCTAATCATTACCAAGACACAACTACGGTAGATTCCTTTTTTTTCTCTTTCCTCTTGTTTTTCTCTCGGCAGCAAACACCTCTCTGTTTTGCTCGCGGGTGCTTTTTATAAAACTCTTACGGTTGGGCCATAAGGAGTGACCAGCCCAACAAAATCTTTACCCATAAGCTAATCCTATAATCTGCGATATGAAGCCTTTTTGGGAACACCACGATACGGAGTCCACGGCCTTGTTTGGTAAAATTTATGATTATCTATTTATGATTATAAATAATCATAAATTGATAAATGATTTTGATATAATCATTTTAAAAATAAATTTTTCCAAACATTTTTTTTAGATAATTGATTATCTTAAAATGATGATCTCAAAAAGGAGAGGAAAGAACAATGATCTAGGATATTTTTTTAGTCCTATGTTGTTTTTTTGTCTCTCTCTTGATAGTTTAGAGAAAATAAGAAGAAAAAATTCAATTTGAGTTCCTTAGAAAAAATAATTGATTATAATAAATTTTCAAAACAACTTTTTTCTGTTTATGGAAATAATGGATTTTTTCAATTATGATTAAAATAAATAATTATTATAATGGTTACCAAACGCATGTAGAATCCATTATAATCAGATAATGGATTATAAGCTGATAATCCATTAAAATAATGGTTACCAAACAGCCCCCACGTGTTATAAATCTCGTCTTTTTTTCGACTAAATCAAGGGATAAGGTTAAATTTTTAACTGCAATTGAGTTCATAAGAGCATGGGTGGAGCCAAGGGTTGACTAACCCCGGCTCTAGCCCCCTTAAAATCTCAATAACTATATAAAAAATCCTTCGTTTTATATTATATTTTGTATTTAACCCACCATATATATAACATTTAGTCCACAAAAGCTCTCTCCATTTTTATAAAATTATTTTAGCCCCTTGAAATTTTTTTCTGATTCCGCCCCCGTGTAAGTGTGAATCTCTCTGGAAAGACTAGTTTCAGAGAACATCCAAGGGTTACTGACTCTTAGAAAGAAGGCTATTATTGGGGCGTCACACTCCAATACAGGGGCTTCACTTGGGTTCTTAATGTCCAAAAAAGTGGTTATGGGATATCTTAACACATATACAAAATGTCTAGATTACCCTTTAACTAAAATAAAAACTTAAAAACCGTAGAAGTGATTTCACGTCCAGTTTTGGATTAATTCCAACCGTAGAATTTTATTTGCATGTAGTTTTACGTCCAGGTTTGGATTAGTTCCAACCGTAGAAGCTCGTTTTACGTCCAGGTTTCTTTTAATTTCAACCGTAGAATCTGATTTTACGTCCAGCTTTGTTTTAATTCCAACCGTAAAAGTGATTTTACGTCCAGGTTTGAATTATTTCCAACCGTAGAAGTGATTTTACGTCCAGGTTTGGATTAATTCCAACCGTAGAATTTTATTTGCATGTAGTTTTACGTCCAGCTTTGAATTTAGTTTTACATCCAGGTTCCTTTTAATTCCAACCGTAGAAATGATTTTACGTCCAGGTTTGGATTATTTCCAACCGTAGAAGTGATTTTACGTCAAGGTTTGGATTTTTTCCAACCGTAGAAGTTTATTTTACGGTCAGTTTTTCTACCCACAAAAACTTTATCCCAAAATTAACTAAATAAGGGTTGTTTAGTCATTACAAAATTATTTTAGATAAAAGATTGTTTATATTACTTATGGGTGACCCATTTTTGTCCTATTAGATAACGCCCTCTAATGAAATGTGACGCCCCAATAATAACCTTCCTTAGAAAGGTTCCTAGTTAAAGAAAGGAAGGTTCACGAAAGGTAACAGCTCTATATATAACAAGCTTGGTAAAGGGGCGGCAAGAATCGGTAGAGGGGCGGCAAGTGTGATAGCAATGTCCCTCTTATTGGTTAGGGGGTGTCCTATAGGGGGTGTAGATTGACTAGATTACCCTTTTCACCTTAAATGGACTAATTTACCCTTAGTTTTTTTGATTAAAAAGACTGAATTATCCTTCCCCATTTTTAACCTAATTGAATCAGTAAATCAAAATTGTTTCTCTTTTCTTCTCCTCCTCTCCTCCATTAAAACTGATATTTCATCGTCCTCTTCGATTCATCGGCGATTTGAAAAATTTATAATACCCAGTTAGAGTTTAGTCTATTGTTTTTGATTTAAGTTAGTTTTGCATCAAAAATTAGGGTTTTGGATCGAAATTGAAACTGGAATTTGTGTGTTGTATGTGAGTTACGGTTGGTAATAACCCAGATACCAACCGTACATGTATTGGTTGAAGAACATACGGTTGCTAACAACCCAAATACGAACCGTACCTTAAAAAATTGAGAATTATGTTTAGGTACGGTTGGTACGAAACCTTAGTTACCAACCGCACCTGGGTTCGGTTGGTAACTTAATGAAAGTTACCAACCGTATATCATCCTGAATGTTAAGAATTTTTGAAGTGATGATGTACGGTTGTAAACTATTGTTGACTTACCAACCGTACATAATCATGTATGTTAAGAATTTTTGAAGTAGTGATGTACGGTTCGAAACTATAGTTGACTTACCGACCGTAGTTTAGTTACGGTTGGTTTCGATTCCTTTTTTATGAACCGAAATTAGTTACGGTTCGTATCCAAGATTTTCTATCAACCGAATCGGTATTACGATTGGGTTTTTCCCCAAATTGAACCGATTACGGTTGGTAACTAGCTTATTTCCAACCGTATGTTCTTCAGAAAATTTTAAAAATTTGATCTTTTTACATACTTTAGATAATTTTGATCAACAAAAGGTAATGGGAACTAATTTTGATCACCCACCTCTAATTTGCCACTTGAATCACTCATTTTGGTTGAATGAATCAAAATCTAGGGTTTCACAAATATCACAAATTTTTTTTTTTCTCCTCAATTTTTTTCTTCTTATAACTCTAAACATCGATTTTTGATTCTATAATAAGTGAAAATTAATTATCAAAATTAATCTTGATTATCTACACTAATCTTGATTATCATTACTAAACTTGATTATTAACAATAAGGGTTAATTAGTCATTTCCAGGGTTTTATTGATAAGGGGCACTTGAATTTACTTCTAATGACCTTTTTTGTCTTATTAGGTTGCCGCCCCTCTACCGATTCCTACCGGTAGGAAATACCTATTGGTCCTAGAAACATTATATTAGGATGAGTCTAGTCCTATTGACCCAGTCATGTGTCTGTTTGGTCCTTTTTGGACAATTAAATTATAGTTTGGTCCTAGAAATTATGGTTTGGTCCTAGGGTACTGTCCACCCACACGGAATATTTTTTTTCTGTTACCAAAACACCCCCTACACGTGCTCGGTTTATCGTTTGGTCCTAAATTTTTATTATTTGGTCCTTTTACCGACATATATAAGCGAAAAACCTCTCGATTTAGGTTTTATTTTCTCTCTCTGTGGGAAGTTCTTCTCTCGCTGCAGATTTTTTTTCTTCTAGGGTTTACGAAATCTTTCGAGATTTCGATCTTGATACCAATATCGATCCGATTTACAGCAGATTAACTTGATTTGAGAGTTACGGAGGTTGATTTTAATAGTACATTAACTTAATTTGATTACGGAGGTTGATTTGTTTTTCAAGATTCGGTTGATTATTGATTATGTTGGAGTTGATTTTTTGGAATCACAGATTCGGAGATTGGTGTTTGGAATCACAGATTCAGAGATTCAGATATTGGTGTTTTCTGGTTCTGATCTGAATTCTTCTTGCTGCTGGAGTTGGAGTTGATTTTTTGGAATCACAGATTCGGAGATTGGTGTTTGGAATCACAGATTCGGAGATTCAGATATTGGTGTTTTCTGGTTCTGATCTGAATTCTTCTTGCTGCTGGTAAGTTTTCACGCAATCCTTTCCTTAATTTTAATAGCAATGAAGTCGTTCTGTTAAGGCTTTTGTTTATCTGTTAGGATGTTAACGAATGAAGTCATTCTGTTGTTACGGCTTCATTCCAAGAATGAAGTCCATTCTATTGGATGGACTATAGAGAGTTTTAATAGACTTCATTCCTGGAGTGAAGTCCATTTTCTATGGCATGGACTATAGAGGTTTTAATAGACTTCACTCCTGGGAATGAAGTCCATTTTCTATGGCATGGAATGAAGAGGTTTTAATACACTTCATTCCTGGAGTGAAGTCCATTTCTAAGGCATGGAATGGACAGAGTTTTAATACACTTCATTCCTGGAGAGGTTTTAATAGACTTCACTCCTGGGAATGAAGAGGTTTAAATAGACTTCACTCCTGGGAATGAAGTCCATTTCTATGGCATGGAATGGAGAGGTTTTAATACACTTCATTCCTGGAGTGAAGTCCATTTTGTCAAGGAAGAAGGCAATTTCTAGACTTCATTCCTGGAGTGAAGTCCATTCTGTTGCATGGACTATAGAGAGTTTTAATAGACTTCACTCCAGGAATGAAGTCCATTCCTATGGCATGGAATGGAGAGAGTTGTAATACACTTCATTCCTGGAGTGAAGTCCATCTTTTCTATGGTATGTACTGGAGAGGCATTTTTTAACAGACTATAACCGTTACAAACGCTATCACAATTATTCACTCCAGGAATGAAGTCCATTCTATTGCATGGACTATAGAGAGTTTTAATGGACTTCATTCCTGGAGTGAAGTTCATTCTTTTGTCAAGGAAGAAGTACTTTGCTGCTTTGTTTATAGTTAGTTTATATGTTAGTATGTTAACGAATGAACTCTTTTTAAGGAATAAGTAGTCTTTTTAGTTTATTTGTTTATCTGTTAGAATGTTATTGAATGAAGTTATTTTGTTTCATTTTTCAGGTTCAGTATGGCGCTCTCAAGTTGTTATGCAGTTGTGTACTACAAAGGGGATAGTATTCCCTTTGAAGTTTCTTTAGATACGATGATGCGTGACCTCAAAATACATGTTTGTGATTATTGGAGAAACTTGACTCCTCGTAACATAAGATTTAGGGATGGCGAAGGTTGTTATAATGTTGTCATCAATTGTGATTATTCTCTTCAAGGACTAATTGCTGTTACTTGTTCAAAGGAATTGCCAAGTTTTAATTTGTATGTTGAGGAGACTTCTAATGGTGGTGCTTATACCTCTTCTACCTCTTCATCTGGTATTTCCACGCAGTCGCTCAGTGATGATGAATCATGTAGTGGGTTCACTGAGACTTCAAATATTAAATACCTGACGGAAGGTCATGAGGAATTAAAACCTCTTTTATCTGCAGGGTGGGAAGATATTTTTAAAGGTGTTGGTCAAGTTTTTCATGGTGGTGTTGATGAGGTTCGCTTAGCTGTCAGCAAATATTGCAGCAAGTCTGGTTATACAGTCGAAAAGATTAAGAATGATAGACTTAGGTACACAGCCAAGTGTGGTAGGGATGCAGAAAAGTGTCCTTGGTATCTGCACTGTATTCCAATTGATACCCAGAAAAGTGTCTTTGCTATCAAGGAATTCAATGGGGAGCACAAATGTGGTGGTGCTTATAAGCTGAAGGAACCACCTGTGAAGAAGAAATTGATAAAACATCTATTCAAGGATCAAATACAGTCTAATCCGTCTTTAAAGCCCAAGGATATGGTTGCTCAGGTGAAGAGTTGTTACGGTATTAACATAAAATACCACCATGCTTATAAAGGGAAGGAAGCATCTAAGGCAGAGATATATGGCGATGATGTAAAAAGTTATAGAGATCTTGTTTGGTATGTTGAAGCAATAAAGGATACCAATCCTGGCAGCTATTTCAAGTTTGAATATGATAAAGTGACTAAACGTTTTCAGAGGCTTTTCATATGTTTTGCTGCCTGTATGGAAGGATACCGGTTCATTCGTCCTATGCTTTACTGTGATGCAACATTTCTCACTGGGAGATTCAAGGGAACATTGATGGCTGCCACTGGTGTGAATGAGAACCAAGGTACTTTTCTATTTTGATTAGTTTTTTACAGTCCATTTTATACAGAATGTACTTCATTCCAAAAATGAAGTCTGGGAAAGTTATAGATATTCATTCTACAGTCCATCTTATACAGAATGGACTTCATTTTTGGAATGAAGTCTAGGAAAGTTATAGATATTTGTTTCTACTTTGATTAGTTTTCTACAGTCCATTTTATACAAAATGGACTTCATTCCAAAAATGAAGTCTGGGAAAGTTATAGATATTGATTTTACAGTCCATCTTATACAGAATGGACTTCATTTTTGGAATGAAGTCTAGGAAAGTTATAGATATTGATTTCTATTTTGTTATCTGGTGTTATATTTGATTTCTATTGTTTTTCTGGTGTTATAGTTATAGGCTTCATTCCAGGAATGAAGTTATAGAAAAGTTATAGATATAGACTCGATTTTCTTTCATTTCGTAGGTTTCTTCCCTTTTGCGTTTGCTTTAGTTCCTTCAAGACATTGAAGGTTGGGAGTGGTTCATGGAAAACTTGCAGCATTGTGTCGACTCTCGTCCTATTACTTTTATCACCGATCGTCATGAAGGGTCAAGCAAAGTATTCCCAAGTATTTTCCCAACTCTTATCATAGTTACTATTTTTATCATCTCGAAGAATAACCTTCCTATCAAAAAAGGACATGAGAAGTATAAACAAGTTCGAGATTTGTTCCATAAAGCTTAATATCTTTGCTACAACGTTGCCAAATATGAGTCTGCTTTGAATGAGATGTGCACCATAGGATGTGAGTGGGTTGCCAAGTACATCAAAAATATCAATCCCAAGCACTGGGCAAATGCTTTCTTCGTAGGATGTAGGTATGGCACACACTCATCAAGTATTGCAGAGTCTTTCAATAACTGGATTCATCGTGAAAGGGATCTGCCTCCAGCTGCTCTTGTTGATGAGCTCAGGATAAAGATTATGAGGATGAGTTCAGAAAGGCGTGAGCTTGGTAGAACTTATCAGGATAGTTTGACTCCCATATACAAAGCTTTACTCAAGTCACATGTCGATATAGGTCGTCCATGGAATGTTACCGAGTCAGGTAATGGTATATATGAGGTTCACTCTCCCAGCTCGCATGTTGTTGATCTGATGAAGATGACGTGCACTTGCCAGAGATGGAAAGTTTTTGGTTTCCCCTGTGCTCACGCCACTGCTGCTATTATTATGACTGGTATTGATATTTTGAGGTTTATTCAACCTTAATTTGGTTCAAACCACTTCCGCAACTCTTATTCTCCTACAATTCGACCAATTCCCAACTACGATAGGCCAGAGGCGTATGAACCTGAAGAGAGAGTCCTTCCTGGTATTCCAAGGCCACCTCCAGGGAGACCGCCAAACAAGCGTATTCGCAGTGCTTATGAGAAGGAAAGGAGGCCTATGAAGTGCTCCAATTGCAAGAAGATTGGGAACCACAACAAAGCTACACTGTCGTGTATTAATCTTTGGAGTAGTATGCCTGAACTTTTTATTAGTTTTAAATTGTTAGTTTTCCTTTGTGAACTCCTTTTTTGTTTGTTCTGTTTCTGGGATATGCACTTATTTTTGTTTGTTCTGTTTCTGGGATATGAATTGGTGGTTTTTTAGTTTGTTCTGTTTCTGGGATATGCACTTATTTTTTAAGTCCAAGTTTTCCTAGACTTCATTCCAAAAATGAAGTCCATTCTATGGACCAGAGAAGTTTTCCTAGACTTCATTCCAAAAATGAAGTCCATTCTATGGACCAGAGAAGTTTTCTCTAGACTTCATTCCAAAAATGAAGTCCATTCTATGGACCAGAGAAGTTTTCCTAGACTTCATTCCTGGAATGAAGTCCATTCTATGGACCAGAGAAGTTTTCTATAGACTTCATTCCAAAAATGAAGTCCATTCTATGGACTGTATAAGTTTTTACTAGACTTCATTACTGGAATGAAGTCTCTATGGACTATAAGTTTTTACTAGACTTCATTACTGGAATGAAGTCCATTCTATGGACTGTATAAGTTTTCCAAGACTTCATTCCAAATAATGAAGTCCATTACGAGAGGCGAATCAGAGTCCAAAAAAACATCAAAGGAACATTCATTCTACAAAATTCATTAGAAAATAAGACAGAAAGACAAAACATTGATATTATCTACTATCCAAAATATTATAGATGAAACTATAAAACATATTAGAGTATTAATTACATTAGAAGCTAATCTAATAGACAAAATACCATTTTTGAATAAAAAATTTTGTTTCAGTAATCTACTGTCCAAAATACTATAGTTAAAACAATAAGTAGATCAGATTATATATGACATTGGAGAAGCTAAGGTTTAATCATTTCAGTCTTTGCAACCATCTTTAATCAGTTGATTGTTAAGAAATTCTTTATTAGTTGTTTCACTCCAACTTAATCCATCTTTCTCATCATTTAGAAGCTTGCACGCCATTCTGTATCTCCACCGCTGCATCTTTTTTATCATTTCATCTCTCGGAATCCGATGCTGAGATTTCAGGAGCAATGGCTTGCAACTTCGCTTTATCCAGTAAAATGTATTGGGAAGGCAATCTGGATGTGCTCCCTGATCAGGCACCTTCATTTGCTCAATTTTTAAGTCAGAGCCTCTTTCTAGATCATTTTTCACCAGCCATTTATCAATGTGTGGTTTGCAGTAGGCAGCCATTTTCCTTGCATTATTTGCACATCTTTCTCCTGTTTCTCCTCTTTTGAGTGAGTTGTAATGCTCCCAATGATAGTCTCCGATGTCATAAACAAGCAGGTGCCAGTGTAAACCCATAGGCCCTTTTGATTTGCCTTCACCAGGCAGGTTCATTGGAATGATTAACTTCTGAGTCTTGCTAGGCATAGCTGCTATGAAGTCGTCAATCTCACCTTTCCTATCATCCACTTTCTTCTCATGGAAATATGTCTGCAAAGATATATATATATATATAAATTTTCAAATTCACAATACTATCAATACATCATAAAAATGAACTCCAACATTTATGTGGACTTCATTCTAAAAATGAAGTCCTTTATGTGGACTTCACTCCTAGAATGAAGTCCATTATGTGGACTTCACTCCTGGAATGAATTCCATTATGTGGACTTCACTCCTGGAATGAACTCAAACCTTTATGGGGACTTAATTCCAGGAATGAACTCAAACCTTTATGTGGACTTCATTCTTTGCTAAATAATGAAGAGTTGCCACTAAAATTTCTTAAAGTAAGGACTTACAAATGCAGTAGGTGCCATAATCTCAAAGTGTATGTATTTCAGTGGATTTTGGCTGTCTTCGCTATCCATTTTTGCTCTCTCTTTTGTCTTGCTATCTTCCTCTTGTAGCAAAGTAGAAAAGAATTAGGACATCAAGGTCTTTATTGAACATTAGATCATTAATGTGTTCTCCTTGGACACCAAACTGAGCTTTGTTAGCTGCATCATCTATAACCCAAGCTGCTTGACTGCAGGAGGATAAACAAAAACTTCAACATTAATGATATAAACAAAAACCTCTACATAGATAAATGGAAGTTCAATTTTCTGTATGTTTCCTACCTTTGCATAGCGTGTTTGTAGAAGGTACCCAACAATTTCTTTTGATCTCTGTCCAATGTGGAGAAGTATGGAGACTTTTTCAGGTCCCCCATATTTGGAACAATGGGCATGTACGCTCTCAGCTGCTTTTCTTGCTCTCTCTTCTCTGCAGGATGATCTTCTGGTTCATTTCCTCTTCTCTTCTTGCTTGCTGCAGCTTTTTGATTTTCTTTCTCGATAGCAGCAGGTACATTCTTTCTCTTCTTCTGCTCAACATTCTTCTCCTGGTCAGCAGGTTTAGGAGGAGTCTTCGAAACAACTTTCTTGCTGGCTCGATTCTTCACTTGTTGTTCGTTCTGCTCAACGTTCTTCTCCTCATTTAGTGGTTCTTTCCTTTGCGGTCTCAATCAACCTCGCTTTCGATTCACTTTGTAGGCTGATCCACTGATGTACTCTTTTCCAAGCACATTTGTTGCCTTTTTGCCCCTTGTAGTCATCCCGTGTCTTTCAACAACTTTAATTGGGGTTTTATCACTGTCTGAAGAACCAAGACCATGTTTATTCAAATCAAAGAACTATTTGTGATATTGTCTCAATGTTGTTTGCTGGCTCAACAACTTCTTCATCTTGTCTTTCAACAACTACTTGTGATACTGGCTCAATGTTGTTGCTTGCTCAACAACTATCTGTGTCATCCCAATCGAGAAACTAGGAGGACTACAACTGATTTGATTCAAGTCTTCATTCTTCTCATTCTTGTCAACAATAATCTGAGACTCACATGCTCTTCATTGACGAACATATTATCTCTATCTCTTGCTGCTATAAATAATTCAAAAAACACAAATATAAAACAATTCAATAATGGTATTGTGCATCAAAAATCAGAGTTCACCCCTCAGAATGAACCCATAACATCTATATGTGAACTTCATAATGGTATTTTGTATCCAGAGTTCATCCATGAGAATGAACTCCAACCTTTATGTGGACTTCATTCCAAAAATGAAGTCCTTTATGTGGACTACATTCCAAAACTAACTTTTCTATTCCATTATAGAACAATACTATACCCTAAATTTTCTATAATGGACTTCACTCCAAAAATGAAGTCCACATAATGGACTTCATTCTTGGAATGAAGTCCATCATAGAACAATAATATACCCTGAATTTTCTAAGGCACAGACTTCATTATGTGGACTTCATTCCTGGAATGAACTCCAACCTTTATATGGACTTCATTCCAAAAATAATATACCCTAACTTTTCTATTCCATTATGTGAACAATACTATACCCTAAATTTTCTAGACTTTATCCCAGGAATGAAGTCCAACCTGTAAAGGATAAATTTTTTAAAAAAAGGGAGAAGAATAGTTGGAATTTTTACCTAGGTTCAAACATTGATCCATATTTAAAGGAACTACGCGTCATTGGAAATGAAGGTAGCTCTTCTTCAGCCATCGTATCAAGTAGCTTTTCCATAGCATCAACTTGAGTAGAAGGATTCACAACAGTTAAGACGGGAAAGATAGGAGCAGGTCTTCTGGCAGCTTCCATATCAGCATCTGATGCTGCTTGCGTTCCTTCATCCAGAACAACATTTTCATTCCCTCCACCAGCTTCCGTGCCTTCATCCACTTGTTGATTCAGTATATTGTTTATTTCATCACTCAACAATGAACTCTTGTACTCTTCAGGGAAAATTGTACGCATGTATTCACAAGCCCTTTCGCCATGAATTTCGCGACATTCCCACCTTCAGCTAGCAATGCATCAACCTCGGTTTGCTTAGAAGACAAGTGTTCTACAAGGGACTCCATCTTCCTGTCAAAAAGTGTCTTTGAAGTTGTTGCTTCTGCAAGTGAGTGCTCAAGTTCTTGATGCTTTAACAAAAGATGCCCCATCTCCTCTGAATGCTTTCTTGTCAACTTTTTAATCTCTCGAGTATGTTTAACTCTCAGGTTCTCCATCTCACCAACATGTGTAGCTTTAAGACTTTCTATCTGACCCGACATAAGGTTGAATTCTTCCTCGAGCAACTCAGCCTTTGTCTTGGCCTTTTGTTGTTGAAGTAGCTTTTTTTCAGCCTCTGTATATTCTTCCAGGAATTTTTCTGATAGCTGCACACACAAAATGAAACCCCAATTACTTCCTCATTCATAATTTGAATTCATTAAAAAGGAATGAACTACAGGTTCAGAGTAATTGACATTAACAGTCGGAGTTCATAACAGGATGAGATTGTGTTTTAATAGACTTCACTCCTGGGAATGAAGTCCATTTCTATGGAATGGAATGGAGAGGTTTTAATAGACTTCACTCCTGGGAATGAAGTCCATTCCTATGGCATGGAATGGAGAGGTTTTAATAGACTTCATTCCAGGAGTGAAGTCCAATCTATTGCATGGACTATAGAGAGTTTTAATAGACTTCACTCATGGGAATGAAGTCCATTCCTATGGCATGGAATGGAGAGGTTTTAATAGACTTCATTCCAGGAATGAAGTCCAATCTATTGCATGGACTATAGAGAGTTTTAACAGACTTCACTCCTGGGAATGAAGTCCATTCCTATGGTATAATGAATGAACAAATTTTTTTTTATCTTAAAGTGCCTATTTCATAACAGGTTTGAATGCAATATAACAATATCATATTAATCTACTTTGTTACCTCTCCAAAATCGTCAACATTCATTTCTATGTGATTACAAAGGCTCTCAATGTTCCACCTTGCAAACCTTGGACAAGAGAGGCTTCTCTATTCTGCACCTTCCACTTGGGTCCTATTTTCTTTGAATGCTCAAACAAACCAAGGCTGCAAAAAAAAAACTACACTAGTCAGTTTTTCAAATATACAAAATGAAGAAATATACAAATGAACTGCCAAAAATAATAATGAAACATATAAGTATCTAACAGTTTCATCTCACCAACAAGTAAAGGTAACATCCTTCAGAAGAACCTCTTTTCAAGCTTTCCATCAAATGCTTGTGTATGAGATGCGGCAAAGACACTGTACCTAGTGACTCTAGGCAAGCTAGGTACTTGGAGTGTATGGAACCTCCATCACCAGTAGTAACACAAATGGTATACAAGATAAAAAGTTCAAACATTGTTACAAGATCTTCAATAGATCCTTTATTCTTAATCAACTCAATAATTTTATCTTTCAGTTCTGTATTCTTAATATCAAAAGGTTTCCTTTTCGGTGGATCAAATTTGTAGGTTTTCCAGAACCTTCCACAAGTGTAGTCTGTCTGGTTTCTTGAGTCCAAGAAAGTTTCTTCTATTCCGCCGCCAGGGATGCATGGTATTCCAAATATTAATGACAACTCTTCAGGTGAGGATCTGAGCACAAATGTTTGTTTCCCTACTTTGAAAACGAACACATGATCATTTGAATCGGGAATGAACTGATGTGTGTTGCATATAATTTGGACGGCAGGTAGTGACTTATTCCATGCAGTAGCAACAATGGTCTCTTCCAGAAACACTTTGGCTACATTACCCAATGGACTCCTATACAAAGCATGTTTCTGTTCTTCATTGAAAGCCTCTTCATCCTCTAGTGCTTTAATCTTTTGGACAAGTGCAATTACTCCAGCATAGCTACACTTTATCTTCTTATCTACATTTTTTTAAAAGAAAAACAAAAAAAACATTAACGCTCAAGGGTTTTTCATAAAATATTAGGTGATATAAAGAAGATAAAGTTCATTCTATCTATGTTATGGACCGTAGAATATATATCTAAAACTTTTCTAGACTTCTCATAACTTCATTCTATCTATGGGATGGACTGGAGAGGTTTTTTCTAGACTTCACTCTAGGAATGAAGTCAATTTTCTATGGCATGGGCTGGAGAGGGTTTAATAGACTTCACTACTGGGAATGAAGTTCATTTCTATGGCATGGACGAGAGAGGTTATTCTAGACTTCATTCCTGGAGTGAAGTCCATTCTATTGCATGGACTATAGAGAGTTTTTACGCGAAAGCCGGACCCAGGCCCCTACCCGAACCCAGCCAATTGGACTGGCCCCACTGTCAGACCCAACACCGCTCAACCCTAATCTACCACAAACCTTTACTGTAGCGGGGATTGAACCCCTGACTTTCCTCCTCACTGGAATTGATGGGATACCACTGAGCTATGCTCTTGGACCCAAAGGGTTACCGACTCTTAGAAAGGTTCCTAGTTAAGAAAGGAAGGTTTAACCACGTCACCACGTCACCAACTACAGCTCTATATATAAAGGGTTTCCGACTCAGCTTTAACCACGTCACCAACTACAGCGCAATCGGCGTCCCAATTGTCTATAAAAGCCGGAGGAATACGATTCTCGCGAAGTTCTGCTTTTTTTTCTCCCATCTTCTCAGAGGCGGTTAAAGGATTTTCTTGTTACCCCGGAATCTCTCTTCGACGTTTGCCTGATCCAAGACGAAAACGATCAGATCACCGTAAGTTTCTCTGTCAATTATCATTCAATCCAGTAGTTTTCCTGTTTTTTTCTTACATTCAATCAAAGCCCTAGAAAAACCCTAGTTACAGATTGTGAGGAAAACCCTAATTAATTGATTTGTCAATAGTTTCTTAGGGTTCCTGAATGGCACATTCAGGTGGCGGTGGTGCTGAATCGCACGCACGATCTAAGCAATACGATTACAAAGCCAATTCTAGTCTTGTTCTCACTACTGATTCACGTCGTCGTCACGATGTTGACGAATCTACTGGTGAGCCTGAGACTCTTAGGGGTAAAATTGATCCGAAACAATTTGGGGATAAGGTTTATAGAGGTAGACCAATTGAGCTCGAAGAGAAAATTAAGAAATCTAAGAAGAAGAAGAAACAAAGGGATGATGATTATTTGAGAGATAGTAAACGACGCCGTATTGAAGTGAAAAGTGTGTTGGATTCACTTGAAGAAGGTGTTTATAAGCCTAAGACTAAGGAGAGTCGTGCCGGGTATGAGGCATTACTTGGTTGTATGCAGCAGAATTTAGGTGGGCAGCCTCAGGATGTTATTTATGATGCTGCTGATGTGATTTTGGGTGTTCTTAAGGATGACAAGGTTAAGAATTTGGATAAGAAGAGGGAGATTGAGAAATTGTTGGGTGCGATTTCGGATACTACTTTTGATTATCTTGTTTCAATGGGGAAGTTTATCATGGATTACCAGGGGGAAAGTGCTGCTGTGGATGGGGATGAGGCTTTAGATGGTGAGATTGGTGTTACCGTCGAGTTTGATCAGGACGATGAGGCCGAGGGGAGCGATGATGATCAGGTAAATTTTAATTTGAGTCTTACATATTGATGCTAATTTCAATTTTAATTTACTTATGACCAAAATAATTTAGGGGTCTCTTGGACTCAGGGAGTGCTATATATTATCTCAGGAGTTTTCATTGCCTGCTGATATGTTAATTATAGGGATGCAAATTGGTATATTTAGTTAAAATGTTTCTACATTCTAGGATATTAAGGTGGAGGTTGTATGCCAGTTCTTTATCTGCTTTTCGAGTATACTTCTATCTCGTATTAGGAACTCTTTTGCAGTCTCACTGTTAATTAAAGGTTTCTGTGATCAGGTTCAAGAGGACCGCGATTCTGAAGAGGAGGATGATGGGCCTGAAACCAAGACAGCTGGGGCAATGGAGATGTGTGGAATAGACGATGACGAGATGCCAGACGTCAATGAGGCGATGACTTTGAATGTCCAAGACATTGATGCTTATTGGCTTCAGAGGAAGTTATCCCATGCCTATGAAGAGATTGACCCACAGAATTGCCAGAAACTTGCCGAGGATGTACTTCAAATACTTGCTGAAGGTGACGACAGAGATGTAGAGAACAAGCTCGTGGTGCTTCTAGATTTTAAAAAGTTTGAACTAATCAAGTTTCTTTTGCAGAATAAGTTAAAGATTGTGTGGTGTACTCGCCTTGCAAGGGCAGTAGACCAGGAAGATAGGGAGAAAATCCAGGAAGAAATGATGGGATTGGGTCCCGACTTGGCATCCATTCTTGAACATTTGTATGTTGCAAGAGCAACTGCTAAAGAACGACAGATGAACATGGAGAAAAGTATTAGAGAAGAAGCTAGGCGATTGAAAGACAAGAGTAGCGATAGATTCGATGATAGAGAAATGGTGAGGAGAGGTCCGGTGATTGATGAAGATTCAGGAAGTGGCTGGCTGGAAGGGAAGCGTCAGCTCCTGGACCTCGAAAGCATATCTCTCCACCAAGGGGGCTTACCGGTGTCTAATAAAAGTGTCAGCTTGTTACAGGGTCTTATCGGAATCAGTGCAAAGGATACCAGGAAGTTCATGTGCCTGCGAGTAAGCCTGAACCGCTGTCCGCTGGTGAAGAGCTTGTTAAGATTTCAGTCATGCCCAACTGGGCACAACCAGCCTTCGATGGGATGACTCAGCTGAATAGGGTACAGAGTAAAGTATATGAGACTGCACTTTTCACAGCAGAGAATCTCCTTTTGTGTGCACCAACTGGGGCTGGGAAAACAAATGTGGCGATGTTAACCATACTTCAGCAGATTGCTTTGCATAGGAATGCAGATGGGTCGTTTGACAACAACAAATACAAGATTGTTTATGTGGCACCGATGAAAGCGTTAGTTGCTGAGATAGTTGGAAATCTGTCTAACCGTCTTAAGCACTACAATGTAAAAGTTAATGAGCTAAGCGGAGACCAGTCCCTGACTCGCCAGCAAATAGATGAGACACAGATAATCGTTACGACTCCTGAGAAGTGGGATATTATCACTAGAAAATCTGGAGATCGAACATATACACAGCTTGTGAAACTTGTCATTATTGATGAGATCCATCTACTTCATGATAATAGAGGGCCAGTCCTTGAAAGTATTGTTGCAAGAACAGTTAGACAAATTGAGACCACGAAGGAGCACGTTCGTTTGGTTGGTTTGTCAGCTACAGTCCCCAATTATGAAGACGTGGCTCTATTTTTACGAGTTGATCTGAAGAAAGGACTTTTCCATTTTGACAACAGTTACAGACCATGTCCACTTGCTCAAGAGTATATTGGAATCACTGTGAAGAAGCCTTTACAGAGATTCCAATTGATGAATGATATATGTTATGAGAAGGTCGTGGCTAGAGCAGGTAAGCATCAAGTCCTCATTTTTGTTCATTCGAGAAAAGAGACTGTGAAAACTGCTCGTGCAATACGAGATGCTGCTCTTGCTAATGATACACTAAGTCGTTTCCTAAAAGAGGATAGTGTAAGCCGTGAGATTTTACAAACTGAGTCTGGTCATGTTAGGAGCAATGATCTGAAGGACTTGCTGCCGTATGGGTTTGCGATTCACCATGCTGGTATGGCGAGAACAGATCGTGAGCTTGTCGAGATTCTTTTCGGACAAGGGGACGTACAAGTGTTGGTTTCCACTGCAACCCTCGCTTGGGGTGTTAATTTACCAGCTCACACTGTTATCATCAAGGGTACTCAAATTTACAATCCCGAAAAAGGAGCATGGACTGAATTAAGCCCTTTGGATGTAACACAGATGCTTGGTCGTGCAGGAAGGCCTCAGTATGATACCTCAGGGGAAGGGATTATCATAACAGGACATAGTGAGCTGCAGTATTATCTTTTGCTCATGAATAACCAACTTCCCATTGAAAGTCAGTTTGTGTCCAAATTGGCGGACCAGCTAAATGCTGAAATTGTTCTTGGAGCAGTTCAGAGTGCTAAAGAAGCATGCAACTGGCTTAGCTATACATACTTGTACATTCACATGTTGAGGAATCCAACACTTCATGGTTTGCCAGCTGATGCTCTGAGTAGAGACAGGACTTTGGAAGAAAGGAGGGCTGATCTGGTAAGAATCAATTTTTGCTTCACTATTACCACTCTTTTATTTTCTTGGTGATCTTTATTGCGTATTTCGTCATAGGCTACTTTGATGTTCTAGTGCTAAATTCTCTCTCAATTTGCATTTAATAACTGATGTTGTTGTAATTCTTTTCAGATCCATTCTGCTGCAACTGTCTTGGAGAAGAATAATCTAGTGAAGTATAACCAGAAAAAGTGGGTCGTTCCAGGTCACTGACCTTGGCAGAATTGCAAGTCATTACTATATAAGTCATGGAACCATATCTACTTACAATGAGCATCTAAAGCCAACAATGGGTGATATCGAGCTTTGTCAGTTGTTCTCACTCAGCGAAGAATTTAAATATGTGACAGTGAGACAAGATGAGAAGATGGAACTTGCTAAGCTTTTAAACCTTGTTCCTATTCCTGTGAAGGAGAGCTTGGAAGAACCCAGCGCTAAAATTAATGTTTTGCTCCAAGCCTACATTTCACAGCTGAAGCTTGAAGGGCTCTCACTGACTTCTGATATGGTGTTCATCACCCAGGTAACACAGTGTAGACATTTTGTTCAGATCTTCAATTTTTAATTCTAAATGTTGTTTTGATTGCTCACTTGTGTCTCATTTTCTGTTTGTAGAGCGCTGGACGTCTAATGCGAGCACTTTTTGAGATAGCGTTAAAAAGAGGATGGGCTCAAGTAGCTGAGAAAGCTTTGAACTTGTGCAAGTTGGTTGGTAAGCAGATGTGGAATGTTCAGACACCCCTTCGTCAGTTCCATGGTATTCCGAAGGACATCTTGTCAAAAATGGAGAAGAGGAATATTGCCTGGGAGAGTTATTATGATCTGTCCTCTCAGGAGATTGAAAAGCTCACTGGTCAGCCTAAGCTGGGAAAATTGCTCCATAAATATATTCACCAGTTCCCGAAGCTGAACTTAGCAGCACATATTCAACCCATCACCCGTACTGTTCTGAGAGTTGAACTTACAATTACACCAGATTTTCTGTGGGAGGACAGAGTTCATGGATATGTGGAGCCATTTTGGGTTATTGTTGAGGATAATGATGGGGAATTTATTCTTCATCACGAGTATTTTATGTTGAAAAAGCAGTATATTGATGAGGACCATACGTTGAATTTTACCGTGCCAATTTATGAGCCTCTGCCTCCTCAGTATTTTGTTCGAGTTATATCAGATAAGTGGCTCAACTCTCAGTCAGTTTTACCTGTTTCATTTAGGCACCTTATTTTACCAGAAAAATATCCTCTGCCTACGGAGTTGTTAGACTTGCAACCACTGCCTGTGACCGCATTGAGAAATCCTGAATTTGAAGCTCTTTACCAGGAGTTCAAGCACTTCAACCCCATTCAAACTCAGGTTTTCAATGTATTATATAATACAGATGACGATGTCTTGGTTGCAGCACCGACAGGAAGCGGAAAAACCATCTGTGCAGAGTTTGCTGTGTTGAGGAACCATCAGAATGGCATCATGCGTGTTGTATACATTGCTCCGGTGGAAGCTCTTGCAAAGCAGCGTTATCGTGATTGGGAGAAGAAGTTTGGAAAGGGATTAGGGTTGAGGGTGGTGGAACTAACAGGTGAACTAGCAACAGATCTTAAACTGCTCGAGAAAGGACAAGTAGTTATAAGCACCCCGGAGAAATGGGATTCCTTATCTCGCAGATGGAAAGTTCGGAAACACGTTCAACAGGTCAGTCTTTTCATCATTGATGAGCTTCACTTAATCGGGGGTCAAGGTGGTCATATTTTGGAGATAATAGTTTCTAGAATGAGATATATTGCAAGTTGCAACCTGAGTGAGAACAGGATTCGCATAATGGCACTATCGACTTCATTGGCAAATGCAAAAGATCTTGGGGAGTGGATAGGTGCAACTCCTCCGGGGCTTTTTAACTTCCCACCAAGTGTTCGTCCCGTTCCACTGGAGATACACATTCAAGGAGTAGAGATGGCTAATTTTGAAGCAAGGATGCAAGCCATGACAAGACCAACTTATACTGCCATCGTCCAACATGCAAGGAATGGAAAACCTGCACTTGTGTTTGTTCCAACGAGGAAGCATTCCAGGCTCACTGCGGCCGATTTTGTGACTTACTCTAATGCTGACAGCGGAGAGAGACCCCTGTTTTTACTAAAATCGGAGGAAGAACTGGAGCCTTTCATTTCCAAAGTCAAAGAGCCCATGTTGAGCGCCACTCTCCGGCATGGTGTGGGTTACTTGCACGAAGGTCTTACCAGTGTGGATGTTGAAATTGTGTCTCATCTGTTTGACGCTGGTTGGATCCAGGTCTGTGTTGCAAGCAGTTCAATGTGCTGGGGAATGGCATTACCAGCTCACCTGGTAGTCGTTATGGGAACACAATATTATGATGGGAGAGAAAACATTCATACTGACTATCCCGTGGCTGATCTACTGCAGATGATGGGTCATGCAACTCGACCTCTTCTGGATAATTCTGGCAAATGCATGATCCTTTGCCACGCTCCAAAGAAGGAATACTACAAAAAATTCTTGTATGAAGCTTTACCTGTGGAGAGTCATTTGCAACACTATTTGCATGATAACCTTAATGCAGAGGTTGTTACTGGAGTTATAAACAACAAGCAAGAAGCAGTGGATTATATTACATGGACTTTCATGTACAGGAGGCTCTCTCAAAATCCAAACTACTACAATCTCCAGGGAGTTAGCCACAGGCATCTTTCTGATCACCTTTCAGAGCTTGTGGAGAATACTATAAGTGATTTGGAAGCAAGTAAATGTCTTTCTGTGGAGGAGGGCATCTATCTTTCTCCTCTTAACCTTGGAATGGTTGCATCTTATTATTGCATAAGTTACACGACCATGGAGCGATTTAATTCATCGTTAACATCCAAAACAAAGATCAAGGGGCTTTTAGAGATTCTTGCTTCTGCTTCGGAGTATGCTGAGCTTCCTTTACGACCAGGGGAAGAAGAACTGATACAGAGGTTGATTAATCATCAGAGGTACTCATTTGAAAATTCCAAATGTACCGACCCGCATGTAAAAGCAAATGCGCTGCTGCAGGCACACTTTTCAAGGCACACAGTTGTCGGGAACTTGGTGTCGGATCAACGCGAGATCCTAGTTTCTGCTATTAGGCTTCTCCGTGCAATGGTTGATGTAATCTCTTGCAATGGTTGTCTCGACCTTGCTCTTCTCGCGATGGAAGTCAGTCAAATGGTTACCCAGGGTATGTGGGAACGTGATTCCTTGCTTCTTCAACTCCCACACTTCACTAAAGAGCTGGCAAAGAAATGTCAAGAAAATCCAGGGAAGAGTATAGAAACATTATATGATTTGGTGGAGATGGATTATGACAAAAGACAGGAGCTGTTGCAGATGTCAGATTTGCAGCTATTAGACATCTCTCGTTTCTGCGACCAGTTTCCGAATATTGACATGACGTATGAGGTGTTGGAGAGTGATCGTGTAATTTGTGGGGATGATGTTTCGGTGGCAGTCACACTTGAACGGGATCTCGTAGGAACATCAGAGGTGGGACCTGTGGATGCTCCCAGGTACCCGAAATGTAAAGAAGAAGGATGGTGGTTGGTATTGGGTGATAGCAAGACCAATCAGTTGCTTGCAATTAAGAGAGTATCCTTCCAGAGGAAAACGAAAGTTAAGCTCGAATTTTCTGCTCCATCTGAAGCTGGAAGAAAGTCATACACGCTGTATTTCATGTGTGACTCATATCTGGGATGTGACCAAGAGTACAGTTTCACAATTGATGTGAAAGAATCAGGTGGTGCAGGTGATGACAGTGGGGGACAGTGATTGATTTAGTCCTCTTGATTTCAGTAGGTGAGCATTGATGACAATGTATGTCTTTGTTATTGTTTTTTATTTCTGCATTATCTTGGAATTGGTATAAAACATCATGAAAAGTAAAGCCTGATCTCTTCTCGGCTTTTTGCCATGGTGTTTTTAAATTCATGTTATCATTATTACTGCTCCATCCTCTATTTTAGAGATATTTCAGAGACCAGTTATGTGATGGATCCCAAAAATGTGGTCTTGTAGCTATGAGTTGGTGCCTCTAAGCATCTTTATTGTTAGTCTTACCTTGGGTGTCTTGTACACTTATTTTCACTTTAAGTTGCATTTTGTTTGGAGGATACATTTTGATGCTGCAAAACTGTCGTTTTCTTAATGGATCTCCTCTTATGTTCTTATCAGGGGTACATAATGGATCTCCTCTTATGCTTCATACTGGATAGTCAAGAGGTGCTTGCGTATATAAATCACATTAGTTATGCATTTGTTTTTATTTTCGTGCTTCTGTTTTACGAGGTTATCTTTATCTGTGTGTTATTAGAGTTGTGGGGTTTCAAAAACTACCCAGAGGTGTTTTATTATTGATTTTTGCAATGAAGATCGTGAACCTGATAGAAGGTCTGTACGTATTTCTTTTCATTATCTTTTTATTTGCTTTGGAATCTTGGTATGTGAAATTATGACGTCCTCCCCTAAATGTTCTCATGGACTAGTTTTCTAGTGTCCTAATTTTCCGTTAATCTACAACAAAGGGATGGTATACTTATGCAAGAACACTGGCACAAAACCAATTGCTAGATTATCATTTATATCGTCATATTTTGTTAAATTTACTGAAATTTTTCGAAATTGAGTGAGACACAGAGTTGTTAGAAGATTGATAATAGCTTTTTGATGCTTGAAATGGTTATTTCAGTAACAAAAGTTGTGAGAAGAAATTCATTAGAGAATAGGAAAGTAGCTATAGCTGATAATTGAACTGAAATACCACTCTTTATTTTATTGAGATTGAGATTCCTAAATTCCCCATTTCTTCTGAATCCCCCCTTCAGAAGTGAATCCTCGTATGGAGCTAATACCTAGTAAGTTCATTGTTCAACCTTGTGTAAACAATATCCATGACATCCTTGGAAGGTAGATTCTTGAATTTCAGAAGGTGCAGTCGTCTCTCTTTTCTAATATAAAGAAGATGATGCAGTTGTGATTTTGCACACTACTGGTTAGTATGTGAACTTGAATTTCTAAGCGATCTTGTAAACATGACGTGCTTGTATAATCTAGATATTCTGCCCGTCAGAAATCCTTACTAGGTGTTGGTTTCCTCTTCCAAGTTTTAAGGAGGTTTTTCTTAGTCTAAAACTATATCTGAACACAAGGTTTTGGCTTCTTACGTTTCAACTGTTCCCCGTCTGTTTTTTACTTGTCTTTTTCTATGGCCGCAACATATTTTTTAGTTTTCAGTGTCCCTTGCAGGATTCGAACCTGCGACCTTTCTAATGGTATATATATATGGTTTTTCACCCAAGGAGATTCCGAGGAACCCAGACCCTCATCTCATTTTCTTAGTCCCATACCGACAACACTGGGAAATAGACTCTAGTTTATAGTCTGTGAAATTTGCAAACTGGACACGACCTTACTTGAACAGGATCTGTTCTATAGGCTCGTACCTCTGTATCCTTGAGTTCTAAGGAGACAGGAACCACAGTCTGGTTGATGAATCAGGACCGCACAATCAGAGCGTGATTAATGGTCACAGGCCTATGATGTAGGACTTGTGGCTGTAGATGATCGTTCTCAGCTTGGCTTTGGCCTGCTGTGATGATCGTGCGGTTGTCTGACAGACTCCAAAAATCTTTTTGTTGGACTCAAGATGAAAATGGGGATAAAGAAGGTGGCAATTTTTTTTTTTTTATATTAAGAGCTTGTTGGTTGGATATGACTTGCCAGACAGTGGCAGATATGTTCTTATGGGTTAGTCTTTGTTCCCAATGTCCGAATTTTTCGCTAATCTACACCTTCTGCTGCTGTGATGGTACATCTATACTAGAAATCTGACACCAAGGCAGATGCTGGATTCTCGTTTATTTGTCATAATTTGTTATATTGTAATGGTTAGTTCAGTAACAAGAATGATGCACTGCATGAAAACAATGGATGAACTGAAAAGAAATTCAGAAGAGAATAGGTTAGTAGTTGTAGGCTTGTAGCTGATATTTGCTCTGAAACACCGTGATTTTGTCTGAGATTCTTAAATTCCCATCTCTTCTGAATCTCCCCCTTCAGAAGTTAATCCCGATATGGATCTAATACCGTATTTGGCTTAAGAATTCGAAGGAAGCTTGAAAGTAAGTTCAACCTTGTGTTGACAATGGCTTCTTCCTTGGAAGGTATTACTTTGATATCCCCATCTTGGATTTCCTTGACCGTTTCTTGGATTTCAGAAGGCAGTTGTTATCTTGTAAATTTTTCCATGCTGTGCTTGTGTAATCTGGATTCCCCTGCAGTTGTGATCTTGATTACGTTGTGTGGATCTTTTGAAACTAGTGCCTCTGGGAACAAAAGACAAACACGCCGCCTCACTCTTAAATTTCCAAAACCATCAATTCATCCAGTTACGACTTCCAATAGGTTATGGTTTCTTGTTCCATGTTTAAGGAGGTTTTCCTTAGTCTCTAAATATATCTGCAGCACAAGATTTTGGTTTCTTGTGTTCGATTTTTTCCTGTCTAGTTTTTCTTCTTCTTTTATGGACGTATTTTTGAGTTTTCTGCAGCCTTTGGTATCTCAGTTTCGAACCTGCAACCTTCTGAAGGTATATATGGTTCTATCTCCCAAGGGGATTCATAGTCCCACATCGTCTATGATGCAAGATAGACTCTAGTTTATAGTGGGTCAAAATGGCAAACTGGACACGACCTTACTTGAACAGGATCTGTTCTATAGGCTCGTACCTCTGTATCCTTGAGTTCTAAGGAGACAAGAACCTAAGTCTGGTTGATGAATCAGGACCGCATGATCAGAGCGTGACTAATGGTCACAGGCCTAAGATGTATGTAGGCCTGGTGGCTGTAGATGATCGTTCTCAGCTTGGCTTTGGCCTGCTGTGATGAATGATCTTGCGGTTGTCTGACAGACTCTAAAAAATCTTTTTGTTGGACTTGGCTAAAATGGGTTATGAAACTGGGGACAAAGATGGTGGCAATTTCTTTTTGAATATTAAGAGAATGTTGGATCTGACTTGCCAGACAGTGGCACATATGGGAAAAGACACCTAAGGAAATCCTAAGCTAGGAACCTAAGTCTGGTTGATTTATCAGAACCACACAATCAGGGTTTGATTAATGGGTTACTGGCCTATAATGTGGAATGTGTGGCTATTGAGGATTGTCTCAGCTTGGGTTTTGCCTACTTTGATTATCGTCCGGTTGTAGGTGTGAGCCGTGCTTCCAGTTGTGTTACTGCTTTTGAAATATTGTTTCAGTCTCACCGTTAGGTGTCTTATATACACTTACTTTGTTTTTAAGTTACATTTTGTTGGGAGGATGCGATTAAATAGGCCAACTGTTGTTCTCTTATCAGGGATGCATAATGGATATCCTCCTAAGCTTCGTACTGGACAGTCAAGAGGTGCTTGCGTAGTTTAATCCCATTGGTTACACATTTGTTTTTATTTTCACTTTTCTGTTTTACGATGTTATCTTTATTTGTGTTATTAGAGTTGTGGAGTTTGAAAAACTATCCAGAGATAATATTACTATTGATTTTTCCAATGAAGATTTCAAGCCTGATGGAAGGTCAGTGTGTATTTCCTTCTTTTTTCATCTTTCTAAGTGTTCCTGTGGGCTAGTCTTTGTTTCTAATGTTCAAGTTTTCCATCAATCTACAACTACTGGTATATCTAGGCTAGAAAACTGACACAAGCAAATGCTGGATTTGGCGTATTTTGATAAATTGTAAATTTTACAGCGATTAAGTGAGACACAGAATTGTTATTAGAAGATTAATAACTTGAAATGTTTATGTCAGTAAGAACTGTGAACTTGCTTCAGTAAGAAATTTATAGGAGAAACAGGGAAGTAGTTGTAGCTGATATTTGCGCTGATATCCCATGATTTTGTTGAGATTCCTGAATCCTAGTATGGGCTAATACCATCTTTAATTTTATTGACTGTTTCTTGAAGTTGCATTTGTTATCTAAATTTCAAAGGTTGTTGTGTTCTTGTTAGCATAATCTGGATTTCCCTGCAGTTGTGATTTTGTTAACTAATTAATACCAGGTCAGTCTTTTGAAACTAGTTCCTCAGCTGGGAACTAAAGAGAGTACCCGGGGATCCTTCCAGTTATCGGCAACTTTCTTGTTCCAAGTTTTAACACAAGGATTTGGTTTCTTATGTTTGATTTTTTTGTCCTGTCTGTTCTCTGTCTGTCTGTTCACAGCCTATAGTTTATCTCTTACTGTCCCTTACAGGGGTCGAGCCCGTGACCTTCTGAACCCAAGGGCATTCATTTCATTTCTTAGTCCCACATCGCCTACGCTGCAAGATTTTATCCAGTTTATAGAGGGTGGAATTTGCAAACTGGACACGACCTTACTTGAACAGGATCTGTTCTATAGGCTCGTACCTCTGTATCCTTCAGTTCTAAGGAGACATTCTCAGCTTGGCTTTGGCCTGCTGTGATGATCGCGCTGTTGTCTGACAGACTCCAAATTTATTTATTTTTTTCTTACTTAGCTGATGTGCAGGTGAAAAGATAATGGGGTTAAGAGCTTGTTAGACCCAACTTTCTGAAAGTGGAAAGACACCTGAGGAAATCCGTAGGACGACATCTAGAATGACACCCTTCCGCAGGACTCAGAAGGGAGAAACAGTGGGCTCTCAGAAAGCAAAGAACGAGATGACAAACGTGAGATACGCAGGAAGCTTGAGGATTTGAATGGTGAAAGTCTTAAAGACTTGACAAAACGATTTTTTTTTTTTTTTTTTTTTTTTTTTTGAAGCACTTGACAAAATGATAGTCTACAATATAAAGCACAGTTTGTTTCTGAGTGGTGGCCAGGATTTATACTGGGCAAAGATAAATCTACGGTCGTGGTTGTGCAGGACCACACCCATAACTCCGCACGTGCGCCAAGGCTAACTTTGCCTATATGAGTGGTGGTCAGGATTTATCCTTGGCAAAGATAAATCAAAGGCTGTGATCCTCCGTGCCACACCCTACAAGTCGCACACGTGGTGTTCATTCCAATATTATGAATTAAAAATGAATACTCAAGTCAAGATATTGAAGGCTAACTTTGCCTATATGAGTGGTGGTCAGGATTTATCCTTGGCAAAGATAAATCAAAGGCTGTGATCCTCCGTGCCACACCCTACAAGTCGCACACGTGGTGTTCATTCCAATATTATGAATTAAAAATGAATACTCAAGTCAAGATATTGAATTTTAAAAATTATAACGGGGAGGTTCGAACTCATGACCTATTGTGTCATAAGAGTGGCCTCTAACCATTGTTCCACCTTGGTTGGAATTGATAAAAAAGATAAATCAACAGTGGTTGTTTGTTCAACTTAAATATTAATTAGTATAAGTATTTTATTAATTATAATTAGTATAAGTGATTTGTCTAGAGAGAAGATAAATCTATGGTTATGGTTTGTTCAACTTAAATATTAATTAGTATAAGTGTTTTATTAATTTAGGAAACATTAATTTCTCATGATAAATGATTTATTAATTTTACATCATAAATATCCCTTAATTAATATTAATACATATCTCCATCAATAAGTAATAATTTTGACAAAAATTATTTCAATAGATATTAGTGGTGGTGGTGGTAGTAGAGGAAGAAGTAAGTGGTGGAAGCGGTGGAATGTGTTACAAAGTGGTGGAGGCGGTAACATTAGTTTTGGTGGAAGAAATAGTGGCGCTGGATGGTTTTAATGGCGGTGGTATTAGTTTTTTCTTTTGAATCAAAAATAATAAAAAATTTTACATGATGGGTAACATTGTATTGTGAAAAGTATAGTTGGTTGTTTTTGACACGATCAAAAAAGGCGGATAAAAAATACTTTTGGGATGATACCAAATCATATAAGACAAAATGGTTGTTTTTGGTGCCATGCTATCTTTGGTAACCGTTAAATGTACGCATGATTTTCGATATTAACAAAAACATATAGTTGAATAAATTAATTGACGACCTAAGTTTGTTAAATCTAAACTTTATACATGACGTGTGGGATTAAAAGTTATAAGTGCGCCCAATATTCTACGAGGGATGGAAAATGGTAGTGGTGGAGAAAGAAGTAATATCCGGTGGTTTGTGGTAATCGGGCTAGGTTTTGATGAGTAGTAATTGACTATGTTAATTATGTGCTGCTACAAAAGGATAACACTATAAATTAGAAATGTGGTTGATCATCTTAATGCTAATATAAACTCGGTTAAAATACATGAAAATTAAGAAGAAGAAAAAAACATTTGGATGTCACGTTATATAATAAATAACACTAAAAACTACATATTTAGTATCAAGGTTTCTCCGTCAATAGATAAATCTAAGGTTGTATTGAGATCCCGTAAGCATAGGGCGAGTTGGTCTTGGATTTAAATGATAATGAATATAATGAACGCTCCCTCTCGGTTTGTCCAATGAAAACCTAAACCTTCTAAAAAAAATAATCAATCGAACAACACTTAGATGGAACGCATCACCACCGGTGTAAACTTCTCTGAATTGCTACATATCCAAGTGAAATTTCTACAAATTAATCTGGTGATTTCCTCCTACCGTTGCGGGGCATGCAATTAAATCTCTAATAGTGATTTTAAAGGTATTTAATAATTATAAAATTCTCTTATAAGTTTTGTTTATGCAAGTATTGATTTAACTTGGGTTCTCTTATATTTTTGTGTTAAGTTGATGACTTTTTAATTTGAATACATGTTTGGTTAACAAACTTTGATACATATAGGGTATTTTCTTTGTAGAAATGATGTTAGTCTCTCATTTTTCCCGTTATCACATTGTTTCGATCCCTTATTTGTAGACATTATTTGACTAATATTGGGGTATTTGTTTAATCTCAAGGCCGATTAAACCCAATGTGTGTTGTATACATTGAAGGCGAAGTGTCGGCTCTACCTTGAAACTAATAATTTTTCTTCGGAAGGTTAGTTGAATTTATGTAGATACAAATATCAATATGACTATGCTCTTTAAACTCCAAATTACTTGAGTAACACTAGATGTGAGAACGTCATTCATGCACTACTTAGCATAGTTGGTGTGAAATCTTTTTATCCACGAATTTCTTCAATATTATGTTATCAATATGATTGAGAAAGAATCTTACACATGTTTTGATTTACTATTATAAGTTTATTTTTTCAACTCTCATGTGTATATCTCAGCCTTCCAATAGCCAAGGGTTCTTCATTTTTATAACTCTCACATTTTGCAAAAAAATAAATAAATAGTGTTTATCTATAGTAGGGAAAATATTATGGGTTTTTGCTTCACTCCTTAGAGCCTTAGTTATCAATAATTTCGGAACAAAAGTATTCATAAACATCATGGAGTTGGATTGGCGGTTTAGGTATATGTCTTTGTTAGATGAAATATTCTTTTTGAAGTTTGAAATTATGGTATGATGGAATAATAAATAGGGAAAAATTTTATTTACTTTGTATTTTTATTTTATTTTCATGTTGGCACAACATTATTACTCCGTCCGAGATAATAAATTGGAATAACATGCTTAAGTAAAAAAATTAAAAAGATCAGGTAACCCATTTTGTTTCCCAAAACCTATTTGAATATCAAAATAATTACTCACGAATAAAATGAAGCAAGAAAAATGTGAACAATATCGTATTAGAGACAAAACATCCCGTGCCGTTACGGCACGGGTTAAGATCTAGGCTGTGGTTATGAATTAAAAATGAATACTCAAGTCAAGATATGGAATTTCAAAAATTATAACGGGGAGGTTCGAACTCATGACCTATTGTGTCATAAGAGTGGCCTCTAACCATTGTTCCACCTTGGTTGGAATTGATAGAAAAGATAAATCAACAGTGGTTGTTTGTTCAACTTAAATATTACTTAGTATAAGTGTTTTATTAATTAGTATAAGTGATTTGTCTAGAGAGAAAATAAATCTATGGTTATGGTTTGTTCAACTTAAATATTAATTAGTATAAGTGTTTTATTAATTGATGTCTCATTAATTTCTCATGATAAATGATTTATTAATTTTACATCATAAATATCCCTTAATTAATATTAATACATATCTCCATCAATAAATAATAATTTTGACAAAAATTATTTCAATAGATATTAGTGGTGGTGGTGGTAGTAGAGGAAGAAGTAATGGTGGAAGCGGTGGAAGGTGTTCCTAAGTGGTGGAGGCGGTAACATTAGTTTTGGTGGAAGAAATAGTGGCGCTGGATGGTTTTAATGGCGGTGGTATTGGTTTTTCTTTTTTGAATCAAAAATAATAATTTTACATGACGGGTAACATTGTATTGAGAAAAGTATAGTTGGTTGTTTTTGACACGATCAAAAAGGCGGATAACAAATACTTTTGGGATGATACCAAATCATATAAGACAAAATGGTTGTTTTTGGTACCACTTGCTATCTTTGGTAACCGTTTGTACGCATGATTTTCGAGTATTAACAAAAACATATAGTTGAATAATTAATTGACGACCTAAGTTTGTTAAATCTAAACTTTATACATGATGTGTGGGATCAAAAGTTATAAGTGTGCCCAATATTCTACGAGGGATGGAAAATGGTGGTGGTGGAGAAAGAAGTGATATCTGGTGGTTTGTGGTACTGGCCGACTTTGATGAGTAGTAATTGACTATGTTAATTATGTGCTGCTACAAAAGGATAACACTATATAAACTCGGTTAAAATACATGAAAATTAAGAAGAAGAAAAAAATATTTGGATGTCACGTTATCTAATAAATAACGCTAAAACTACATATTTAGTATCAAGGTTTCTCAGAGTCAATAGATAAATCTAAGGTTGTATTGAGATCCCGTAAACAGAGGCGAGTTGGTCTTGGATTTCTGAATGATAATGAATATAATGAAACACTCCCTCTCGGTTTCTCCAATGAAAACCGAAACCTTCTAAAAAAATAATCAATCGAACAACACTTAGATGGAACGCATCACCACCAGTGTAAACTTCTCTGAATTGCTACATATCCAGTGAAATATCTACAGATTAATCTGGTAATTTTGTCATACCGTAGTTTTTAACGAGGCATGCAATTAAATCTCTAATAGTGATTTTAAAGGTATTTAATAATTACAAAATTATCTTATAAGTTTTGCTTATGCAAGTATTGATTTAACGTGGGTTCTTTTACATTTTGTGTTAAGTTGATGACTTTTTAATTTGAATACATGTGTTTGGTTAACAAACTTTGATACATATAGGGTATTTTCTTTGTAGAACTGATGTTAGTCTCTCATTTTTCCCGTTAGTACTTTGTTTCGATCCCGTATTTGTAGACATTATTTGACTAATGTTGGGGTATTTGTTTAATCTCAAGTCTGATTAAACCCAATGTGTGTTGTATACATTGAAGGTGACAGAAGTTTGTGTCGGCTCTACCTTGAAACTAATAATTTTTCTTCGGAAGGTTAGTTGAATTTATGTAGATACAAATATCAATATGACTATGCTCTTTAAAACTCCAAATTACTTGAGTAACACTAGATGTGAGAACGTCATTCATGCACTAATTAGCATAGTTGGTGTGAAATCTTTTTATCCACGAATTTTTTTCAATTTTATGTTATCAGTATGATAGAGAAAGAATCTTACACATGTTTTGATTTACTATTATAAGTTTATATTTTCAACTCACATGTGTATATCTCAGCCTTCCAATAGCTCAAGGTTCTTCATTTTTATAACTCTCACATTTGCAAAAAATAAATAAATAGTGTTTATCTATAGTAGGGAAAATATTATGGGTTTTTGCTTCACTCCTTAGAGCCTTAGTTATCAATAATTTCGGAACAAATGTATTCATAAACATCATGGAGTTGGATTGGAAGTTTAGGTATATGTATTGTTAGATGAAATATTCTTTTTGAAGTTTGAAATTATGGTATGATGGAACAATAAATGGGGAAATTTTTATTTACTGTATTTTGTATTTTATTTTCATGTTGGCACAACATTATTACTCCGTCCAGATAATAAATTGGAATAACATGTTTAAGTATAAATAAAAAGATCAGGTAACCCATTTTGTTTCCCAAAACCTATTTGAATATCAAAATAATTACTCACGAATAAAATGAAGCAAGAGGAATGTGAACAATATCGTATTAGAGACAAAACGTCCCGTGCCGTTACGGCATGGGTTAAGATCTAGTACTAGTATAATCTAGAGAAAATATGATAATCATTTTTTATTTCCAATTTTTTGAATCAAAGCGATTACATCAATTTGAAGGATTGCTTTAAAAATTTATAGATACTTCAACTTGAATAATCATCCAGATTACAGCGTTGATACGGAATCGGATCTTTCTGAGTCGATTCATAGAAGAATGAGAAATCACCATCTACGATTTACCAAGAATCGGTTTATGTTGACATATCGTATCAACCGACATGGATTTTGTTCTTCAGTCCATGAAGAGCATGAAGGGGAATCGTTTTATATGAGATTAGCATCGGCCGATTGTGGGTTGTAATCAGAATATTAAAAGACATCACCAGAATTGGTTTATAAGTGCATTAGCATAAACCGATTCTGGTTTTTTTTTTTTTTTTTTTTTGAAATATGTGCTCATAGAATCGGGTTTTATTTAAGTGTTAACGTCACTGACATGCAGTTGTCTCTTCAGATTCCATTTCACAATCGGTTTTTATATTTGTACCCCATAAACCGATTCTTAGGGTTTCATTTTCCTGTGTGTTTTTGTAGTTAGAATCAGATTACATGTATTTTCCTATGTACCGATTGTTGAACTAGATTTATACTTTTTTTTATAGATATGGACTTTGGCCACCTGCCATTTTATTCTCGATAGATCACCTAGGAGGATATTCACATGAACCACAACCTATAGTGCCCAGAAGCCTCTACAAGTTCGCCTATGTTCGTGAGACCCGTTTGGAGCAAGCCCTTGATGTAAAACTTGAGCATTTATAATTTGAAACGTTTCTTTGATGTTTTTGATACTCTAATGTTACGTGGAACTTATGCAAAGGGATTGAAATCCTGTCCTCATAAATGGATCCTTAGTAATATGATCTCAGCCGTTCAAAGATATAAAGACTAATTATAAAACGCTTGTTTCAAATTTGCTTTCTCATATAAATAAATCAAGTTAAATGGCTGACTTACACATCATTTAAATGGCTGACCCACCTTCTATATTAGTTGGATAAGGTCAAATTTGAAACAACACGTGTGTTACTTCTTGTTTTATGCCATTTGTTTTTTTTTTACTCCTCAATGTCCTCAAGTTAAACCATGATATGAATATTAAAGGGTGTGAAGTAATTTTTTTTTGACTTTCTAGAAATAAAAAAAAGAAAAAGAAATTAGTTTTGCTATAAAATTTATGACGAAACAGCCACATAGAACGAATAACATGAGCATCACGAGGTCGCGGTACAAGTTCCTAAGTATTAGTTTTCAACATAGCATTGTACTCGTCTTTCATGGAAGCATTCCAGTTTATGTCCCTAATAGACTTTATATTATCCTCTTGCCATATTTACCTTTAGGAGATTATCTCCATTTACTTGGGTTGTAAACACAAAAGATATTATATGGTTTTATATATATTCTAGCCAAGGGGAACATTTCTCCTCAAGGAAATTATCATCAAATCCAAGATGGTATCATCCCCTCTACGATCTTATTTTCTCTAAACCATTAAAATCAATGGCGACGGAACAACTAAAGCTCACAGACATTGCTGAGGCATATAGTTCTATGATTCTAGAGCAACTTATGATGCTTTCTACATGGATACCGGTGCTACCTCACATCTCACTTCTTGATTCGTACTTTACATAACGTTACTGATTCTAGTATTGTACGGTCTATCTTAGTTGGCAATGGCATAGCATTCCAATTACTGCTAGTGGCACCAAGCTCATAAACCTCCCTTCTCGCACCCTTCAACTCAAAAATACTCCTGTTGTTCCCGATATTATCAAAAACTTAGTCTATGTTCGTAAGTTCACCACTGATAATCGTGTGTTTGTTGAGTTTGATCCATCTAGTTTTTATGAAGATCGAGTTCGAGGAGGATTATCCTTTGGTGCAATAGTTCCGGGGAACTCTACCCTATCACCAACTCTACCATGCCACCTACAAAATCGTCCCAGCCTTCTCCAATTTCCCATTTATAATAACAAGTTATTTGGTATTTTGTTTGTTTGAGAGATTTCTTTTCGGACACATGCTATTATTTTATTATAGTTAGTATTGATGACCTATAATGCGTATATTGGGACCAGTATTGAAGTCCATGGTCCTAACTAACCTCGAAAATCGACCTACAAAGTTATACTTGCCCCACCACTTGCTAGAGATCACCGTCTCGATATGTTTTCAATTAAGTATATGCCATATTTACAGCTCGATAACGGGTGAAAAATCGGCAAATTTTCCAATTTTCCATACCCGTAAAGACAAGCCAATGTCTTAGAAATTTTTATTGTTGATCAAGATTCGCTCCATCACCCAAATTATATGGCATGGGGTATAATGCATATAATTCATATATTGGCGTTGGTTGTCCCGCTTGGCTTTTGTAAAGACTTCTATTCATCTCTCTGCCTTTCTACACTTCTTTATTTCTTTTCTTTTTTCTGTGCTTCTTCTAGTTTCTTCTTTCTACAACCGAAGAATAAAATCAAAATTTAATGTTCACATGGTTCATTTCATAAACTCTCATATCGGTGATTGAGTGGTGATAACCTATTGCAAAGTGAACCAACAAAAAAACACATTGCTATGTCAATGGGAGGGAGTTACAGATCTTATTGACAAAGAAAACAACTTATGAACTTAATTTTAATCTAACTTTAACATTCACTTTCAAAGTCTTCTCCGCCTTAGTCTTTAACCTATTTTTATCATCCAATTTCAATCCCTTGATTGATCTATAGATTAGGAATTCCAATAGCTTGGATAGCACTTACAGTTTCTCTGTCAAAGAGAGCTTCTAGTGTAACTATTTCCAGGTTTTAGTTTCATCACCTATCATATGAGAGACTCTATTAATGTTTAAAGAAAAAAACCTAGACTTAGGAGGGCCATTCATACTGGGAATCCAGTTATCTTTCTAGATGGATATATCATGTCCATCCCTATTTATAACAACAAAACCTTATGATGATATCTAAACCATCAAAAATACCTTTCCAGACCCAAGAACCCTGTCTAGAGTGTAATGACTCGTCCCTCCACCGATATTGTCCCAACTTAGCCTATGCGGTCATCCACAGTGTGGGGTTTTCAACAAGCATCGCGGCGGTTATCTAGCAGAATAATCTTAGAACATCACCCATCCCTGGATCCCCCCCTCCCGAGCACGCTTAACTGGAGAGTTTTTCTGCCAACTCTGGAGCCAATTGTGCTGTAAAGGCCTTGGTGTTAAAAGGATAAACCTTTACTTATATTACGTTCGACCAACCACCGCTAAATATTGGGGTATTACAATACCACCACCTTAAATTAGAACTGTCCTCGGCTCCGGAATATGTACAAGCCCAGACCTTCGAAATTCCCCGCCTCTCACGTGAAGCACCTAGACCACCACAATCCAGCTTACCTTCCCACCCTTGGCACGGCTCTGGTACTATTTGTAATGACCCGTCCATCCACCAATAATGACCCACTTAGCCGATGCTGTCATCTGACAGTGTGGGGTTTTCAACGGGCATTGATGCGGTTATCCAACAGAAACTTCCCTGGAGATCACCCATCCATGGATTGCTCCCTCCCGAGCACGCTTAACTGCAGAGGTTTTCTGCCAACTTTGTAGCCAATTGTGCTGAAAAGGCCTCGGTGTTAGGAAATGATAAACCGTTATATTCTATTCGGCCAACCAACACTGAATAACTGGGTATTACATAGAGAGCACACAATTAAGAGGATTGAGTCCATTAAAGTATTTAAAACTGAGAAGAGTATCCCAAGGGGAATCAGGATCAGCAAGATCCTCCATACTAATTTATGCTCCCAGGTGCAACCTGGTAAAAAAAATAATATATATTTACTACAAGAAATATGCATATGCATTATGCACTCAAGTGCAACTAAGCCAAAACCTCTTTTTTGATAAGAATATGCATTTTTCACTCAAGTGCACCTTATGTACTTCGTAGATAAATCTATCATCATGTTAATCATCACCTATAATATATGATAAACAACTAAAATTACTAGTTTATGATCTCGAGCAATAAAGCTGCCACTATTGCCATCAAATTTTTCAAGAGTTTTTTCTTTACAAAAATTATTCGTGACCTGGATTTGTCTCGTTCTTTCGTTGTTCAAAATTTACACTGGATTTTTCTTATCGATAAAAATGCTCAGTACGACATTAATTCGAGAAACTAATTTAAACCCTAATATAACCTATGACTCAAATTTTTTTCATGATTCAAACTTCACATTGTAACCCAAAATATGCCACTCATACTGAGAGTCTGACGCCCGACTGTTATGATGTATATTAATAGCGATTAATTTCCGTATCTGATTTATCCTTTTGTTCCAAGGTATAAAAATTTCTAGTTAATCAATTTCCTTTTAACTACTAATGGACTTGAGATGACAAAATTTTCAAATTATATTGTTCTCAATTATTATAGAATAAATTTCTTTCTGATTTTTTACTAGAGGTAATGTGAAACTGACCGACGAAACACAATCACCAACTCGTTCGGTCCAAGCTGAACCAACTCATCCAGCTAAAATGATCGATAAAGATTTCTAGAATTATTTTTGTGTCTGGTTTGGTCAAAAACTAAAAGTAACTTCCTTATATTCATCCCGAGAGTGAGGAATAGACTCCCAAACCAAGTATGCGTTCATATTAACCATTTATTCGTTATTTTTGTTTTTTTACTTTCTTCTCGGAGTAGGAAAGTATTTGTTTTTGACACGTGTTATTATTATATTAAGTATACATGGAAGTTTTTCACACCGCTATTGCATCTATTAAGTTAGGATACGCGGAGGAAACAAAATCTTCTGAAACTTTTAATTTTCGAATCTTCACGGAGATGCAATATTTAAAAGTTTTATCGGTATTAAAAAGTAAGATTTTATTTAAACAAAAAAAAAAAAAAAAAAAGAAATCTCAGTATAGACCATATTTCATACAAACTGAGGCACGCCATGACCTAGTAATTACTCCTAGAAGCCAAATTCATGATCCCTAAATCTTTCATTCGACCCCAGGATCTCTTATTAATGGCAGACTACTCATTTTGGACCCTATTTAAGGCCATAAGAGATTTGGAGGGTGTACTCACCAAAGCATTCTTGAAGAGGTTGTCACGTCGTCTTCCCTAGCTAACTGATCCACCTTGGTTAGTTTTTCCTTTCTTCAAACATTCTACCAATTAGACTAGATTTTTAATTCCTATATCCTTTGGGATCGAAATGTTTATAAGCTAGAGTTCGCTTTCTCTATTCGCTCATAGGTTTTTATTTTTATTATTACTCGTTATAAGTATGTTAAAATTTCACGTTCCAAATGAAACCATTGACAACTTTCTTACTACCTTTAACAATGGCTGCATGATGTTTCTCTAAATGGCATATCCGTTTTCCTCTCTTTCGATACTCCCACGTGGAAGCAAGAAATTTTTGATGTCATTTAATATTTACTTGTTATTGTGTACTTTGGTTTTTATTCTAGATATTTTAAAAAAATAAATATAGAAATGGTTGGAGATCAAGTTTTCCATTAAAAGGCTTCATGCAATCTAGGCCCAATAAGCCTTTATTGTCTTCTCAAAAATTTAGTACTAGTTACTAGTTAGCGTATTCTTGATAATTAAATGCCTCTTCCTTGTATAATTTCAGGCATCCATTGTTTATCCAGCTTCATACTAATGAATCCAACTACCGCACTCGTTGTTGATGATTCCGAATTTATGCGTATGTTTCACAGTTGCCACCTAAGAGCTCTTGGTTTCCAAACTCAGGAGGCTAAGAATGGCCAAGAAGCGGTGCAACTCCACGAGGAAGGAAAGAGATTTGATGTAATCCTTATGGATTACGAAATGCCGATCATGAATGGGGCACAGGTATATATGTCTAAATATTAAATATATATTTCATTTCTACCGTAATATAAAGAGCTAGGTTTCTGGGGTTTTTTTTTTTTATTGATACCCTAGATTAGTAGTCCCTAGACTATATTCAAACTCCTTAAATTGGAGTGGATTTTGGCAATTACAGGGTTCGAACCCAAACCTCCACAGTGGGAATGAACTAGGAGTGGATAAGTAACCAGTTAATAAGTGCAACTTTTTCTATTTTTTTATTCTCATTGATATTAAAAATTGATTTACGAAGGCCACCAGTAGAATTCGCGAAATGGGAGTTCAAAGCGTCATCCTTGGTGTTTCGGGTATCGATGATGAAACTGTTCAAGAAAATTTTGTTCGGTCAGGCTTGACGGAATTTTTCGGCAAGCCCTTGCGTCGTGATATGCTAATCCCTTATTCAAGGTTCGCGTAGAGGTCGATTGTTGAGAACAATATGAGAGAATTTATACATCTAATGATGAGACAGAATAAGGAGAAGAAGTTGATGAATTTCTTTTTTGTAGTTGCTATTAGTAAAGAGCAACCCAAGAGTATTACAAATTACTCATATCTATCAATATCAATGCAATAAATATGTCTCTCAAGCTCTTATATATAGTCTTGCTTGCACATGTCGTTTAATGTTTTATGCTTAAGCTAAAGAATAAATCAATTTGTATCAGAGAAAAAAAAAAAAAAGAAGCCAGACGAAATTATGTCATGCCTTTATATACTCCGCACAGGTCAAATAATAAAATAATATATGGTCGTCGTATTAAATAATTAAATAATTCAGAAATAGTTGATTTTGATTTACGAACTTTGGATTGATTGTTCCACGCGTCCAAGTAAAATTCATCGTCACCCTCACTCATCATTCCATTTTCGTCAATATTATGGCTGCTGTGCATGGTCATCTAAATCCCCAAAACTTACATCATCAGAGTCTGACATATGGGTGTCATGATCAATATTAACTTCCAAATCCGCTACAACTTTAAAAGAGTTAACACCTTGAGGATTTCTCTCCCTCGCTGCTTTCAGTCCCAACCACAAAAGCTGTAACATTGTTTTGGACATCTTTAAAACATTACTCCATATAGTTATCGGTATCCAACTGGCCAAGCATGTGTGCGACGTAGTTTACTGTATTGTGAAACGAACACATGTTCTCTATACTGTTCACATTAGTAACAAGAGTATTTAGTTCTTTACTTTTGTTCATTTGATCTTCACATTCTCCTTTCTTATTTCTGTGTATATGTTCAGCATACAATCTTTCACAATCTTTATTTGTTTCTGTGGTAGTGATCTCCACACGTGTGTGGCTACTGTTGTTTTCTTGTCAGAGTCTCTGTGTATTTATTACATTGTACGGAATCTTGTTGAGTAATGAAGAACACAATTATTCTTTCTTTCAATACTACTATGGTATCAGACACAAAGTTCGATCCAATCTCTTTTTCTGCTCAATTCTGATCTTCTTCTTCTTCTTCTTCTTCTTCTTCTTCTTCTTCTTCTTTCGTTTCATTACAGTATTCCAATCATTCTGTTTCTCATTCTAGATCTAAATTTTCTTGATTCTTTCTTTAAGATTTCTTAATCTTTCTAATGGAAAAACCTGATATTTCTTCATGGTGCATTTCAAAGGTCTTTTTCTAAGCTCATTGTGACTCTATTATTGCTTATACCATGAAGAAATATCAGGTTTTATTCCATGTATACGATGAAATGGAAAATGTGTCAGCATGTCTATTAAGTTAATGTGCTAACAAATAAACTAGTTGTTGTATCAAGTTTTAGTTTTTCTTCTTTGTCGATAGTTAACTATTATGTTTTCTAGTCTTTCTGTTATTTTGATCATATTTTTGTTGCATACTTATCTTTGTAAATTTCTTGTTATGTAACCTATATTATAATAAACATGAATCGATGAAGTAATCTCTACACAGTTGTGTGAGAAATAATTAAACCAGATTGAGGCTTAAACATTTGCATTGTTACTCAAGTTTCGCTCCCCAATCACCGTATCCTATGGCGTAGACGATGGCTCTCTTTCGTGATAATGTGCCTAAATAATTACTTGTAACATGATTTTGTCTCATTGTTCAAAATTTATATTTGTTGCGCTAGCTCTCTTACGTGACTAAGAAATTACTTGTGACCTGAATTTGTCTCGTTTTTTAGATTTTCATATTTGAATCAATAACTTTTATTTTCGACCAAAATTTTTAATATGGCATGTTGTCAAAGAGCTAGTTATCACCAAAATTATACCTTGTGACTCAAAATTACTATACAAATCCGTGTGTCAAAATTTTCATGTGATCCAAAATTTAAATCCTAGCCCAAATATACCACTCAAACCTAAAATATGAGCGTGACTAATATACAAAGTTGAAAATTACGAAATATAATTATAATCGTTTGTCTCCCCGAACTTGGTTTTAGCCCTTTTTTCCACGGTATAAAAATTGTCGGTTAATCGAATCTGTTTTGTTTTTTCTACTGTAGTATGACTTAAACACAATAAAATTTCTATTTTTTTACTGTTTAGATAAAAATTTAAATATTTTCTTAATTGTGATTTTGTGAAATTGTACAACCAAAAAATAATCACTAGCTTGGTCTATCCAAACCCAGCCAACTCATCCCATCGATTGATCGGCTAAAATTTTTGGAATTAGTTTTGTGTCTTTAGTGAAAATTCGAGGTAAACAAACTATTGTTTATCCTAAAACTTCCGAATTTTTGGTTACCATTTTTTAATATGGCTTCCAGAGTGGGTAGAGTAACTTTTTTGGCACATGTTATTATCTTTTTTCCAAGCATATTTTATATGTATATATATGACCTATAATGCATAAATCAGAATTGGATCTACCCCTCCTTATTCAAAGGTGTTTTTCTAAGCTCATTGTGACTCTATTATTGCTTATACCATGAAGAAATATCAGGTTTTATTCCATGTATACGATGAAATGGAAAATGTGTCAAAGATGTCTATTAAGTTAATCTGCTAACAAATAAACTAGTTGTTGTATCAAGGTTTAGTTTTTCTTCTTTGTCGATAGTTAACTATTATGTTTTCTAGTCTTTCTGTTATTTTGATCATATTTTTGTTGCATACTTATGTTTGTAAATTTCTTGTTATGTAACCTATATTATAACAAACATGAATCGATGAAGTAATCTCTACACAGTTGTGTGAGAAATAATTAAACCAGATTGAGGCTTAAACATTTGCATTGTTACTCAAGTTTCGCTCCCCAATCACCGTATCCTATGGCGTAGACGATGGCTCTCTTTCGTGATAATGTGCCTAAAAAATTACTTGTAACATGATTTTGTCTCATTGTTCAAAATTTATATTTATTGCGCTAGCTCTCTTACGTGACTAAGAAATTACTTGTGACTGAATTTGTCTCGTTTTTAGAATTTTATATTTGAATCAATAACTTTTATTTTCGACCAAATTTTTTAATATGGCATGTTGTCAAAGAGCTAGTTATCACCAAAATTATACCTTGTGACTCAAAATTACTATACAAATCCGTGTGTCAAAATTTTCATGTGATCTAAAATTTAATTCCTAGCCCAAATATACCACTAAAACCTAAAATATGAGCGTGACTAATATACAAAGTTGAAAATTACGAAATATAATTATAATCGTTTGTCTCCCCGAATTTGGTTTTAGCCCTTTTTTCCACGGTATAAAAATTGTCGGTTAATCGAATCTGTTTTGTTTTTTCTACTGTAGTATGACTTAAAAACAATAAAATTTCTATTTTTTTACTGTTTAGATAAAAATTTAAATATTTTCTTAATTGTGATTTTGTGAAATTGTACAACCAAAAAATAATCACTAGCTTGGTCTATCCAAACCCAGCCAACTCATCCCATCGATTGATCGGCTAAAATTTTTGGAATTAGTTTTGTGTCTTTAGTGAAAATTCGAGGTAAACAAACTATTGTTTATCCTAAAACTTCCGAATTTTTGGTTACCATTTTTTAATATGGCTTCCAGAGTGGGAAGAGTAACTTTTTTGGCACATGTTATTATTTTTTTTCCAAGCATATTTTATATGTATATATATGACCTATAATGCATAAATCGGAATTGGCTCTACCCCTCCTTATTCAAAGGTCTTTTTCTAAGCTCATTGTGACTCTATTATTGCTTATACCATGAAGAAATATCAGGTTTTATTCCATGTATACGATGAAATGGAAAATGTGTCAGCATGTCTATTAAGTTAATCTGCTAACAAATAAACTAGTTGTTGTATCAAGTTTTAGTTTTTCTTCTTTGTCGATAGTTAACTATTATGTTTTCTAGTCTTTCTGTTATTTTGATCATATTTTTGTTGCATACTTATCTTTGTAAATTTCTTGTTATGTAACCTATATTATAATAAACATGAATCGATGAAGTAATCTCTACACAGTTGTGTGAGAAATAATTAAACTACATTGAGGCTTAAACATTTGCATTGTTACTCAAGTTTCGCTCCCCAATCACCGTATCCTATGGCGTAGACGATGGCTCTCTTTCGTGATAATGTGCCTAAAAAATTACTTGTAACATGATTTTGTCTCATTGTTCAAAATTTATATTTATTGCGCTAGCTCTCTTACGTGACTAAGAAATTACTTGTGACCTGAATTTGTCTCGTTTTTTAGAATTTTATATTTGAATCAATAACTTTTATTTTCGACCAAATTTTTTAATATGGCATGTTGTCAAAGAGCTAGTTATCACCAAAATTATACCTTGTGACTCAAAATTACTATACAAATCCGTGTGTCAAAATTTTCATGTGATCTAAAATTTAAATCCTAGCCCAAATATACCACTAAAACCTAAAATATGAGCGTGACTAATATACAAAGTTGAAAATTACGAAATATAATTATAATCGTTTGTCTCCTCGAATTTGGTTTTAGCCCTTTTTTCCACGGTATAAAAATTGTCGGTTAATCGAATCTGTTTTGTTTTTTCTACTGTAGTATGACTTAAAAACAATAAAATTTCTATTTTTTTACTGTTTAGATAAAAATTTAAAAATTTTCTTAATTGTGATTTTGTGAAATTGTACAACCAAAAAATAATCACTAGCTTGGTCTATCCAAACCCAGCCAACTCATCCCATCGATTGATCGGCTAAAATTTTTGGAATTAGTTTTGTGTCTTTAGTGAAAATTCGAGGTAAACAAACTATTGTTTATCCTAAAACTTCCGAATTTTTGGTTACCATTTTTTAATATGGCTTCCAGAGTGGGAAGAGTAACTTTTTTGGCACATGTTATTATCTTTTTTCCAAGCATATTTTATATGTATATATATGACATATAATGCATAAATCGGAATTGGCTCTCCCGCGTTACCAAAACTTGCTTGTTACATGAATTTGTTTTCTTTTCAGCCAAAATTTTCAACGTAGCATAGATTCCAAAAATTAGATCAGTCATGGCTCGAGAATTTTCATGCAAATTTGTGACAGACCGGAAAATTACGTCTTTGGCGGGTTGCCCCGCAGGCCATAACTTCCCCGATGCGCATGATGCAGCTACGATCCGGGCCTTAAATTTAGGTAAATGCATGCTCATTTGCCCTCGCAAGCATGCTCGACGAGCATGTTGCGGCAAACTTAGCTTCCACACCGTTCCAACTTACCCTTAGTCCGCAGAGGGTTTATCAAGAAAATAAAAACTTTCTTCATACGGCAAAAACGGCCTTTTGAGGCCCTAAACGATGGAATTTGGCTAAATTCTGGTGACCATGTAGATCTTTGGGCCGTTTCCCACCAAAATGGACTCCTCTTGAGCTAAATTACGACACTCGGGTTTTTAGCCTATGTCGAACGCCTTGATAGGAAGTATGAGCATCCGGTGAATGAAATGCAACTTGCTTCATCAAGTTTGGACACAATCATCTCTTGTGTCGAGCTACCGAGCCAGATGATATGAGAGGCCAGTATTTCGCAATCATCCCTCAACTAGATGATATGAGCGTCAATGTGCTGTACCGGCAATGCTGCAACTCATTGCGGCTGCCTACGTACCCTTCCCTACTCTAAAGGGATCAAGCACGGACCGTAGTTCATCCACGGAGGGACAGAAACTTAAGCCAACTCGTTTGCATGGCCGTGGCCAAGCTATACTAGTAATGGCCTAGTCCGTATAGGCCGTTCCGTCAAAATGCATCCAAGGAATGCATATTTGGTCCGCTGCATAGCATAGTGATGCTCATGCTTAATACGCTCCATTAGTAAGGCTACGCATCTATAAATGAGCCTTAGGCATCATTTATACTCTTTCGGCTAAGCTACGAAGCTTACTTGGTGCATAGTCCGCATATGCACCATCAACCAACTACCCCTCCCTATATATGTTAACTTCACATTTTTACAACTTAGATTAGGGGAGCAAAAATCATTTATCAACTTCCCAGGCCGTGATGGCTGCACCTCACCACCCTGGCCAACAACGATGTACGACCGTGATGGCCGTACATTCAATTATGGCTTACAAGTCAGTTCTGATGTCCGGCCATGACGGCTGAGCATTTCCTGAGCCAGGTCCCGTGATGGCTGTACTTCTGTCTTTGGCCCATAGGCCACTCCAATGTCCATCCGTGATGGCTGTACATCTCTAAGGCTATCTCACTTGGTGCATGGTCCGTACATGCACCTTCAACCAAGTACCCCTCCCTATATATGTCTTAATGGAATTTCTACAAGTATGGAAAGGGGAGCATATTGACATGCTTGCTTCAATATTCATGTCCGTTGCCATGAATTTCTGAATGACCGGCCAAGATGGCTGCTCACTGTCCACTGCCAACCCGATGTGAAACCATGTTGGCTATCCACGCTAACTAACCCGATGTGCAGCCATTTGGTCAACATTGTCAACGCATTGGCCAAAGGCCAATGTTCCTTTTCCTACGCAACAGAAGCTTTGGATAAAGCTTCATCTCAGGCCATGGCACATCTTTTAGCATGCGCCATGCTAAAAACACGGGGTGTTACAAAATTCGTGACTTTAAATTTATATTGTGACAAAATTTACAACCTAACCTAGAAAATGCCCTTTAAATCGAAAAATCAGACGCGTACCTGATACATTCCCATAGCCTAGTACTTCCTGGATTGATTGGGGGCCAGACCTTTTAATTGGGGGCCATGATATTTTATTTCCACCCCAAATTTTTGAGGGGCGTATTAATCCGATATTGAAAAGACTGTTTTGCCCTTTACTAAACACAAATTTTAAAAACCAGTTAACACTAATTTGAAATCATAATTAGGCCCCCATTTAATTTACCCTAAACTAAACAAAAAAAAAAATTTCTTTTTTTCTTCTTCTTCTCTTTCTTCTTCTCCTCTCCTCTTCCTCTCCACAACCACCATTAACGACCCCAAAACGATTTTTTTCTTCAACCGATTCATCGTCGATGTTAGAAGATAATCGACGATTACCTTCTTCTTGAAACATGGCTCGTACAAAAACAGACCGCTCGCAAAGAACGTCAAATCCCCAATCTCCTCGACGCTAGTCAAAGGAAAGGTAATCGTGGGAAGAACCCCAAAACCCCAAAAATCGAAACCAAAAGAAGATATGGGTCCAATTAGAAGGTATGTGAAGTTAAACCCACCTTCTATCCGTTTTTTTGTTGTGTTTTGATTGCGAATTTGAGTCCAGTAAATCTTGAAATTTAGCGGTTTTGATTAAAGGGTCGTTAGCGATCTGTTTGGATACCCCTAACGACTTTTCATTTGCATGTTTATTTTATGAAAAATCGTTAGCCTATTAGGTTGAAGGTGACGACCCTTTTTCTGCTACTTCAACATTTTTTGCCCTAGAATAGAGTCGTTAATCTTTTAGGTTGCGATATGACGACTCTTGTTTGCCGACCCTTTTTTATTTGTTAACGACCCCAGATGGAACTCGAACAGCCCTCTGTTCCAAATATTGATAGTGTCGTCATCTCATTTCCCCTTGAGTCGTCACTTAGGTATGTGCCCTAGAGTCGTCAACACAAATCGTAGGATCGTTATTGTCTTTTTGACGACCCTTTGTTATTTGACAGGGTCGTCATCATACTACTTTAGTCGTCACAATAATGCTTCGAGGGTCGGTTGTGTTTTAGATTATCGTATTGACGACTCTTGATCGATAACCATAAAGTTGATATCTTGTTGGGTTATTTTTTGTTTTTTTGTTTGAAACCAAATGCGGAACCAAAGGCAAGGTTCCAATGACGATAACTCCACCTTCCAAACCTCCACGCCATGATAAATTCTTACTTGCTGGTCCATTACGCGGTAAGAAGCCGGTGAGGTATCATTTTCTATCACCGAACCAAGAGACAAAGGTGATGAGTTGTCGGATTCATCGAATCGGACTCACATGTTATTTCCGCTAGCGGTAGTGGTGAAGAAGAAGAAATCCAACAAGAGGAGATACAAGAAGATCCTCCCAAATCTGCAGGTGAAGAGGATGTAGAGAGTGACAATGATGATGAAGGTAATGTTAGTGGTGATGATTCGATGATGGTAATGGTGATGATGATGAGCGGGAAGGGGATGGAGGTAATAATGGTGGTCATGAGGAGGAAGAGGATGAAGGGGATGATGGTGGTGGTAAGGATGATGAAGAGGATGATGGTAAACAAGATGTAGAAGCTGAAGAACAGAATGCAAAGCCGAAGCCGGTAAAGAGGGTTAAGAAGGATGGAACCGATATTGCACCGAGCGCGAGACACGTTCCCGCGCGTCGTTTGATGTTGGATCCTCTTCGAAGTGGTAAACCAAGAGGAGAAACTAGAGATGGGGCAAAGTTCTATTTGGATATCTTTGGATCATGGGCTCATACAATCTATGAGACAATAGTAAGAATCCCAAATTTGCTTGTTATTTGATTAGTTGGTTTATATTACTTTTCTCATATGATTTTTAATATTTAATTGTTTATTTTTGGCAGGATCATAAGAATGCCGCACGTCTCTTCAGGCACCAATCTTCTTTTAAGAAAATGGAGTTGTGGCCGCTAGAAGGTGAATGTGCAAGGGTTAAAGAATATGTTGAAAACTCAGGTTTGTACAATGCCGTTGTGAACTCGTGATTGCGTATGACAAGGTCGCGATATCTAGTTTTACGTGAAAGGTATTACGCCTGAAGTCGACACATTCCAACTTCGTTTTGGCGAGATGGCATTGACTCCCGATGATGCGGAAACGAGATATTAGGTGCGGGTCGAAGGTAAATCAACCGGTGAGAATTTCAAGAGAAGGCCTAGTTGGGATGAAATTTATACATGGACCAAGAACTTGTTTGGTGGGATAAAGAGAAGACGATGGGCTTTTCGTGCCGGGAGCTAAGTACCCGAAGAAAGAGTTCAAACTTGTGGACATTAGGCGGATGTTTGCTTTGGTACCGCAGAGAAGGAAAAAAAGGAGGTCTCTCTCGATATGGAATGTCGTTATGCGGCGGCGGCTTATTTGTTGTACGTCCTTGCATCGGTTGTATTTCCCGAGCAAAGGTAACGGGGTGGCGCCAACCTTCTTCGGCTTTTGGACCCCTTAGAAGATGTGAACAAGTACTCTTGGGGACCGCCATAGTTGCACATCTGAATGGTCGGCTTTCCCGGGGATCTCGCGAACGAACTTCTCAAATTAATGGGAATTTGGCTCTAATCCGTGTATTTGGATTGATGAAAGTTGTCTTCTTTTAGTATGTTTTTTTCCTTGATATATTTTTATGTTTATTTGATTGTTTAAAATAGGTGTGGATTTATGATCATTTCCCCTCACCTTTGTTCAAAGACAATGAAGATGTGAAAATCAACTCAAATTGGAGCCCGGGTAGTCCAACGGGAACCCGTTGGGTGTACTCCGGTTCTCGGGATAGGGAACAAACGATGCCTTGATAGAAATGCGTAAAAAACTTGACAACATCACGGCGAAAGAGGTAATCTTTACTCCTTACAAGGATGCTAGAGTTGGCGCAGATGGAAGATGTCGTGTATTACCATGGCCCTTTGTTTCACCCCAACGGTTTTTCAATGTACAATCCTTTGAGAATCATGCGTCAACTTGGGTTTGTTCAAGATTCACCCGATGAAGACGATGTACCTCCGTTCAAGCACAATTTGAACAAATGTGAGGCGGCAAAGGCTGAAATAAAAGTGGTTTACGAACACACAAGCGATGTCAAGCATTGGAATGATAGACATTCTAGCCTCGTAGACATCACATTTTGGGTGCATGTGGATAAAGGTTACGAGGCAACAACGGATTACTATCAATGGTGAAGGCTTCTCCCATGGTAGGGTAATACGGATCGATCGGGTTACGGGTAGGAGGACCAACAGAGCATCCACATCTTCTTCTCAAAGTGACGGTAGAGATGATACTACCATTCTTAAACTAGTGGTGAGTATTTATTTGTGTAATTGTGTTATTCATTTACATACAAATATACGTCGAGTTCATTAAAATTGTTTTTTTAATGTATATATATATAGAGGAACGAATGAAGCTTTTTGTCAAGGCTTTTTGTTGCTCGGGCGACAAAGGGAAGTGATTGAGCCTGCGAAGCAACGTCACAGTCTGCGGATTGTTGCACGCACATTGAAAATCCCAATGCAAAGAAGATGTTTCTTTGGCTGGCCAAGGAAGGTAAGAGGACCGGGAAAACACGTAGCCGAGCACAACAAGGTGGTGAACGAGGGGCAAAGTAGCCAACATCATGATGAACAAGGTGCCGGAGAAGATGGTGGTTCCCCGGGGCCGGTGAAACTCGGGGTCCTCCTCTAAGAAAAGCCGGAAAGTTTCCCGGTCGGGAAGTAAGGAGGAGGTCGAGGTCGAGGTCGAGATGGTGGTCTTTACTCGAGGAGATGTTCTGGTCTCCGTCTCCTTGAGATGTTACTTTATAACTTGAACTTATGTGTTTGTTGAAACTACTTATGTGTTTGGTTTGGCTGGTTTGTTCATACTACTTTGTTTTAAGAAGGATGTTTACTAGTATGTTTGTTAGAATAATGTAGTACTCTAATGCAGACAAGATTATATACCTTTTCCATTTGATGTGGTTTCAATCTGGCATATCTTTGGGTGCCCTAAAAGAGTGCTAGGTGGAGGATGGTTGTGACGACCATCCGGAATACTATACAACCTCCATAGATTAGTTTCAGGATGCCTTTTGAAAACAATCCTGAAGGGGCATTGTATCTTCTTCGAATTCGTTTTGTAGACCCTCGTCGTCTTCTTCTCATACTTGTAATTCTTCCCTTTGTGACTTTCTTCCTTATCCCCCGCTCTCTCGCATACCATCTCCATTTGCTTATAATCAACGTGTTTGCTTTGAACAACTACGCACATCTTCTCTTTTGCCTTGGAAATAATCCATTCCTTGACATCAGCCTTTGTCTCCCACGTCTACATCAAAACCAATGTCACGTTCACGATGCAACACTAATTAAACAAATTTCATAATGATATACATCGATTCAAACATTAAAAACGTACCAAATCGGTCATATAGTGTTGGGAGGTATCCGGACCGATAATAGAGACGGGTTCAGGTTGAGAGCTCGCCCGTACAACCAACTACATAGAAAAGAAAAACATATCATTCAGCAGTCGTTAAATTCACAAGTACAAATGACGACCCTAACAGTCGTCATCTCTATTTACAGGTTGACGACACTAACAGTCGTCAACATTATTTTTGCAGAACGACGACACATTCCTCGACAAATGACGACCCTCTTTATACACAGACGACTCTATAAACCATGCTGCCGAGTTTTCACCTTGGGTCGTTACTGTTTATATATATCCCTTGACGACTCTAGACGAACTAAGTGGAGAGAATTTGAAAACCAACGGTAACTTTGACTAGTAGGAGCAATTATTGCAGAAGTAACCGTTTTTTTTTTTAAAAAACTAGCCGTTGGGTACATTTTTGCTATAAATAGAGACCTATCTCTTCAAACTTATTCACCCATCACTTTCAATCTTCCTAAATCAGTCACCCATCACTTTCAAACACTAAAAAATGGCTCCAACTCCGTTCAATAATCTTGAAGATGTTGCTATTGTCAGAGCACACACCACTCTCACAAAGCACTCCGTTGAGGAAGCGCAATGGGTGGCCAGTAACGAAGACCCAACAAGAGGGCCTGACTATCTGTAGTTTCAAAACACCAATGCTTGGTGGAAACGGGTGTTTAAGGTATTCAAAGCACTAAGCGGAAATCGTTACAGGAGGACACTCACGCAGATAAGGGAAAGATACGCTTATTTATACAATGAATGCGTACTGCTGAGAAACGAATTGAAAGCTCGTAAGGACGCTATGCCCAACGAAGACCGAATGAGTAGAGTAAGTTTGTGAATCAATAGGCCTCTCATCAAAAATTAATTATTTGGTTATGATTATTCAACAACGCTAACTTATTTAAAAAATTGTTTTCCCAGTATACTTTGGGTCGGAGCCAATACGAATTAAGGTACGGTCATGAGTTTTACGCACGAGGACTCTACACTCTCTTGGAGGAAGTTGAATGGCAATTCGCCCTATATAATTAAACTCGTAGAGAATCCCTAGGGCGTGTATTGAACAATTTTATGTGTTTTATTTCAACTACATGTATGTTTTTTCGGATTCAATAAAATGAGTGACTTCAAATATTGGTTCAATAACTATATTTCATAAAGGGTCGTCATGCTTTGTAAAAACACACGTAACGACTCTAAAGATTGTTAGAAATTCTTGGCATGAGTCGTCATTTTTGGAGAACAACATATTAACGACTCTAAAGGTCACATAACACGAGACTCTTTGACGGCGAGAGTCGTCGGTCGAAAACAAAACACATGGACGACTCTTTTGATCATCAAGAGTCGTCACTTGGTAAATATATATAATGACGATCCTTCAAGCAGTTAATGTGAATTTTGAATTCACCAAATGTGGTTGAGTCGGGCAACGGTTAAAAATTCAAAAAAGTGACTTTGGGTCCTTAATCTCTATAAATAGAGACCCATACCTCACACATTCTTCACCCAAACCATAATTCTAAACCTTCACATTCATTCTCATACATTTATTATCCAAGAGGAAAAAGAAAAGGAAACACCATGACTAGTACTTACACTTCGGAAGAGAATTGTGCTATTGTGAGAGCTTGGAAAACAGTCACAAACCACTTTGAAGATCTAGGAAAAGACATTGATCAAACATCGGATGCTTGGTGGAACCCGCGTATTCATCGTTTTTGTCGCGTTAGACGGAAATTGCAACTCAAGGTCTTTGAAACTCGTCAAGGAACGGTTCGAGGAGATATTCTTCGAGTGTGAAGTTTTTAAAGAGAAATCAAGGCCGTAAGGGAAGCCATGCCCAATATGTCGGGTGCTATGAGAGTAAGTATTTAAACAAGAGGTAAAACTTATCCAAAGCTTTCAACAATACTAGCGAGTATGTTTGCGTTTTCAGTTGAGGAAGGCGTATGGCTATTACGAGGAGCTTCGTGGGAAAAAGTTTGAGTTCGACGATTGCTACTTTATCTTGGAAGGCACCATGTATAATTACGCCATTTATGATTAGGTGTATAAGTGCACCGTTGTTATCTATTGTATTTCATTTCCTTCAATGTATCGCTATGAAAGATGTATGCCTTTTATGATTCAATGAAATGATTCTATGAAATCAAAAGTTATGATAATCCAGCTCAAGGGTCGTTAGTATTTTAAATAACACACCGAACGACTCTACTTAAAAGTTGAAATGGTGGGATAGGGTCGTCACCTTCTAGGAAAACATATATGACGACTCTAAGTTTTTTATTTACTGAGAGTTCTGGGTTTAGAGTCGTTTGTCTCTAAACAAACAAAATTAACGACCCTTATTGACCTAGCATAAAGAGTCGTCAGTGTTTATCACACGCCCCTAACGATTTTTCATAACCTGGAAAAGTTGCAGGTTTGAGTCGTCATCTGTAGTTTCAATTCACTGACGACCTTTAAGAGTCGTTAACTAATCCAACCCCGACTATAACGACTCTCACACTGACCACTTAAAATGTGACCATGAATCGACCCCTTGGAGCACCATTCAGACAATTTCAAGAGTATATGAGGTTTACACGATTGTTTTGAGTGCGGGTTCTTCATTTGGAGTATCGGTTCCTTCATTTTGAGGAGTAGGATCTTCATTTCCACCATTATTCATGGCTTCCTCCATTAACATCTCCTCATCAAACATCCAATCCATATGATTAGTTGAGACAATATAACCATCAACACAATCATGGTTGTTATTTGAAGCTTCACCACCCTCATTCCCTCCACTTGAATCACTCATTTCAAAAACCCTAATTTTTCCACTCAAAAACTTCTCCTCTTCTTCTCAACACATAAAACCCAAAAATAAAATCTCCACAAATTTTTATCCTAAAATCAGATTTTTATCTAAACACAATTACCACACTAATCAAGTTAATTAATTCTTAATACTAATCACTTAGGGGCATTTTAGCCATTTAAAAAAAAAAAAAATAAGGGGTGACCCAAATTAGGATTGGGTGACCTTTTTTGTCATCTAGTGCTTGGCCCCCAATTAAAAGGTCTGGCCCCCAATCAATCCAGGCTAGTACTTGTTTATGAACCAAACCAAAACAAAACTTATAATATGCATTTAAAGTCGTTGATCCAAAGCATGTTAATGGAAGTTTAATTTTTTATATTTTTATCAGACTTAAAAACAAGAAGTTTTTTAAATATTAATGTTCTCGACAATTATTGCAGAAGAAATTTGTTTTATTTTCTTTTTTAGCGGTTATGTGAAACTGACCGATAAGAAAAGAACACCAAGTCGATCAGTCTATACCGAACCAACTCGTCATGTCGATTGATTGACCATCGAAAATTCTTGGAATAATTTTTGTGTCAGATTCAGTGAAAATCCGAAGTAAACCAACTGACATTCATCCATGAGTTTGGAATATAATTCAGAACCACATATGCATATTTTATATTAACAACTTTTTCCTGAGTCTTTCTTTAATACGGCTTCTCAGTGCATGAAAAGGATATATTTGGAACGTGTTATTATTCATATTGTGTTTAAATGGAAAGTTTCTTACAATCATTATATATTAAGTTAGGATACGCAAAGGAAATCTTCTAAAGTTTTAATTTCTTATCTTCACAGAAATGCAATATTTAAAGGTTTTATCAGTACTGGAAAAAGTAAGATTTTATTCAAACAAAAATAAGAAAAAATATCTTAATACAGATTATATGTCATATAAATTACAGCACGTCATGACCTAGTAATTACTCCCAGAAACCAAGTTGATGATCCCTAAATCTTTTATTCGCCACAAGATTTCTTATTAATGCCGGATTACTCATTCTGGATCTTATATAAGGCAACGAGAGATTCAGAGAGTGTACTCACCAATTCATTCTTGAACGAGGTTGTCGCATCGTCTTCCCTTGCTGATTGATCCTTTTTGGTTAGTTTCTTCTTTCTTCACACATTTCCACCTCTCACAAACTAAATTCTTGGTGCTTACATCCATTGGGGTCAAAATATTTATAAGCTATAGCTTGCTCTCTCTATTCTATCACAGGTTTTATTTCATTGTTACTTGTTGTTAGTATTTAAAGTTTCACTTTCCAAATGGAATCATTGACAACTTTCTTACTACCTTTAGCAATGTCGGCATGATGTTGCTCTAAAATGGCATTTTCATTTTCTTGTTTTTCAATACTCCCTCGTTAGCTTCATGGAGATTTACTTGTTGTTAGTTATTGCATATTCTTGCTTTTAGTCACACTGTGGCCAAACTTAAGAAATTTTGGTTAGGGCCGGGCCCGGCTGGCTTGACAAGCTAGCAGGGCGTCAACACATGATTTAGACCTAGCTTAGGCCTATATAACAATTCCAGCTAAATAAGGTAATGAATAAAAAAAATGCATGTTCGGGCTTTTGGGGGACTCGATCTTGAGTAAGTCATGCTGGTAGGGGTGAGCATGGGCCGGTATGGACCGGTTTTCGCCTCATCCGCATCCAATCCATAGCACTACGGATTTCAAATTTGGCATCCGCATCCAATCCATATCCAATGGATTTGCATCCAATGGATACACGGATGGACGGATTGGATGCGGATAATCCAATGGATTTGTTTTAGTTAAAATTTATAGTGAAAAAAATAAAGCTAACACAAATGACTCATTATAAAACCTACATATCCTATACATGTAAACAAATATAAAAATGTCATGTACAATACCCCAAGCAAACATCTTAAAAATTCCTAAATGATCCATAGTATTTTCTAGAACTATATAAATGCCCTTAATTTAACGGATATGGATGTCCAACGGATTTTAAAGGTTGCATCCGGGCCCGATCCGTTATCCGTTATCCGTTGGATTTCAAAAATTCCATCCGCATCCAACCCATTAACGAACGGTCCGGGCATCCATCCACCAATGAACTGTTGGTCCCGGTTAAATCCGCGGATTACGGGCCAAATGCTCACCCCTACATGCTGTAGACTCGATCTTAAAAAGAAAAATGAATAAACAAAGAAACTCATTTTGTTGGAACTTGGAAATTGGAATCAAGTTTTCATCCAATTCCAGGGATGTCATGTAAGTTAGGCCCAATGGGCCTTTATGTTGTGCATTTTCTTAATTTCTAAGTACACTACTACATGCCCTTTCTCTAATTTCTGGAATACGTTGTTGATCTAGGTTCAGTCTCAACTGATTGAAATGGGTGCACCACATTCTAACTCGGGAAATGAAGCTGCATGTAAGGGATCTGTACCCTTGAGTCCAAGGACGGCACTCGTTGTTGATGACTCTGAACCCATTCGTATTATTCACAGTCTCCACCTAAGAGCTCTTGGTTTCCAAACTGGGGCAGTTGAGAGTGGCCAGGAAGCGGTGCGCCTCCTCGATTCAGGAATGAGATTTGATGTAATCCTCATGGATTACTATATGCCAGAAATGAATGGGGCCGAGGTATATGTCTAATTATTAACTACATATTCCATTTAATCCTCAACTTCTGCCGTTTAAATTTACAATCACTAGTTAAAAAGTGCTAAACTAATTTATTTTTCAATTTTATACTCCCTCCGTTACTTTTTAATAGGCTGGTTTTATTTTTAGAGAAAATTAAGGAAATTAAAAGAACTAATCATTGAAAGTGGTCCTCATGACACTTGTCAATAAAAGAAGTGAAGTGAAATGGTCATGACACACTTGTGAGCAAAAGAAGTTAAGTGAAATGGTCCACATGACATTTGTATCATTGAAAAGAAGTTAAGAAAAAAAATGGTTAGGAAAATTAAAGTGACATTTGACTTTCCCAATTAGGAAACCAGCATATTTTTTTGAAACATTTATTTATAAAAACCAGCCTATTAAAAAGTAACGGAGGGATTAATATTTGAATATAATTTATGTAGGCCACAAGAAGAATTCGCGAGATGGGAATTCAGTGTGTCATCCTTGGTGTTTCAACTATCGATGATGATGAAGAAGATATCCGAGCAAATTTTGTTCAGTCAGGCTTGACCGAGTATTTTAGTATGCCGTTAACTCGTCACATGCTAATCCCCTATTCATCATCCGTATAGAAGCTGATTGGCGTTTAGCAATATGAGACTATTAAGATATTCGGTGTTGAGGAATAATAATGAGAAGAATTTCTTCTTTGCAGTTGTGAGATAGTATATTAATCACTCTTCTGTGTTATCAATAATATCAACATCTTATGATTTTTTGTTTTCATGGACTTATCACCATCTCTTTATGGAAGAAAAATCGACATAAGTGTGGTTTCTTTTTCTGTTTGATCGGTAAATTAAAATTTATTAGAAAAGACCAGAAATAGGGGTTCATAAAGCATGAAACACCCATAACACACAGACCGACCACAAAAAAAAGAGCCAAATGACGGACAACAAGAAGCAGAAACAACCCTACTGACGACAATACAAACAGACAACCAAGAAAGAGCAACATACAACTAACCAGAAAGAAAGAACATACAACAGATTAAGTAATGATATGGTGCTCTAGATCACATGAAAGAGGATCTAAATCCCTCGACAGAAATTGTTTTTGTATGCAAGTTAGTAATAAAGCTTATCTATGAGAGAATTTAAGAGGCAAGTGTTGTAGTAGTCCGCGTAGAGAATTTAAGAGGCAAGCTTATCTATTCTTTTATTTTATTGGTAACAGTGTGGTAAAGTGATTAAGTACTTAATGATATCATTTACCAGAGTTGGAAACTTATCAGCAAAATTTTTTTACCGATAAAAGAAAAGAATAGCTTGTAAAATCATAATCCACACTTATAAGAATATGTATATTTCCAAATACAATAACTTTATGATATGATGAAGTTCATAATGGAAACATACAATAAAGTAAGTTTAGATGTTTGGAGCTATTTTTGTGTCTAATGTGCTTTAGGTTCTCCTCGTAATTTTGCAAAAACAACATCTTGAAACAAGCTGAAATCCATTTGTCTTCAGTTTTCCATCTGTAGAGCATATTAGTATTGCTCTTACTATTTTCCAAGCAATTGCTTGAAATTGATGGATGACCCAAAGGTTTCCAGATATACTTGGCCCATCGATTTCCTATAGTAAACTAAGTTGGAGTGGTAGAGCTAGACAAACGCACAACTTGCTAACTAGACGATCAAATTGTGGTGCTCCCAAAGGCGTAGTAAAAACATCGGCAAGTTGATTAGAGAACTCAAGATGTTTAGGTAATATCAATCCAACTCATTAATTTTCCACGAACAAAGTAGCAATCAATCTCGATGTGTTTAGTACGCTCGTGAAAGACGGGATTTTGAGCAATGTGAATTGTTATTTGACTATCCCAAGAAATAGTGATATGTAGAGGACATGAAATGCGCATGTCTTTGAAAAGGTAAAATATCCATTGAAGCGCAGTTATCAGGTTTTCCTTAGGAAAGATATTCAACTTCAACTGATGAGCGATCTATTATAGGAAATAGGGATGAAAAGGCGAGGGTACCCAAATATACCTCAATCTAAAACTTTTCCTACCTATAAGTCCTTTCTCCGAAAATGATTGTCTATGGACTGAGTCGGGACAATACAACTAATCGGTTCACACTTCGTGTGATCGTCTATGGATACGAGATCGAGACAATACAACAACGAACTATGTTACTTGATAAAAAGGTTCGGACTTAACCAAACACAATAGGATTCACTTATCAAGTAAATAGGAATTAACGTTTGTGTAATTTACTTTAATTATAATAAAACAATTATAATGCGGAAATATAAAGTAAATGACACAGCAAGATTTTGTAAACGAGGAAACCGCAAATGCAGAAAAACCCCGGGACCTTGTCCAGAATTGAATACTCTAAGGATTAAGACGCTACACAAAATTACACCTAACTTCGTATAGTTGAGACCAAGCAACTAAACCTATAGTTCACCTAGTTCCGTCTGTATTCCCACGCCTCCGACCTTAGTCACGCACTTGGAACAATTCCTTTGGTTTGTATTGCAAACAGTAAAGGAACAACAAATCTATTTGGTATAAACTCTATTCAACCAAGTGATATGAGTCGGACAAAGGCGCTTCTGTCTATATTAACATAAACTCCTTCGTCAGGTTCTTAGATCTATCTTATAATCAATTACCGAAGTAATCGTTTAAGATTAAGCCAACAACACTATTAATCCAAGGAATTGTGTTGATGCCGATCTACTCAATTAATCAATCCAATCTATCTCAAAGATAAACCGATTATTAATTGGATCCTCTTTTACCGAAACCAGTATTCTGTACACCAAAGATTATGAACCCATAAATCAGAAATCTTTAATATCTTCTTCATCTTCAAATCTTCTTAGATCTTCAATAAACACCTGCACACAATCACGTGAATCTCTTGTGATCAATCACGCATGAAACAGTCATTAACAATGGATTATCACAAGATCGTCTTTAGAACTAACAACCGTCTAAAGATCCATGTCGAAACTTTGAACTAGTTTGAGTGAATCTTATATCAGAAGAGAAGATTTTCAAGCATAAACAAACAAGGTGCAATCAAAGTTCAACCACCGTTAGTCAATCAAATCAATGAAAACAAAAGATAAACCGTAATTATATAATTTCCCACCAACGGTACACGCTAGAGCTTCTCAATCCCAAAGAAGACTTTAAACTGAGCGGTCGTAAGAGATTTCGCCCAATTAGGTTACTCTCCTCTCTGAATAGGCGGCTTCACCAGTAACAACACAGCAAAGAGAAAGTCTATTGTTACGAAGAATTAGTTTGCAAGAAAGGCAAACTTCAAGTATTTATAGACAAGGAAGTTTGGCTACCAAGGAATTTCCAAAACCGAAAATATTCTCAAATATTCATTAAAACACAAATTCGGTTTCCATAATTCCTTGAAATGCTTTGTCCGAAAATAATGATCGAAATCTCTCGAAAAATCTCTAATTAGTAAATGCACATTACTAATTCTTATTTCCATACAAAATGAAGTTAAATACCTTAATTAAAAGATTCTTAACTTATTTATGTTTCGATCCTGGGAATATCTTCCCTTAGCTATTAAGGAATAACTTTGAACAATTAAAGAAATAAACATTCATAACACGTGTTCAAAGTATGTCGACATCTTAACTTTGTTAGTTCTTGTAGTTGCGGGAAATCCCACACCACACCCCTCATAATATTTCATAGATCTAAATCTATTTCATAATCAAAATAAAGAAATAAGTGCTAAAATATAAATGGAGACACAAAGATTTACGTGGTTCGATCAATGTGATCTACATCCACGGGGTTAGGGTTCTTCACTATGATTGTTGAAATTACATTTGGATTACATTGAGAATCTCCATTAATGGATATTTTGTAGAGCTCTAGATCTAGTTTTAGGGAAGAAGATGATAAAGAAAATAAAGTTTCTCTCCAAAAATATCTCTTTCCTAAAATAATATCTCTCTCCTAAAATGTGTGTTTCCCCTTTTACAAAAATGTGTATCCTCCCTTTCTCTCTCCTGCTCTCCTCTTTATATAGTGTTTACATAGTGGATGACAGCTCATATATAGCTAAGCTAGTCTTTAATTTCGGATCTAACTTGCGACGTCCTCGCAAGAGTATAAATGTTAAATCTCGCAGACACTCTAGTTATCACAAGATCTTCGCACTTTCTTCATGTTTCTATCATCGCCATCTATTACGCCATCAGTCTGCGACACTCGCAAAGTGTCATTGGTGAGGACTTCGCAAGTATTTCCTTGCTGCGATATTCTGATCCTACATGTTGCCTATTTTTTCTTGAATATTGCTTGAAGAGCGATCTTTAAGAAAAAATCCGTTGTTGTAGTAGTCTTTGATCTTTGTTGGTGAAGGAACGAGCGAAAGAATATTTTTTCTTGAAAAGTACGTACTTGCCTCTATTCTTTTGCGAAGTTCCGAAGTATTGAGAAGTAATTAGAAGTATCATCCTGAAGTATACGAAGTATGAAGTATCCTTGAAGAAGTATGAAATATGAAGTATCCTTGAAGAAGTATAAGAAGTACTTAATCCTCTAAATATAAGAAGTATTGCGAACTCTTCATGCGAAACTCTCGCTCCATGCTCTTTGCCTCATGCTATGCTCTATTCTTTTTCGAAGTTCTGAAGCTTTGCGAAGTGAATAAGAAGTATTATCTCTTGAAGCATAAGAAATAAGTATCCTTAAAGAAGTATAAGAAGTACTTATCCTTGAATGAGAGTAGTAAGTATTTCCTCTATTCATGCGAAATTATTAATCCACTTTTGGTGAAGATTCCTGTTGTTTTTTTGGTGAACATCTTTTTTGGATGTGATTCTTGCTGAGAAGATAAAGAACATAAAATGTTTTCTCGGTAATCCATAATTGCCTCTGTTCTTTATCTATGAGGGTAGAATCCTTGAGAAAGTGTTGATTGTTTTTGCATTCTTATGTTGCCTCTGTCTCATGTTTTGTGCTCATGCCATAGTATAATCTCATCAGGCTGCTTATCTTATCTTGTGAAATAATCACATTCTGCGAAATTCTTAATAATTCTGAATATCTCTGCGAAGTTTTGAATAATTCTGCGAAATTCTGTAAAATACTTGTTCGAATATAATGCTTATGTTATGAAATGTGTATGCGATGTTTATGCCATGAAATGCTTATGCGATGCATTCATGATGCGAGTATGATGCTTGTATGATATGAATGCTTATCTACTGCAATGTATAGCTAATGTTTGTGTTACTTAACTCATTTTGCCGCTCTAAAATTGATGTAGCTTTAAATCGCTTCCATTCTTCATTTCTCTGATTTTATCTCTAGTATATGCATTCCTCTTTGCGTATTTATTGTTCCTCGCAAGTTCTTACTTGTGCTTCATATTTTCTTATTCCTGCACTATTAGTATCGCATAATAATATGATTATAATATCAAGTTTGCGGCATTTGCATTGCCTCAGTCTCATTATCATGTACATGTTCGCAAGCTTATCATTTAATCTTTTTCTCAAGCTCGCAATCTTATCATTTAATCTTTTTGCGATAAAATATACAGTATTACCTACATTCAAACCGTTTACGTTGAATTTTTTCATTGCGACAAGATCGCAGGACGTCTTTACATTTGCATGTAATGACCCATTGATCTTTCCTTATCATTTCTCTTGTGTGGTCTTATTTTGCCTTCCTAGTTAAAGGTCTTATTTTTCCACCCCTCATTATTGCGACAATATGATAGGCCTAAATATTCTTGCGAACATCAAGTCCCATGACATTGCCGTCTTGCGATGAAATCGAAGGACGTCTTTACACTTTCATGTAAATACCCATTAACCTCGTCTTATCTTTGTCTTTTGTATTATTGCCTCTTCAGGATCATCGCACAAATATGACAAGCCTAAATTTTCTTGCGAAAATAGAGCCTCATGACATTTGCGTCTTAAGACACTTATCAGCTCCCTAATGGAGGGTGCCGCCCTTATCTTCTCCCTGGTTGCCCCTTCAAGGAGGCGTACATCGGCCATACAAGACTAGCTCCTCCCATCCGGTCTTAACAACAACCGAGTTGTTTTCGCACCTCTTATCCCTTATACCTATAGGGCTTATGGTTACGAGATCGCACCTAAGTGGAGTTTTCTTGGGCGAGTGCGGCATATACTAATACTTGCCAAGAATGGCCGAGACACTTCAAATGCCCCGAGGCACTCTTGGCTCAACCGTGTACCCCGGCGCCTTGAGCATACATCGACTCCTTGGAAGAGACCCTCGGGCGTCCAACCAGGGTATAACCTTATATATATAGTTGGAAATCCAAGGCATCTCTCCCGGATAGGCTTTCATGGGCCCCAAATCTCTATGACCCAGGTTCCAGGAGCGGTGTAACCTTTCACCTGAGCCATGTCAAGAGATACCCCCTTATATGACGCACTTTAGGTCTTACATTTGCCTCTTACGAAATATCATTCGCGAACTAGGGTGTACGCCATAAAGGTTCGTCCAATTCACTCACTCAATCATTTTTGTCAATTCATTCAATCATTCATTTTTGATTTTCTCTTCTCATTATCTTTGCGAAGTTATCGCATTTCCATTATCTTTGTGAAATTATCGCATGTCTTCATTCTTTCATTCATCCTTTCATTCATTCCTTCATTTATGTCACTTCCTTCACTCATTCTTTCATTTCTGTCATTTCTTTCATTCATTCTCATAATATCATATTATTTGAAGCAAAGTAAATATTCAAGAGAAATTCTAATACATTATAGTCCTGAAATCTTTGTAGTTGTGAAATCTTTATAATTCTGCGATCGTATCGCGTTTTGTGATTCAAATCAAAAATCTTTTATTGTCTATAAAAGAAATACTCTAGAGAAATATATAAATTGAATTTTCTGGGTTTTTTGTAATTTTGAAATCTAGAAATCTTTGTAATTTTGAAGTCTTTATAATCTTGAAATCTTAATAATATTTGTAATCTTGCGATTAAATCGCTTTTTTGTAATCAAATCAAAAATCTTTTATTTTCTGCAGAAGTAAAATGTTCAAGGAAAGTGGTACTTAGCGTTTGTGGTTTGCTGCTATTGTTGTCTCTTGCGAAGTATATGATTTGCTTGCGAAGCTAGCATCCTTGAAATGTATAAACATCGCACAAAATATAATTATCTCGTAGCAAAAAGAAGTGTGAAAAATGAAATTTGAACACTTGACCTGCCTCTTGCATATTCTCGCACCATACCAACTGTTCTAACTCTCTCTTGCGAAATTAATTTGCGAGATAGTCATCAACTTTCTTCTTTGCGAAATAGGCAAAGTCTGTGCGAAATTTCGCATTACAAAAATAAATGTGCGAGAAGCAAGAATTGATCATGCGACCTTCTGCTTGCATTCATGCCTCCTGACCAACTGTGCTAGCCCTGCCTCTGCGAAGTGATTCTGCGAAATAACCACCTACTTTCTTCTTACAAAATAACTAAAGAAATATCTTTGCGAAGTAAACATCTGTATGTAGTATTTGCGCTGCGAACATTCGCAAGGTAGACGTCTGCGGAAGAAATGCTTATGATATAAACCTTTGCGAAGCAAAAAATTCTCTGCGAGGAGGGAGATTCGAACCCAAGTCCTCTGGTTTGCATACTTCTTCTCTAACCATCTGGTCTGTTTGTTGTTTGTGAAACAAACACGCAATTCTATAACTTTATTCATTTTTTCACCTTAAGGATTTCAAAAATTTGCGAAAAACTAAACTTGATTAGGGATTTGAACCCGCGACCTTAAGCTCCTCATATTCTCTCGTGACCAATTGTGTTATTCCTCTTGTGCGAAAGGATCGCAAAATTAATACATGACTTATATTCACCCTTCTATACTCAAGGAAAAAGATAATAAAAACATGAGTATGACGAGAATCGAACTCGCAACCATGAACTTATTAACTTCGCAACTAACCAACTGTGCTGCCTCTTGTTTGCGAAAGAATGAAACAACCTTGCGAAATTATCCATTTTTCCCCTCTTTGCGAGGAGGGAGGTTCGAACCCGCGACCTTATGGTTGGGGTTTACTGCCCATACCAACTATGCTAGTTCTCTTTTGCGAAATAAACGCATATTGCTACTCTATTATTGTTTCTTTCTTTTAGCAGCAGTTCCAAAAAGTGTGAAAAATATTGAGCTTTGCGAGAATTGATCACGCGAACTCTAACTCCATACTCCTAATCTCTGACCATCTAGGCTACTTGCTACTTGCGAAGTAAACACACAATGCCGCAATATTATTCCATTTCTTCGCATTTGAAAGTTCAAAAATATTTGAAAAATTTTGTGTGGCTGCAAATTCGAACACATGACCACAGGTTTGTTTGTTCCCACTCTGACCATCTCTGCTAGCTTTTGTTTGCGAAGATACGCATGTAACCAGCTATTATTCTTTTCTCCTCTCCAGGAGGTAGAAAAAATGTGAAAAAATATGACTGTGGCGAGATTTGATCTTGCGACATCAAGCTTCTTCGCTCCAACTCAAACCATCTGTGCGAGTTTCTGTTTGTGATAAAAATCACAACGTTTTGTTCTTATCCTTTTCTTCGTTCTTCCTTTATTTCCTTCAACAATTTGCCTCTTACTTTTTCTCCTGAACATGGAAATATTCCATTGAAACCTTGGTTTTCTTCCATGAATTTCACCACAGAAACTATTTTTTTTTTTTCTTCTTCTTCTTTTCATGTCTTTGAATTTTTTATGATGTTTACTCCCTGAAAGTGTGATTTCTTCCATGAAATTTCCATTTTTGAACATAAATTTTGTAGATCTAGAAAAAATAGTTAATCATCATGGAAACTTCTTGAACAAACAAATTACAGGAAGGATAAATCCTTTAATCATCCCTGTTTCTAGCGCATATGTAGTTGCGGGAAATCCCACACTACACCCCTCATAATATTTCATAGATCTAAATCTATTTCATAATCAAAATAAAGAAATAAGTGCTAAAATATAAATGGAGACACAAAGATTTACGTGGTTCGATCAATGTGATCTACATCCACGGGGTTAGGGTTCTTCACTATGATTGTTGAAATTACATTTGGATTACATTGATAATCTCCATTAATGGATATTTTGTAGAGCTCTAGATCTAGTTTTAGGGAAGAAGATGATAAAGAAAATAAAGTTTCTCTCCAAAAATATCTCTTTCCTAAAATAATATCTCTCTCCTAAAATGTGTGTTTCCCCTTTTACAAAAATGTGTATCCTCCCTTTCTCTCTCCTGCTCTCCTCTTTATATAGTGTTTACATAGTGGATGACAACTCATATATAGCTAAGCTAGCCTTTAATTTCGGATCTAACTTGCGACGTCCTCGCAAGAGTATAAATGTTAAATCTCGCAGACACTCTAGTTCTCACAAGATCTTCGCACTTTCTTCATGTTTCTATCATCGCCATCTATTACGCCATCAGTCTGCGACACTCGCAAAGTGTCATTGGTGAGGACTTCGCAAGTATTTCCTTGCTGCGATATTCTGATCCTACAGTTTTGTTTCATACTTACAACCTTGAAACCGATTTGCCACACTTCCAAACAAGTTTAGAATTGGTTCATCTGACTTTCAAGAACTATGCGATTGATCAAATAACATTCAATCACAATCATGGGTTTAACGGTTCTGCTTAAACAAGTTTCGGTTCTACCTTCCATGTGAGTACTGTGCATAGTCACATTAGCTTTCCAAAATTAGGTTGACTAGGTACTAGGATCGGTTCCCCACATATATATGGTATCTAACTTATATGTATTTCACATGTCCATAGCAGCGGTTCCCCTTTATGCTATAAACCTTGCTGCACCTCATACAAGGATCGGTTCCCCTTTGTAATGTACTGCACCTCTTACTAGGATCGGTTCCCGTTTCCCATATTTGGTCAGACAAAAATCACAAAGCCAATCATACCATCTCAGTTGATTACTTAAGATCTGTTTCACTAATAAAATTCATACCAATACATAAGTCATGCCTTTGTGAATAGTTCTACCAAGAACACAACAAGTCATGAACGGTTATACTCAATCACACATATTGGTTGTTCATAAGATATGCAATGAATAACAAAACCAATTAACGCCTGGCGATTTCCTTTTCGATTCACAAACAAGTTTATGAACTTACTTCCTTAGAACACATGAAAAACATTGTTCCCTAGGATGAAATCCTCACCTCATACCCATACATAATCACAATAGCATTCAAATGATTATGGTGATGTCTTATCTACAAAGTTTAATGGTTAAGCAATAAACCTCTTATTGTATTCCTTAATACTATGTCTATCTAGAGTTCAAATATGCTTCGCAGTTTTGTTTTCAATATGCACGACTTGAAAGATACGTTAGGGAATGAAACAGTTAAAGTCAAATATCATTAACCTCAAGTGGAAGGACGATTGTTGTCGTTGTAGCTCCTTGCTACTCCTCATATTCAAGTCTTCGCAATACTTGTAAAGTCTCATATCCTAATACTTTCAAGCTAACTTATACGAAGTTGACTCTAGTACATAATCAAGCGACTCTTAACATGAGTTTTGATTCACTAAAATATGACAACCAGACTTGACATACCAACGCTTGGTGGATTCAACCGAGCTATGCTATTACAAGAGCCATTACCTATTGTAACAAAAGAACATGTAATAGAACGCCGAGTAAGTGGGATACCTGCCCAATCAAAGTCTGTTTAACCATGGAAAGATTGAGAACCAGATGAGGAAAAAAATATGATATGTACAATAGTTTCCTTGAGATATCGTAGGATACAATGAGCTATTATGGGATGTTTCATAAACTTACTCAAATAATTGACTGAGTATGTGGTGTCAGGACGAGTTACAAAGAGATTTAACAAACGAACAATGAGACGACGAAAATAACTTGAATCAATTAATTCCTTAGCATATGTAGGAAGTAATTTGAGATGTGTATCCACATAAAAAGATGAAACACGTGCCCGTCTAAGGCCAAAGTCCTTATGGATATCAAGGACATGTTCTCTTTGACATAGAAATACACTTTTAGATGATCGAGAAACTTCAACGCCAAAAAAATATTGTAAACGACCAAGATCTTTGGTCGTAAAATGATATGCAAGACGTTATAACTTAAGAAAGTTAATAAGGTTATCGTATTTACCAGAGATAATGATGTCATCAACATAGACGAGAAAAAAAAAGGTTGTACCTCGATGATATGTCAAAAGAAAGTTATCCCATAAAGATTTGTGAAAATCTTCGGATAGCAAAACTGAAGAGAGTTTCTCAAACCACTGGCAATAGGCTTGCTTAAGTCCATAGAGAGATTTTTTGGAGTTCGGAAACCTGAGACTAACCTTTACGTGCTAAACCAGGGGTATCTTCATGCAAATTTCTTTACCAAGGTCCCGTTGAAGAAACACATTGTTGACATCCATTTAATGGAGAGACCACCCTTTGATAGCTGCAATAGACAGTAAGACGCGAACAATGACCGACTTATCCACTGGTGTAAAGGTTTCATTGTAATTAATTCCTTCATGTTTAGTGTAACCCTTGGCTACAAGATGAGCCTTGTATCAATCAACAGTCCATCAACGTTAAGCTTAATTTTAAAACTCATTTACAACGGTTGTCTTACTATAATACGAGTATTTTTTGCTTCTAAAATAATGATTTCCGTGGCAATGGCTGCTCGCCATTTAGGAAATTTGCCTGCCTAAGAGAATAACTAAAGAAATTACTTGTGACATGAATTCGTCTCGTTTTTTAGAATTTACATTTGAATCAATAACTTTTATTTCGACCAAAATTTTTAATGTGGCATGTTGTCAAAGAGCTAGTTTTCACCAAAATTATACCTTGTGACTCAAAATTACTATACAAATCCGCGAGTCAAAATTTTCATGTGATCCAAAATTTAAATCGTAGCCCAAAATATACCACTCAAACCTAAAACATGAGTCTGATTAATATATTCCCTTAGCATAGTACTTGTTAATAAACAAAGTTGAAAATTGCGACATATAATTATAATCGTTTGTCTCCCTGTATTTGATTTTTGCCCTTTTTTCCACGGTATAAAATTTTTCGGTTAATCGAATTTTTTTGTTTTTCTACTGTAGTAGGACTTAAAAACGAGAAAATTTCTATTTTTTACTGCTTAGATAAAAATTTAAATATTTTCTTAATCGTGATTATGTGAAATTGAACAACCAAAAAATAATCACTAGCTTGGTCTATCCAAACCGAAACAACTCATCCCATCGATTGATCGACTAAGATTTTTGGAATTAGTTTTGTGTCTGATTCATTGAAAATTCGATGTAAACAAACTATTTTTTATCCTAAAACTTCCAATTTTTATTATCATTTTTTAATATGGCTTCCCAAAGTGGGAAGAGTAACTTTTTTGGCACATGGTATCATCTTTTTGCCAAGCATATTTTATGTGTATATAATATAATGCATAAATCGGAATTGGCTCTCTCCCGTTATCGAAATTTTCTTGTTACATGAATTTGTCTTCTTTTCTTCCAAAATTTTCAACGTAACATAGATTCCAAAAATTAGTTTTGAACTAAATATCAGTCAGGACTCGAGAATTTCCGTGCAAATACGTGACTTAAAAATTATATTGTGACAAAATTTACAACCTAACCTAGAAAGTGCCCTTTAAACCGAAAAATCAGACATGTACCTGATATATTCCCATAGCCTAGTACTTGTTTATGAACCAAACCAAACCAAATCTTATAATATACATTTATATTCGTTGATCCAAGGCATGTTAAACGAAGTTTAATTTTCTATACTGTTGTCGGACTTAAAAAAAAGAAAATTTTCAAATTTTAATGTTCTCGACAATTATCGCAGAAAAAATTTGTTTAATTTTATTTTTTAGTGGTTATCTGAAACTGACCGACAAGAAAAGAACACCAAGTTCCGTCAGGTCAGTCCGTATCGAACCGACTCATTATGTCGATTGATTGACCATCAAAAATTCTTGGAATACTTTTGTGTCGGATTCAGTGGAAAGCCGAAGTAAACCGACTGACATTCATCCCTGAGTTTGGAATATAATTCAGAACCACGTATGCATATTTTATATATTAACAACTTTTTCTTAAGTCTTTCTTTAATACGGCTTCTCGGAGCAGGAAAAGTATATATTTGGCACGTGTTATTATTCATATCGTGTTTAAATGGAAACTTTCTTACAATCATTATATATTAAGTTAGGATACGTAAAGTAAATCTTCTAAAGTTTTAATTTTGAATCTTCACAGAAATGCAATATTTAAGGGTTTTATCAGTATTGGAAAAAGTAAGATTTTATTCAAACAAAAATGAGAAAAAATATCTTAATACAGATTATGTGTCATATAAATTACAACACGTCATGACCTAGTATTTACTCCCAGAAACCAAGTTGATGATCCCTAAATCTTTTGTTCGCCCCAAGATTTCTTATTAATGCCAGATTACTCATTCTGGATCTTATATAAGGCAATGAGAGATTCAGAATGTGTACTCACCAATTCATTCTTGAACGAGGTTGTCGCGTTGTCTTCCCTAGCTAATTGATCCTTTTGAGTTGTGCATCTTCTTAATTTCTAAGTACACTACTACATGCCCTTTCTCTAATTTCAGGAATACGTTCTTGATCTAGGTTCAGTCTCAATTGATTGAAATGGGTGCACCACAATCTAACTCGGGAAATGAAGCTGCATGTAATGGATCTGTACCCTTGAGTCCAAGGACGGCACTCGTTGTTGATGACTCTGAACCCGTTCGTATAATTCACGGTCTCCACCTAAGAGCTCTTGGTTTCCAAACTGGGGCAGTTGAGAGTGGCCAGGAAGCGGTGCGCCTCCTCGAGTCAGGAATGACATTTGATGTAATCCTCATGGATTACTACATGCCAGAAATGAATGGGGATGAGGTACGTACATGTCTAATTACTAAATACATATTCCATTTCATTCCCAACTTTTGTCATTTAAATTAAGAATCACTAGTTAAAAACTGCTAAACTAATTTATTTTTTAAAATTTTATGTTATTATTCGAATATAATTTATGCAGGCCACCAGAAGAATTCGCGAGATGGGAATTCAGCGTGTCATCCTTGGTGTTTCAACTATCGATGATGATGAAGAAGATATCCGAGCAAATTTTGTTCAGTCATGGCTTGACCGAGTATTTTAGTATGCCGTTAACTCGTCACATGCTAATCCCCTATTCATCATCCGTATAGAAGTTGATTGGCGTTTAGCAATATGAGACTATTAAGATATTCGGTGTTGAGGAATAATAATGAGAAGAATTTCTAGATGAATTTCTTCTTTGCAGTTGAGTTGTGAGATAGTATATTAATCACTCTTCTGCGTTATCAATAATATCAGCATCTTATGATTTTTGTTTTCATGGACTTGTCACCATCTCTTTATGGAAGAAAAATCGACATAACTGTGGTTTATTTTTCTGTTTGATCGGTAAATTAAAATTAATTAGAAAAGACCAGAAATAGAGGTTCATAAAGCATGAAACACCCATAACAAACAGACCGACCAAAAAAAAAAAAAAAAAAACCAAATGACCAACAACAAGAAGCAGAAACAACCCTACTGACGACAATACAGACAGACAACCGAGAAAGAGCAACATACAACTAACCAGAAAGAAAGAACAAACAACAGATTAAGTAATGATATGAAGCTCTAGATCACATGAAAGAGGATCTAAATCCCTCGACCGAAATTGTTTTTGTATGCAAGTTAGTAATAAAGCTTATCTATGCGGGAATTTAAGATGCAAGTGTTGTAGTAGTCCGCGTAGAGTATAACGATGTTAGGATACTCATATCTTAGTTGCTTTAAAGCTTCTTGGAGGAAATTGTTGTGATATCTTGCAAACTCATTGAAATTCTTCAATCCTTGGTCCACATCGTAAGATGCTGAATCGCTGCTCTCAAATTTCATTAGATATTCAAGCAAATTACCAGGCACAACAATGCGAACCACACCTAGATCAATGGCATCCTACAATAACCACCAGATTAACGTTATGAAAACAAGTTCACGTAGTAATGTAGGCATCAATTGCAAGACTACATTGTTACTCTTTTGACGACAGAAGGCACTACATTGTTCGCCTCTTCAATGGTTTTCTCCTCGACAAAGAAGGCGTTCTTATAGTTGTCACCTCCAATTTGTCCCACCATGAAAATAAACCTCTTAAGGATATTAGCGAGCTCTGTAGATTACCATAAGAAAATTTTACGAGGTATTAGTATCAATTGTTTGTACCCGAAATTACTTTTGGGCACGAAACACGATGAATGGATAGTTTGGTGTGTATTTTGGGTTAGGAGACCAAATGAAGAACAAAGTGAAAGACATGGGTTTAACGTGGTTCGGCATAGGTTGACTACGTCCACGGGCGAATCCCTTGGGGAGAAATGTTTTATTGATTTTTGTATTACAAAGTATGTTTTCCTCTCCTCTTGGCCTCCTCTAACTGATTTCTCCCTCTCCTATTTATACAGTTCCACATCTAAATATAAACATAAATTACATTAACTGCTCATTCATGTCTCCATCATCAATTCTGTATGAAACAGTGGAGTTAATTCTGCATGTATGGAAGCTACTTTAATTAGTACCGCATGGCGGCTTCTTTGCATTTAGCACCGCATGGTGAAATCTAGCATTTAACCTTTAGCACTGCATGGTGAAACTTCTTGCATTTAGCACTACATGGATGAAAGCTATTTGGACTTCAATTCGCATGGTTGAAATTCTTTGGAATTCAATTACATGAAGCGCACATTTATGCTTCCATGATAAATTACGCATAAATGATGGTGGCGGTATTGGTGGACATTTGTTGGTGGAACAGTGTTGCATGGGTAGGGACGGCTTGATGGTTGGCAGCATGATGGTGGCGGTGTGTATGGTGGCGGTGTGGCGGCATGGTTGGAGACTGGTTGGCGGCGTGGAAGAGTTTTTGGGCCGGAATTGGTTTGCGGCATTGCTTTGCACAAGGGCGAAAATTGGCTAGGGGTGCGGCCCGACTTCGATAGTTGACCGACGGTTGACCTTGACTGTTGACCGACCGTTGACCATGACCTTGACCGGAAGTTGACTTTGATAGTTGACCGACTTTGACCATCGACCTTGACCGGAAGTTGACTTTGATAGTTGACCGACTTTGACCATCGACCTTGACCGGAAGTTGACTTTGATAGTTGACCGACTTTGACCATCGACCTTGACCATCGACCTTGACCGGAAGTTGACTTTGATAGTTGACCGACTTTGACCATCGACCTTGACCGGAAGTTGACTTTGATAGTTGACCGACTTTGACCATTGACCGTCCGTGCGGGCGGTGAGAACCTGGTTGGCGGTTAGTGGGCTTGGATGAGGACCAAAACATGATTCAAGTATCAATTTGGCCCATTAAGTGGTATTTCGTGTTCCTTAGTCAATGATAAAACTCGCCCCCAAGTGTGGACTATTGATATTGAGGTGATTGGCGAACTTCCCTTGTTGTTTACGGAAATCAAGACGCCCCCAAGAGTAAATTTATGTTGCTGAAGCGTAAATAGAAACGCCTTCGTTGATTTATGGAGATCGTAATCAAGTCGCCCCCAAGTCTTTGCAAAAACAAGGCGAGGTGATGCAACGGAAGCTTGATAATGGAGCGAGTGATGTTGGAAATGAGCGGTAACAACATTGAGTGAAAGGTGAGTGCGGCGGTACTGTGATCGTTTGGATTTGCGGGAGTGACGAGAAAAAGCGCTGCTGCATTCTGCTGCGATCGGCTAGGCTGCGAGGGTGAGCAAGCGCACTGCGGCCAGTTGCGATCAGTTGAGTCTGCTGGAGTTGCGAACAGTGAGCTGCGGCGACTTGATCGGTGATGCTGCAGCGGCGTGAGCATTGCGGCCAGTTCGCGATCAGTAGACTGCGGGAGCGGCGAGCAAAGCGCATGCTGCGATGTTGCGATCGGTGAACTGCGGGAGTTGCGAGCAATTGGCAATAGCGGCAATCGATCGGTGATCGCGGCGACATCGAGCATTCGCGGCAGTTGCGATCGATGGATGCGGGAGGCGTGAGTAAAGCGCACTGCTAGCGATTGCGATCAGTTGGATTCGCGATGGTTCGCGGCAGTGGACTCAGCGACCGATCGGCAGTGCTGCGTGACTGCGATCAGTGAGCTGCGAGCAACGAGCAAAGCGCACTACTGACAGTTGCGATCAGGCTGGATTGCGAGAATAGCGAGCAAAGCTGCTTGCGGCCGGAAATTGCGATCAGTGGAATTTGCGGAGTTGCGAAACAGGAGCTGGACTCAGCGGCAGCCTTTCGATCGGTGGTCTGCGATGCATCGAGCATTGAAAGGCTGCGGGATCAATGGACTGCGGGAGCGACGAGCAAACCGCACTTCTTCGCAGTTGCTATCGGTGGATTGCGAGAGTGACGAGCAAAGCTGGACTCTGGACAGCTGCTATCGCCTGGACGGGGGAGTTGCGAACAAAGATGGACTAGGCGACCGATCGGATGGTGCAAGACTCTTCTGAGGGACCGGATTTAAACGGTTCGATAAACCTAGGTGTATACTTGTTACAAATAAAACTAAACTGACATCGCGCGTCCAGCGGAGTGCAACCCAGGCCCCATGTCGATTGCGTCAGCGAATACAGAATTCATAGGCAAAAAGCTGACTGCATCGGTCGCGTCCAACCGAGTGCGACGATTGCTTTTACTGAGTACAATAATTCAATCAACATAACTATAGCGGTTTAACATTGCGGTTGTAAAAATTGCGTAAAAATATTAGGGTGTACGCTCGCCCCCTCTTAATCCTGCAACTCGTTGGAGGACTAAGAAGTTTGGGTTACACAAGTTTCGATTTTCGGGAGCTTAATTGCAATTAGGTGCTATGTAACTTGCCCCCACGTATGAAGTGTTACACAACTTGCCCCAAAAGAGTAATTTTAGACCATGAGGTGTTACATATCTTGCCCCAAGTGATGGTCAATCGCGTTGAAGTGATATGCAACTCGCCCCGGAAGATAGTAATTGTCATCTTTGCTCAATGCTTGCACAAGGGTGCCTTTGCCTTGCTGCATTTTGCTCGCGCATGGGATTTTGAATATGTATGCTATCTGGAATTCGCGCGGGGGCCAATCCCACTATTCCAGATGCGCGCAAAATTGAAATGTGTGCATCCCCTCGTGAGAAGATGCTTGCCACATTAAAGGTGTCTTACTGAACAAAAGTATGCATGAATATATGAAAAGATGCAAAAATATGTAAATTGTATACTTACCTTATTGAAAATGTTCTTTAACGACTTCGCTTACGAAGTGATTAAGATGCCTACTTTGGATATGTCGGTATTTTCCAGCGACGATGATTAGTATAGTTGCCTTAGCGTCTCGTCTCGACTTAGTAATTGATTTGTCGTGGGAATTTGGAATGCACCGTTAAGTCCAAGGTGGATCGAAGGCGTTGCCCTGAAGCGTATTTAGTGTTTGTGATCAGCTGCTGCTTTGCAATAGTTATGCGCAAAAGCTGGTGAATCAATTGTGAGGAAAAACGTATTGAAACAATTTTTGGGAAAATCGGACTACAGTTCATCCCAACGGGTTTGTAGCAATTAAAAGGATTTATGTTTGTTCGATCAACGAGCCAACAGTGTTCTTTGTGTGAGGATTACAACATTCGATCAAGCGGCGTAATAGTTACGTGGAAAAGAACTGCAGCGATTCGATCAAGCTGGACTACTGATATTTTCGGTGGTGATTGAATGTGACCGTTTAAAGGAGCTGTCATTTTATATTTCTAAAATTTTCAACCTTTTAGAAAATTGGAATGCGCCTTCACGACCTTGGTAGTTGACATACGATCTCATCGGGCGACAATCACTCGGTTTGGATACGAAGAAGAAGTTATCGAGGAAACAAAATTGGTTGGTCAGCGCCTTGGTCTAACATGTTGATGACGTGATTGTACCCAAAAAAATATTATTCTCCAAATGCAAAATTTTACCTTCATGTCGTAGGATATTGAAATGTGATCGCAACGAGCCAAAAATCATCCAATTCGGACGTGAGACGAAGAAGATATCAACGAAACAAATTTTTAGACCAAGCCCTAGTGGGGTGTACATATCCGCAAGGCAAGAAAAACTGGGCGGAATAATCCGAGGGCTACGGGATTAAGTTGCGTCGCGTTCCATTGAAAAATGGCTACGGAATTAAGATGTACCATGACACACCGAAGCAATCCCTCCAATTACTCGGCGATTAATCGCCGCATCCTACTAATCGACGATTAAATGGAGATGTCGCCGATGCCGCTCGTTCGCCGCCGCCGCTCGCTCGTAATGGCCGGCGGCATTGGCCGCTAGGTCTTGGCCGCTAGGTCTTGGCCGCCGGGTCTTGGCCGCCGGGTCCGGCCGTGCGGTCCGCCCCGCCGGGTCTTGGCCGTGAAGTGCAGGCGACGGCAATTTTTTTATTTTTTTTTTGATGTTTTACAGAGCATCGAAAATGGATGTACCAGAGAGCATCAACGGTCTGTGTGTCCAGCGCATCGAAAATAAATGTACTATCATTGCATCGAATTGTAGCTGAGAATGGAATTTTGATGTATCGCGGAGCATCGAAGTTTGATATACCACTGAGCATCAACGGTTTACATACGCCGAACATCGAAATTTGATGAAACACGAAGCATCGAACCTTTTACGATTGATGGAAGTGGGTGATGGACACCTATGACGTGGGTGAGTGAAAAGTAAAGTGGGTGAACGAAACCCACAAGAGGTCAACGAATCGATCGTTGCCGCCACGCCGCCGCCATTTGCCTCACATTGTCGCGCCGCTGCGTGTTGGCGCGGGGTTAGCCGCCGGCTTTTTTCTGATTTTTTTTTTTTTTTTTTTTGAAACCTTTCGCAACACATTTATGGAACTGTGATCTTTGCCTTTGGACTTTTGGTGACAGGTTTCATTGACTTGTTGTGTTTTCCTTGAAAGCTTTCTTAACGACCCTATAGATGTTTAGCAACGGTTGTGTGGACTGTTCTTTGTTTCTTCACGGAATTTTCACCATGATTTTCTTTGCACTTTTGTGGCCCTTTCTGGAATTTTCTGAGATGCTTTTCTGGAGGTTTTCCCTTGGGTATTTAAGCACCTTGAGATGTAGACAACTTGACAGCTTTGCGATCATGATAGTATCGATTTTGTCATACAACAAACTTGAGCAATTGGATAATGCGTTATTTGAGAAGCAATTTTTTCGGACTTGGGACTTGAATCATCTTTGGGATCGAACATCGACAACAACCTTGGTGATTTTCGCGATGAGTCGGCTTTGGTGGCTTCGCGCTGCGATCTTTGGGCTCTCAATTGTGATTAAGCGAGCTGCGGCCATTGCTCGGTGGACGGCGTGATAGAAATCAGCTGGATCCAGCCATGTTGTGGATCGAATATCCTACAACAGTTTTGATGGTATTTCACTACATCTTTTGCCTATGTTCAGCAACACTATCATCGAGTTTTTGTAGTGATGCGATTTTATTGATATCATGACTAATAACTTCAACAAATCTGAAGCGGCGAATCTTGGTTGCAGTAGTTGCGATCAAGCTGGAGCGTAGTATGTGCGATTATACGGTCGACAGCAGCTACGATCAGCTGGATTGCGCGTGCTATGATCAAACTAGTCTGCGGCGATTGCGATCAAGCTGAGCTACGGTGATTTTCCAAAACGCTCGATGCTTTTTCACGGACACGATTTTGAAGCATTTTCTACAACTTTTATCAATGGGAAAGCACAATTTATTTTCTCGTATTTCCCCTTAGTCGGCGCCAATGTTTGTACCCGAAATTACTTTTGGGCACGAAACACGATGAATGGATAGTTTAGTGTGTATTTTGGGTTAGGAGACCAAATGAAGAACAAAGTGAAAGACAGGGGTTTAACGTGGTTCGACATAGGTTGCCTACGTCCACGGGCGAATCCCCTTGGGGAGAAATGTTTTATTGATTTTTGTATTACAAAGTATGTTTTCCTCTCCTCTTGGCCTCCTCTAACTGATTTCTCCCTCTCCTATTTATACAGTTCCACATCTAAATATAAACATAAATTACATTAACTGCTCATTCATGTCTCCATCATCAATTACGTATGAAGCAGTGAGTTAATTACGCATGTATGAAACTGCTGCAATTAGTACCGCATGGCGGCTTCTTGCATTTAGCCTTTGCATGGCTGAAGCTTCTTTGCATTTAGCACTACATGGTTAAAACTTGGACTTCAATTCGCATGGTGGCTTCTTTGGAATTGATTTTGTATGAAGCGCACATTTATGCTTCCATGATAAATTACTGCATAAATGATGGTGCTGCGATATTAGTGGACATTTGTTGGCGGAGCAGTGACCGCATGGGTAGGGGCCGGCTTGATGGTTGGCTGAGCATGATGGTTGCGGTGTGGATGGAGGCCGGCTTGGTGTGGCATGGTTGGAGGCTTTGGCGGCGTGGAAGACTTTTTGAGGTGGGAATTGGTTTGCGGCATTCTTGGCTACAAAGTGAAAATTGGCTAGGGGTGCGGCCCGGCTTCGATAGTTGACCGAATTGGTTGACCTTGACTGTGACCGACCAGTTGACCATGACCTTGGCCTAAGTTGACTTTGTTAGTTGACCGACTTTGACCATCGACCTTGACCATCGACCTTGACCGGAAGTTGACTTTGATAGTTGACCGACTTTGACCATCGACCTTGACCGGAAGTTGACTTTGATAGTTGACCGACTTTGACCATCGACCATGACCCGAGTTGACTTTGACGGTTGACCGACTTTGACCATTGACCGGTCCGTGCGGTGGTGGGCACTTATAGTTGGTGGTTAGTGGGCTTGGATGAGGACCAAAACATGATTCAAGTATCAATTTGGCCCATTAAGTGGTATTTTTACTTATGGTACAAACATCAATACAATATTAAATAGGCCACCGTTTACCCTCTTCTAAATGTTCATATATATCCTAGAAGTTTGCATGTTATGAATCCAAATCATTACCTGTTTTAGGGTAGGAGGTAGATTTAAGATTTGTCTGGAACTATTCATACGAAATCAGAAGTGCAGCGTCTTTAACGCTTCTTCCTTTGACGAACTCTTGCTCCATGATGGTTGTCAAGTTTTGTTTAAACGCAGTGTACTGCTCGTTGTCTCTATTAACGTAAGCATACCTAATTTTAAAACCAACAACTTCACCTGATCGTAGAAAACAACTAATAGTTAGAACTACATACATAATAATTAACAGAAAAAATTCGACTGAAATTTCAACATTCCTCCTTACTACTACTTACGTATAAAATCCCTGGCGTAATCATCAGCCCATTCCGGTATGGTTAGATAGTTCTGACCGTCGGGTATCTGACTGAATGGATTGAAAGCTGGTTTTCCATGAAAACCTTGATTACATGAAGCTCGGGTAGTACCATTTGCGACCAATTAAAAAATAAATAAAAAGGAAAGAACAATATTGGGGTTGGTTTTCATCGTTAGTACAATATCTAGCCAATAACTTCTACCAGCTTTTTTTGAGATGGACCGACTAATGTTTGTCTTATCTAGAATACAAAACAAAGCTTGGCTAAACTAAGTCTTATGGGCTAGATTGGAGGTGCTAGATTAGCACTTAAGTGTTGCAATTCAAAAAAAAAGTGTGGCAAAAAAGTTAACACTAGTTCTCTCTCCTACCGAGTTGCTAGTATGTGAACTAGCATGCTAGATAGTTCTGTTGAATGATTCGGCGCTTGAAAAACTACCTTTTCGCGGAATGGTTCAGCTGCGAGAGATTTATTTTTGATCGGCGGGTGATATTTAAAGTGGTGAACCATTCGGCGGCGACTGAATGGTTTAGCTGGGCGCGGAATGGTTCGTTGGGCTGACGTGGACTGCTAATCTAGATGCTAGATTAGCACTCCCATAAGACTTAGGAGGTAGTCCTGACTGCTAATCTAGGTGCTAGACTAGCACCCCATAAGACTTAGTCTAAGTTAGGCTAGATATAGAATGGCCGAGATTTGTCTAGGAGGGATAAATCTATGGCCGTGGTTTTTCAACTAACCATTATAAATACTTTATTAATTAGTGTCCTATTAATTGCTCCTGATGAATGATTAATTAATTTTTCATGATAAATGTTCATTTAATGAATCTAATAAATACATACTTTTATTAATAAATAAGTTAATTAAAAACAAATATTTATATTGATCGGTAAAGAATTTGGTGCTGGCGAGTTTCGAACTCAGGTTACTGGTATCATCACCTAATGACTTTACCACTGTACTACAGTGACCTCGGTTAAAAGTTATATTAATACTCCCTCCGTTCCAATTTAGATGATGTTGTAGAGTTTTTCACGGAGATTAAGAAACACCAAAGAGAGTAATTTTTTTCCAAATTTGCCCATATTAATACCTTCCTAAATATTTGAACATCCTAGTTTTTTGTTTCTAGATTCTACTATAAATTATGAATCCCCATATAATTCCACTTGGGATAACCAAATATCCTAAGTTAATAGAGAATAGATTTAGAATCTTAAATTAGATTAATTATCTCTCACTGATAACAAGAGCAATGAATGTTATGTTGTGATTCCAAAGCAGGGGTAAATCAGTGAGAATTTAGAGAAATAGCTAAACTCTCATCTATTTTGGAACATACAAAAAACCCTAAAACATCACCTAAAGTGGAGCGAGAGGGAGTAATTTTTAATGGTGGTAGTGAAAGAAGCAGTTGGAGGTGGAAACAGTGGCGGGTATTTGTGAGTGGTGGAGGTGGTAACATTACTGGTGGTGGAAAAAATAATGGGCATGGCTGGTTTTTACGTACGGTGGTGGATGTTGGTCAATAGTAGTGGACAATAATAGTTTTGTGTCCTTACAAAATGGGCAACATTTTATTGTGATGGATGTAGTTTGCTATTTTTAGCACAACTGGTAAGGACAAAAAACAAATATTTTGAGGAGGATACTAAATCATATAAGACAATATGATTATGATCGTTGGATCACCCAAATGGGATCCCAGCTATTTATAGTACCCGATCGAATAAATCACGGTTTTAGTACTAAAATAAAATTGATTACATTTCCAGAATACAAAATAAAGTTCGGACAAGTTAGGCTAGATAAAGAACGATCAAATTTGTACTTGCAGAACATAAATCTACCGCTATAAATGATCACGTTTAGTTTAATAGTAAATGTTCAATTGATATTTCATAATAAATGTTTGTTTAAATAATCAAATGAATATAATTTTGTTGATACACAATAAACTTATTTGATACATAAAAAAAAATAATCAAATGAATATAATTTTGTTGATACATAATAAATTTATATATATTAACCATATTAGTAAGCATTAATGGTGGTTGTGATGGTGGGTAGTGGTGGGGATAATGGTGGTGGGAATTGGTGAGACTGATGGAGTGGTGACGATAATGTGGTGGTGGATGAAGTAGTGGTAGTAGGGTGAGAAAAGGGGTCCTAAGATATATGTAAATTAAGCACTAATAGTGGTTTTGATGGTGGGTGGTGGTGGATCGGCAGTGGGGATAATGGTGGTGGGTATTAGTGAGACCGGTGGAGTGGTGACGATAATGTGGTGGTGGAAGAAGTAGTGGTAGTAGGGTGAGAAAAGGTGTCCTAAGATAGATAAATTATTTAGTCACCCTTGGTTAATTTTTCTTTGTTTTGAATTAATTTTTTTTTTTTTTTAAATTAAAACAATTTTTAAAGGACAGATTTTTCCAAAAAAGAAGATGTTGTGATTTTAAGATATGCCAAGTTGGGGCAGGAAGAAAAATGAAACCTATAAAAAAAATTGACCAAACACAAGGCTACACGCGAATTAATTGTAATCGGTTCAGTTTCTCACATCTCTCTTTATTCCCCTGTTTTTGTCATGGTTTTGGTTTCTGTCATTATTTCTCCCATATTTCATGGGATTATGCACGGCTACGCGTGAATTAATTGTAATTGATTCAGTTTCTCACATCTCTCTTTATTCCCCTTTTTTGTCATAGTTTTGGTTTCTGTCATTATTTCTCCCATATTTCATGGGATTATGCAAGGTTACGCGTGAATTAATTGTAATTGATTCAGTTTCTCACATCTCTCTTTATTCCCTTGTTTTTCATGATTTCTATTTTTGTCATTTCTCCCCAACTTCGTACAATTATGCATGCTTGAGAAATAGTTCATGATAACAGGTAAAGAGACAAGAAAACAAATGGATCAAGAATTAAATATTATTATAAATTTTAGGAAAATGAATAAACACAAATCTATGTAAATTGGGTACCCAACAATTTATATCAAAGAGAAAAATTAAATTCTAATGCTAACAGATTTTACAAGATTAATCTAATTGATTTTAAAGTAATTTTAGGTGTTTTTAGTTTTGTTACAAGTTCGGTGAATGACCTTTGATGATATTTTTTTGAAGTAGTGAACGAAGTAATGTTCTACTGCCATAGTATTTGTTCTCACGATTAACTATGTTTCTCCCAAAGAGTTGTATGACTTACATACACAATATTAAAAGATTCGAGGATAAGGACATGTTTATTAACCAACTCCTCAACTCCTCAAAACATTTAGACCTGGATCGATCGGTTCGATTCTTCTCGTACAATTACGACATGTATGTATCGATTAATACATTTGAAACACATATCCTTGTCCGTCCCGTTACGGCACGGGTTGAGACCTAGTATATATAAAAAATATTGGGGTTGGTCTAGGAAGGATGTTGAGGTAACTCAGATGATGTAGTGTCTGTATCTATAAACAAAATTATCAAGGGATTTGAATGGTTAAGTAGAAATCTTATGGGAATCCTAGTACTTGTAGGAGACTGAATGGTTAAACCAATTTACATTTCCAAATGGACGGGCTAGTTCTGAAAAGCGTGAAATGAGACCATAATGGAAATGTAATACATAAACAATAATCAAAAGGAAGTAAATTGGTGTGAATGTAAGCTTTATAGCTTAAAGCACAACCCGACAACAACCATCAAGAAGATTACGAAAACTACTGTCAGGCATTGGGTTTACTTTCTTTGTTGGAAGGAATTAGATAAAATCAACAATCACTTTAACCCGTTAAGATAACAGCTATCTAAAAAGCACGAATATATATGCATATATACATCGGGAAATGATAGTTACCTTAATCACATATTGCTTTCCACCCTTATTGCTTCTGTAAAGAGAAGATAGATGAAAGTCCAATATTTGGAAAATGGACGACCAATAGCTTCTACCAGCAAGAAAGGGAAAGAAGGTAAAAGAAATAGGAAGAGAAAATACAGTTAATGATCCAATTCTTATCACTTTTCAGAAGCTTCAAGAGCCACCGTTTTTAGTTCACTAAACATTCGAACATACTCAGTCAGTCACCATTTTTGTCTTCGTTTACATTCTTAGCGTGCATTCAAATAAAATTTTACTTTGCCCATTCTTGAGAGTCACGTCCGAAACCCACCATGTGATTTCCATTAAGTTTACAAAACGATTCCAACTTTTGACGTTGCACTAAAAAAAAAAGAACAGATGGATTAGATGGATCGAGAAACTATTACGGGCATAAACACAAAAATAACTTGGGTTTCTAAGAAAGGTTAACAAACGCAGAAAGTCAAGATCCAAATGGTGAGGAGGCAAAGACATTATAGAAAACTCATTGATTAGCAAGTCCGGAAACATCCGTAAACATATTAAATGTTAGAAAGAACTGATATAAGTATATTAATCAAAACTGAAATTTATATACCATTTTGATCTTGATGGAACAGAGTAGTCACAAATCTTTGGTAGAGATATATTTAAATAACAAAGTAATCTCCGAAGTTTTGCATAAACCCATTGTAGTGATTCGTTAATGACGATGCAATAAAATTGCCATTAAATGGCTTAATTAACCGCGGATGAGAGCAACCACTCGTGCTCCATCGAATCAGAGAAAACCAAAAAATCTCGTTTACTCAATCTAAAATGGTTTAATGATCCAAAAGCTGCATTAATGTTACAAATAATCACAACATCTATGAGACGATTTTCATTGAGAAATAAAATATTTCTGTAATTAAGTGTTGTGTCTGCTGATGAAATCCAATCCATTGGTCGCATCTGTTCTGATGAAAATCAAGCATAAAAGCGATTATGTTAACAAAACAAAACAGAAGAACTTCTAAGATTTTAGTAAACTCGGTGGAGAAGAAAGGAGACTAACCCCCGCGATGCAAAAAAAAAAAAAAAAAAAAAAAAGTCTGGAACCACTTACACGAATTTCATCTAATTCAAAGGGCCTTCCTCATTGATATCATGTTAATCTGTTACTAAACACATATTCCCACATTTCTTTCTCTGTTTTTCATGTATAAGAAACTCTAAACAGTTGTTGATGGTGGTTTTTAAACAAAGGGTAATGTAGGATTCAAATATCGCACAACATATTTTCTTAGCATGCGAGATTCAATTATTTCCTTAACTCGCGAGAAGAGCTTGCGAGATTCATTATTTTCATAACTCGCGAGAATGTAGCAAGACTCGCGAGAGTGTCTCGAGAGAAGGTAGCAAGACTCGAGAGAATGTCTCGAGAGGAGGTAGCGAGAGCCTGCGAAATCATCAAAGGGCTCGAGAGAATGTCTCGAGAGGAGGTAGCGAGAGCCTGCGAAATTATCAAAGAGCTCTCGAGAGTATGAGCTGTATGTGAGCTGTCATCCACTATGTAAACATTATATAAAGAGGAGAGCAGGAGAGAGAATGGGGGGATGATTTTTAGAGGACACTTTTAGGAGGAGAGAGATATTTTTAGAGAGAAACTTTATTTTCTTTATCATCTTCTCCCCCAAATAATTAGATCTAGAGCTCTAGAAAATATCCATTAATGGAGATTCTCAATGTAATTCAAATGTAACCTCAACAATCATAGTGAAGAATCGTGGATGTAGATCACATTGATCGAACCACGTAAAAATCTTATGTGTCTATTTAAATTTCTAGCACTTATATTTGAAATTTAGATAATTAATAAGTTTAGATCTAGAAATTATTATCAAGATATAGTGAGGGGTGTAGTGTGGGAAATCCTGCTACTACATATGCGCTAGAAACAGGGACCTAATCTTGTTGGTTCAAGAAAGTTTAGAAAAAAACGACTCTTTTGTTGGTGGTGAATTCAATTGGATCTATAAACTTTAAGAGAAATTTCCATGAAAAGTAATTCTTTCATATTTTTTATTTAGATCTATAAAATTTAGGTTCAAAAATGGAAGTTTTATGGAAGAAATCACACTTTCAGGGAGAAAATACCGTCAACAATTCAAGAACATAAAAAAAAAGGGTTTGATGTGATAAAATTCAAGGAAGAAAGCTAATTTTTTAATGGAAGATTTCATATTCAGGAGAAAAAGAAAAGAGGAAAATTGTTGAAGGAAATTAAGGAAGAACGAAGAAAAGGATAAGAACAAAACGCTGTGAATTTTATCACAAAAAGAAGCTCGCACAGATGGTTTGAGTTGGAGCGAAGAAGCTTGATGTCGCAAGATCAAATCTCGCCACAGTCATATTTTTCAAATATTTTTGAATTTTCAAGAGGGGAAAAAATGGAATAAAGCTATAACATTGTGTGTTTCCTTCGCAAGCAGCAAGTAGCCCAGATGGTCATTTGCGAAGAGAATAAGCTTGGGGTTGCGAGTTCGAATCCCACCTTTTACATATTTTGAACTTCCGAGAGCGAAGAAGTGAATAAAGTTATAGTATTGTGTGTTTCTTTCACAAACAGCAGCTAGCACAATTGGTCACTGGCGAAGAGTATAAACATAAGGTCGCGAGTTCGAGTCTTACCCTTCGCGAAGAATTTTTGTCATCTTTTTCCTTGAATATCAAAGGGTGAATATAAGTCATGTATTAGCATTCTGCGATCCTTTCGCACAGGAGGAGTAGCACAATTGGTCACGAGCGAACATGAGGAGCTTAAGGTCGCGGGTTCGAATCTCCCTCCTCGCAAAGAATTTTTTGCTTCGCAAAGAAGGGAAAAAATGGATAATTTCGCAAGGTTGTTTCATTCTTTCGCAAACAAGAGGCAGCACAGTTGGTCACCTGCGAAATTAATGAGTTCATGGTCGCGAGTTCAAGTCCCATTGAACGTCCATTTTTTGCATGGATTTTTCGCTTGATATCTCGCAAGAAGAAAGTAAGTGATTATTTCGCGAAACACTTCGCAGGCGGGGCTAGCACAGTTGGTCAGGAGGCATGAATGCAAGCAGGAGGTCGCAGGATCAATTCTTGCTCTCGCACATTTATTTTTGTTATGCGAAATTTCGCAAGGACTTTGCTTATTTCTCAAAGAAGAAAGTTGATGACTATCTACGCAAATTAATTTCGCAAGAGAAGGTTAGAACAGGTTGGTATGTTGCGAGAATATGCAAGAGCGAGTCAAGGGTTCAAGTCTCACTTCTAACATTTCTTTTTCTTTATTGAGATTGACAACAACAAACCACAAAAGCTAAGTACCACTTTCCTTAAACATTTTACTTACAAAAAATAAAAAGATTTTTGATTTGATTTACAAAACGCGATACAATCGCGAGAATTACAAAGATTTCACGATTACAATAATTCGAGAACAATATCTCGCACGAGATCAATTTATATATTTCCCTTAAATATTTGATTTGTTTCAAATGAGAATGATATCCAACATGGAGAGTAGTAGCGGGCAAACCTTTATGGCGTACACCTAGTTCGCGAATTTACCTTATGATTTCGCAGAGGCAATGTACCTAAAGTCGTCATATAAGGGGTACCTATTAGGATCATTTCCATGAAAGATGTTTATCGTTTGAGACGAAACAAGTTATACAAAGGAAATCAAAACAAAGAAAAATGATTTGAACTTGCAATTAAATGAAAATTTTTGATAAAAGAAATGTTGAATACTAATCTAAATTTTTATTTGCATTACTGAAGATACATAGCATGAGGCAAAGAACATGGAGCGAGAGTTTCGCATGATGGATTCGCAATACTTCTTATATTTAGAGGATTAAGTACTTCTTATACTTCTCAAAGGATACTTCATACTTCGCATAATTCAAGAAACGATACTTCATATATACTTCTCAAAGCTTCGAACTTCGCAAAAGAATAGAGGCAAGTACGTACTTTTCAAGTCCAGTATTCTTCCGCTCGTTCCTTCATCAACAAAGACCAAAGATTACTACAACAACGATTTTTCCTTAAAGATCGCTCTTCAAGCAATATTCAAGGAAAAAGAGGCAAGATGTAGGATTCAAATATCGCACAACATATTTTCTTAGCATGCGAGATTCAATTATTTCCTTAACTCGCGAGAAGAGCTTGCGAGATTCATTATTTTCATAACTCGCGAGAATGTAGCAAGACTCGCGAGAGTGTCTCGAGAGAAGGTAGCAAGACTCGAGAGAATGTCTCGAGAGGAGGTAGCGAGAGCCTGCGAAATCATCAAAGGGCTCGAGAGAATGTCTCGAGAGGAGGTAGCGAGAGCTGCGAAATTATCAAAGAGCTCTCGAGAGTATGAGCCAGTATGTGAGTTGTCATCCACTATGTAAACATTATATAAAGAGGAGAGCAGGAGAGAGAATGGGGGATGATTTTTAGAGGACACTTTTAGGAGGAGAGAGATATTTTTAGAGAGAAACTTTATTTTCTTTATCATCTTCTCCCCCAAATAATTAGATCTAGAGCTCTAGAAAATATCCATTAATGGAGATTCTCAATGTAATTCAAATGTAACCTCAACAATCATAGTGAAGAATCGTGGATGTAGATCACATTGATCGAACCACGTAAAAATCTTATGTGTCTATTTAAATTTCTAGCACTTATATTTGAAATTTAGATAATTAATAAGTTTAGATCTAGAAATTATTATCAAGATATAGTGAGGGGTGTAGTGTGGGAAATCCTGCTACTACAGGTAAAATCGTATAAACACCTAAATAACCTAATGTTACTGGTGACACATTTATTAGAACGTTTAATGCATGTAATCAGTAATTAATAAAGGTATTTTTTCAAATTAGGGTTACAACGAACAAAACCCTAATTCCCCTCCGTGCCAATGGAAAATCATGCCAGCCACACCTAGCCCAAGCTAGCCGCGCCTCTATGCCAATGCCAAATCATGCCAATCACACCAAACGCGCCAAAGCATGCCAACCATGCTAGCCGCACCTCCGTGCCAATGGCAAATCATGCCAGCCACACCTAGCCCAAGCTAGCCGCACCTCTGTGCCAATGGCAAATCACGCCAGCCACACCAAAACGCGCCAAAGCATGCCAACCATGCTAGCCGCACCTCTGTGCCAATGGCAAATCATGCCAGCCACACCTAGCCCAAGCTAGCCGCGCCATGCCAAACACACTCTGCCTTGGCACTAGCTATGCTAGTCACATCAAACGCGCAAAAGCATGCGAACCATGCTAGCCGCACCTCCGTTCCAATGGCAAATCATGCCATCCACACCTAGCCCGAGCTAGCCGCGCCATGCCAAACACACTCTGCCTTGGCCCTAGCTACGCTGGTCACGCCACGCCAAGCCAAACACCCTTACCTTGGCCCTAGCCGCACCATGCCAAAGTAGCGCCCGCACATAGGCTTGCAAACCGTGCAACTAGACCAAATTGGCCATGCATGCCATTGGCACATGCCAACACGCTCGCTGGTAGCTTTTCTCACCAAGGCGTGGCCCTAATGTCCGAGCATGCCATTGGCACATGCCAACACGCTCGCTGGTAGCTTTTCTTACCAGACCGTGGCCCTAATGGCCGAGCATGTCATTGGCACATGCCAACACGCTCGCTGGTAGATTTTCTCACCAAGGTGTGGCTCTAATGGTAGAGCATGCCATTGGCACATGCCAACACGCTCGCTGGTAGCTTTTCTTACCAGGCCGTGGCCCTAATGGCCAAGCATGCCGTTGGCACATGCCAACACGCTCGCTTGGTAGCTTTTCTCACCAAGGCGTGGCCCTAATGGCCGAGCATGCCATTGGCACATGCCAACACGCTCGGCTGGTTGCTTTTCTTAACGGTAGTGGCCCTAATGGCCGAGCATGCCATTGGCACATGCCAACACGCTCGGGTAGCTTTTCTCACCAAGGCGTGGCCCTAATGGCCGAGCATGCCATTGGCACATGCCAAACACGCACGATGGTAGCTAAACTTGCAAGCCGTGCAACCTAGGCCAACTTGGTCGTACGCCCCATTGACACATGCCAAAACTCACGCTGGTAGCCTAACTTGCAAACCGTGCAACCTACCGCCAAGGCATTCCGCATATGCCATTGGCACATGCCATACACGCCACTAGCAGCTCTATGCATTGCCACCTACACTCAACGTACAACCTACCACCAAGGAATTCCACATGCCATTGGCACATGCCACACACGCCACTAGCGGCTCTGGCATTGCCACTTGCGCTCGAGGTGCAATCCGCAACAAAGGCATTCCGCACATGCCATTGGCACATGCGACACGCGCCCCTAGCAGCGCCACTTGCACTCAAGGTGCAACCAACACTCGAGACATCAACACAAACTGGGGGATGCTTTCTAGGGTCTTGGTTTGGCGGTCACAGCTTGCAGCGTACACTACGCTCACATTAAGAAAGCGTGAATAGGAATAAAGCGGTCAAATAAATGAGGAAATAATGGTGAAAACGTTTTCACCCATAAACACCTTGCGCTTACCACCTCCTCCCATTATTTTAGCCTTTACTCTCTTCCTTCATGAGGCCAGGGTACGTTTCAATCTCGACTTGTATAAATAGGTCTTACCTATTTCCACCAGACAACAAGTCTCGGTCAGGAGAAAAATACAATACTCTCAGAAAAGGCAACTTTGCAAGCTCTCCAAAAAGCTTTCATCTTTTTCAAGCTTCCTAAGCTTTCACTTTACGATACAAGTCGAGACACTACTCTCCCAATTATTTTGGTCTCAACACCTTTCTTTGCTTCCCTCCCCAAATCAACCCTTCTCCTCCACTTTGTGAACGAAGCAAATCCTGGAACGATCATTTCTTGGTTTAGGCCGGACTTGTGCAGATTGATCTCTCGAATCTATAAAATGCTCACGTGCAGCACATTTGTTTAGGGTTTAAACCAGTTTCTCACTCACCTACCGAATTTACCGAAATCGGCGGAAAAGATTTTCACCTATAAACAATTGGCGACCACAACGGAAGGATTGATCTATCGGCTACAATGTCGACCCCCTTGATCTCGTTCTTCGACCCATATGTCAAGATGGTAGGGGAAGGCGACTCAATCCGACTCAAGCGCCGACAACCGGTTAACGGTTGTAAAAACTACACCGAGAAAACCGGGGACTCGCCGAAGATGCTACCGGCGATTGGGGACTTGCGACTCAATCCGACTCAACCGCCGTTCAACCCAAGTTACCGGTTGTAAAAACTATACCGAGAAAAGCGGGGACTCGGCGAAGATGCTACCGGCGATTGGGGACTTGCTTTGGCGATGCTACCAAACAAAGCCGCCTTTTACATGGAGAGGGCGCGTTCGCAAAAACCTATGAAGTGAGTAAATTTAGAGTTGGGCAAGATATACGATTTCGGGTTCTTAATAAAACTGTCATACTACGCATCTTGTGCCTATTGCTAGCACACACTTTCATAAAAGCAATATTCCTTTCACAAAACATAATCGAGTTATATTATCGAACCATTCATCCCGAAAATAATCCAATATCCTCAAAAGCTACTAGCTGTCTATGAAAACCGGTTGAATTTTGAACCAGACATTCGGTATGTTTTTCAAAAAAAAAAAAGAAGAACAACCTAAATGAAATTTTAACAGAGAAACATTCAAGGAAAATCATCCAACAGAGGTCTGCTCTTCTTGGAGAAAGTCAACTTTGCATCTTCAAGAGCCGCTCTCTTCATAATCAACATCTTGGAAAGCTTTTCGAGTTCTACCTCCTGTCGTGCAATCTCCTCTGCAGAAAGTTTTTCGACTGCTGCGATCACTACGGGAAAAACAGTAATCTACAACTGTAACTTCACAACTCGTATATTTAAGGTTGTGAAAGGTGGTATGTTTGACAACTTTTGTCAAACAAAAGTTGTCAAAGTATAAAACATCCAACTCTTAGGACCAAAGAGGAACAAAGAGTCGTGACGAGAATCAAAATCACAACGTTTTTGTGAAAAGAGTAGTGACCACCTTTAGACTTTAACAACTCATCTCGTTAAGGTAGTGAATAACTTTACGACAACACTTATAAGGGTTGTTGAAGATAAAAAAATATCATTTGGAATAATGGTGTTTGAGAGATTCGAACACAAGCCAACTAGGTGTTAGCACAAGCCCCGAACCATCCTTCCTTCCTCTCAATATTGGTAGTTTTGTCCTATTTTTTTATTATTACTATCACAACCCTTATAAGAGTTGTAAAAAAAAAATTGAAATAAAAAATGAGGAGTGAGGTATTCAACCATCCTTTCACATTTAAATATATGATTATATTTTACATCTACTTTTATATATAAGAAAATTTCAAACCGAGCCTTAAAAAAGACCAACAAATGCGCCACTTTGCCTGAAACATACAAGGCATTGTTAAATATAGACACGGTTAAACAACATAGCATAGCAAACCAAAGTATAGAATGTAATATATAAAGTGATTTAAATCTACATTCTAGAGTGACAATATAACAAAACAAACCAAACTTAAAAGAATATTAACATTTACTTTATTTATTTTCAATAAGGATAGTTTGGTCATTTTCATATTCTCCATAATATTTATTGCACTTATTTCTAATTAGGGTAATATGGTCATTTTTGATCAATAATATTTAATTTACTGATTTTCGATAAGGGTAGTCTGGTCATTTTTCACGGTCCCCATAATATTTATTGCACTTTTTTCCAAAAAGGGTAATATGGTCATTTTCAAAATCTATAACAATTACTTTACTTATTTCTGATAAGGGTAGTATGGTCATTTTCACAATCTCCATAATATTTATGGCACTTTTTTCCAATAAGGGTAATATGGTCAATTTCACAGTCTGTAAGAATTACTTTACTTATTTCTGATAAGGGTAGTATGGTCATTTTCACAGTCTCCATAATATTTATTGCACTTTTTTCCAATAAGGATAATATGGTCAATTTCACCGTCTGTAAGAATTACTTTACTTATTTCCGATAAGGGTAGTATGGTCATTTTCACAGTCTCCATAATATTTATTCAACTTTTTTCCAATAAGGGTAATATGGTCATTTCACAGTCTGTAACTTTACTATACTTATTTCCGATAAGGGTAGTATGGTCATTTTCACAGTCTCCATAACATTTATTCCACTTTTTCCAATAAGGGTAATATGGTCATTTTCACAATCGGTAACATTTACTTTACTTATTTCCGATAAGGGTAGTATGGTCATTTTCATTGTCTCCATAATATTTATTCCACTTTTTTCCAGTAAGGGTAATATTGTCATTTTCAGTCTGTAAGAATTACTTTACTTATTTCCGATAAGGGTAGTTTGGTCATTTTCACAATTTCCATGATATTTATTGCACTTTTCCAATAAGGGTAATATGGTCATTTTCTTAGTTATTTCCGGTAAGGGTACTATGGTCATTATCACAGTCTCCATAATATTTATTGCACTTTTTTCAAATAAGGGTAATATGGTCATTTTCACAATCGGTAAGAATTACTTTACTTATTTCCGATAAGGGTAGTATGGTCATTTTCACTGTCTCCATAATATTTATTGCACTTTTTCCAATAAGGGTAATATGGTCATTTTCACAGTCTGTAACATTTACTTAATTTACTTATTTCCGATAAGGTAGTATGGTCATTTTCACAGTCTTCATAATATTCATTCTTACCAAGTTTAAGGTTTCAGTGGAATATTTCAAGCAATCTTACCCAGTAAATGGATGGATTCATCGTTCTTACCAAGTTTCCGACCTATTGTAGTCCACTCCCCTCTGGTTTCGATCTCGGACCCAAGGTATGCGTACATTATGCCGTAATAGGGTTTGTTTAAGGTTTCTGGGATATTATGAAGGAATCTTACCCCGTAAATGGATGGATTCATTGTTTTTACCAAGTTTCGGACTTATCGTAGTCCACTCCTGCTGGTTTCGATCTCGAGCCACGGTATGCATACAATGGGCCTAATATGGTTTGTTTAAGGTTTCAGGAATATTCTAAAGGAATCTTACCCGTAAATGGATGGATTTATCGTTCTTACCAATTTTTCTTCTTATAGTAGTCCACTCACGACCGTGTTTCGATCTCGGAGCTTTGAGTATGCATACAATATGTCATAATAGGGTTTGTTTAAGGTTTCTGGGAATATTTCAAGCAATCTTACCTCGTAAATGGATGGATTCATCGTTCTTACCAAGTTTCCAACTTATAGTAGTCCATTCCGGCCATCTTTCGATCTCATACCCAAGGTATGCGTACATTATGCGAGAATAGGGTTTGTTTAAGGTTTCTGGGATATTATGAAGGAATCTTACCCGTAAATGGATGGATTCATCGTTTTTACCAAGTTTCGAGACTTATAGTAGTCCACTCCAGGACAAGTTTTGATCTCGGACCCAAGGTATGTGTACACTATGCCAGAATAGGGTTTGTTTAAGGTTTCGGGGAATATTCTAAAGGAATCTTACATGTAAATGGATGAATTCATCGTTCTTACAAATTTTTCGTCTTATAGTAGTCCACTCACGACTAGGTTTCGTTCTCGGAGCCAGAGTATGCATACGATATGTAAGAATAGGGTTTGTTTAAGGTTTCGGGGAATATTTCGAAGCAATCTTACCTGTAAATGGATCTGGATTCATCGTTCTTACCAAGTTTCCAACTTATAGTAGTCCACTCCCTGACAAAGTTTCGATCTCAGAACCAAGAAGCTTCGCATTTATCGATTTCAATGATGTATCCTTCTAAGTTTGAAGTCTTAACCCTCTCAGAGCTTCTTAGTTCATATTCTGTTATGCAGTTATACCACTTTTGAAGTTCGAATCGACATTGAGCTTCATATTTATCTATTTCGATGATGTATCATGCTAAATTTGAAGTCTGAACCTCCCGGAGCTTCTTGGTTCATATATTTTATGCCGTTATACCACTTTTGAAGTTCGAATCGACATTGAGCTTCATATTTATCAATTTCGATGATGTATCATGCTAAGTTTGAAGTCCGAACCCTCCATATTTATCGATTTCGATGATGTATCATGCTAAGTTTGAAGTCCGAACCCTCCCGGAGCTTCTTGGTTCATAGTTTGTATGCCATTATACCACATTTGAAGTTCAAATCCACACTGAGCTTCACATCTATCGATTTCGATGATTTATCCGACTTAGAGTAGTCTACTCACGGCCAGGTTTCGATCTCGGAGCCATGGTATGCGTACAATATGCCAGAATAGGTTTGTTTAAGGTTTCGTAGAATATTCCGAAGGAATCTTACCTCTAAATAGATGGATTCATCATTCTTATCAAGTTTCTGACTTATATTAGTCCACTCCCAGCCAGTTTTCGATCTCGGAGCCATGGTATGCATACAATATGCCAGAATAGGGTTTGTTTAAGGTTTCGTAGAATATTCCAAGGAATCTTACCTGTAAATGGATGAATTCATCGTTCTTACCAAGTTTGAAGTCTGAACCCTCTCAGAGCTTCTTGGTTCATAGTGTGTATGGGGTTATACCACATTTGAAGTTCGAATCGGCACTAAGCTTCATATTTATCGATTTCAATAAGGTATCCTGCTAAGTTTAAAGTCAGAACCCTCCCAGAGCTTCTTGGTTCAGAGTTTGTATGGTGTTATACCACATTTGAAGTTCGAATCGGCATTAAGCTTCATATTTATGGATTTCAATGATGTATCCTGCTAAGTTTGAAGTCAGAACCCTCTCGGAGCTTCTTGGTTCAGAGTTTGTATGCCATTATACCATATTTGAAGTTCGAATCAACACTGAGCTTCATATTTATCGATTTCAATGATGTATCCTGCTAAGTTTGAAATCGGAACCCTCTCGAAGCTTCTTGGTTCACATTTTGTATGTCGTTATACCACATTTGAAGTTCGAATCAACGCTGAGATTCATATTTATCGATTTCGATGATGTATCATGCTAAGTTTAAAGTCAGAACTCTCCTGAAGCTTCTAAGTTCATAATTTGTATGTTGTTATGTTGGAATATTTTCAACTACGCTATCCAAGGGAGGGTCGTGGGGGGTCGGGAGACCGCCCGGTGGGGGTCTAGGGGCAACGCCCCGGGAGAATTTTTGGTGGTACGAATCGAAGTTCAACAGTCACAAACATATCCGAATATTCAAATCCAACGTACGCCATTGATGTCTCGATGATGAAGAGACTCGTTTGCTTTCGAATCAACACCGGGCTTCATATTTATCGATGTAAATGATGTATCCATTAAGTTTGAAGTTAGAACCATCCCGAATTTTGTGGTCCATCTCTAGTAATCTTATAACCTGAGTTTACCAAAGGTGAACTAAAGATACTTCATGCCTGTATGACTTCTAAAAATTACTTCATGACCTATGCAACTAGTCGAAATTCAAACCTAAGCGTAAAGAGAAAGCACAAAAACACAAAGAGAAAGCACAAAGAAACACGCCAATTATCGAATTCATTTTTCATTTCTCGATTCATTCTTATACATTTTTTGGATTTTTTTATATCAAAATGTCGATAACAATGTCCTAAATTTATTAATATTTTTTCTGGATTTTTTTTCATGTCGAAAGTTGATAATTAAACCGAAAACACGAGTTCGTATTAGCACAAAGAAAAACACAAATGCTGCAATCCGTATGAGCATTGAAAATACAATCTCAACCGTCAGATGCTTTTCTCAATCTGTATGAGTGGATCAAACGAAATCCGGTCCGTCCATTATTTTCATTCACCCATTCTTCTCTCGATCCCTCTTCTTCATTATCTTGTCTCTCTCGTTTACTCCCCCTTTCTCTTCCCCCTTTCTCTCATCCGTAACAGTCGATTGTAGGTGGAATTGATTACAAAAAATAAGGAATTTTCCCTCGTCCTCTTCATTATCTCATCTCCCCCCAAAACGAAAAACCCCTAATTTTCTTCTTCTCTCAGAAATTTTCCCTAATATTTTCTGTTCAATCCAAGATTATTCAATCCTCCTTCCTCTCAATCAATCAATTTCTTCGAAGTTTGTAGCTAATCTAATCAGTAAGTACTTCGAAATCATCAAAATCCTTGATTTTTTCATTTTTTGTTTTTCTAGGGTTTGTTTGTTTGTTGATATTGAATTTTTAATGATTTTATTTGATTTTTTGAAGATGGCGGAGACTTTAAAACAACTTACATGTGAAGCGATTTCCCATACAGAGAAGAAGATGGATGATGTCACACGGGTAAAGATCGATGGATGTTTTCGATACTTACTCATGGAAGTGGAACTCGATGAGACAGTCAAATTATTTTTCAGGTAAATTGAATAATGTTAGTATGGTTTTGTGTTTTTCGGTGCATTTTGGTTCCTTGTTTGTTCGTTGATTCGAACATTGCAAAGATTTTGCACTAATTTCAGTGTACATTGTGTTTTTATAGGATAATTCTGAGTTTTACCGTCAATTTTCTCCGAATTGAGGTAAAAACATGTTCTTTCTCGCTTCAACTACCCTCCATTTGTATGTTCTTGCATTTATTTTAAGCTATAACAATTTATTGATAGGTGTTTCATATATTTTGTTGACATAAAATCAAATTATCAAGATGTCCAAGAAACCAACACAAAGAGGAGGACTTAAAATCATTGAATTTTTGTAAGTAATAATGATTTTCGATTATCTTGATTACAGTATGTATGATAGGATATGGGTTTTAGTGATATTGTATTAGTGTGGTGGTGGTGGATTGTGGGGGTAGAGGTGGTTGATGCTGGTGGTAGGGGTGATGAAGGTGGTGGTGGTGGATGCTGATGTGGGTGGTGAATGGTGAGAGCTTTCTGAGTTATGTTGTATTTGTCTTGTTATACTTATGTAGAGTAATATGGTGGTTTGCAGAATAAAAACCAAAAATTTTATCTTGGTAGTCTCCAAGGGCATGGTGGTAGAGGAACCCTTTGAAAATGAGGCAGTTCATGTCTTCTAGGTCATCTCTTGGACATGTATCATGGAAGATGGGGCTTATTTCACCCTTGTGTTTTTATATTTATGAAAGTGTGTGTTTGGTTTGGGTTTTGTAAGGGGTTGCTGAAATTTGTAATCATAAACAGGCAAAGACTTGCCCAGAAAAGGTAAAGTTTCCAAGGGAATGACCATTTTCCTTTAGCTGCTGAGGTCGCGAAGAAAGCTGGAGAAGCTCCTGCTCGCAAATATTATACCTTTTAACCGTTGCAGGCAGGGTAACTGGAATAAGCAAAGGTAAGAAAATATTCATGGGGATGTCTAGCTAGTTTTATATATTATATGTAGTATTTATATAATGGAAATTACCAGCTCATGTTTTACACAGGCAATTGTGGGTTCTTAGAAGACCGGGACAAGTGGTAATGAATGGATTTCATCTTCGGGTATCAAGAGACAGGACAACAAGCTAATATACGAGTCAAGGGGAATGAAAGAGATGGTGATTATTCCAAAGAACACATTGACGGATTAGAATTGGTTTTGGTGGAGACACATCTTTATGGTTGGATGGCTTTGAACTGGAGTTATTGGTGGTGGCATCCGTGACAACGACATTAATAGATTTCTGCGTTTTACTTGAAGAAAAGTGCTCAAGAGTCGGTGAAGACTTGGGGTATTGTATGTGGACCAAATTGTGTATGATCTTATTTATTGAGACCATAAACACATAAATAATGGGTGAGCTAATTTGCGTTTGAATGTTAATTGTTATGAATCAACTTTTGGGATTGAGTTCCCACAATCGCCTTTCGAAGATTCAAGTGGATGGGTCTAATTTGTGGTAGTTGTTGAGATGGATGCGATGATGATTGCATGGGCATTTTATGGGTTCGAATCTCTATAAGACATGTGTCTTTGTCTTCCTAATTTGTGTATTGTAAAGATCATTTTCAATTTCTTTTAGCTTCCTTCCGTCAACTATCTCAACAGTATGAAGAATGGGTTTGGTCCGAAATGGTGTTGGTCATGGTCAGAACAGAGGGAGTTAAGAGATTTTGCAGAATGGGGTTCGAGCTGGGAAGCTGAGAAGTTGAGATGGATAACATTGGCTGGACTTCAGTGAATTAGCTAATTTATATGAGTTGTTGTTATTGGTGCAGGATAGACAGTAAGAAGCTAAAGAGGAGTTGATATTGTGACCAGATTTAGATGGGCAGAACAATGAGTGTTGTATAGGGAGAAAGAAGAGGCTTACAATCAGTTGGGGTCATAGCAGTGGATGAAGGTTTCGAGATGAATTGTGTGTTAACTAATTTGAGCTTGACATGAGGGTTGAGCTGTTGCTCTACATGAAGGTTGAGTTGTAGGTCAGGCCACTTCACAACTGACAATATCAAACTCCAGCAGTCCACAACTTACCTTTGCGCTTGATCGTCTTCTTGGTTTAAGTCCAACAATTGCACCTGCACCTCCACCTCCTTCATCGAATCTTAATGCAAACTCGTTAACTTATATTGTAGTTTCACATGTAAGAATGGTTGTAGTGTTTGATGGTTTACATTTGAATGAATGTTGGTATAGTTTGAATGGTATATTTTGAATGCTGTAACAAATTTCATTTTTTTTTCACAAATGAAAAATAACCACAAGTGTTATGAAAAGTTGTCAACGGAATGACCTACAACTCAAACAAATGTTGTCATGGAAATGACATACAACTTTTCCCATAGTTGTCAAAGAAGTGACATACAACTCTAACCATAGTGGTCGACGAATGTTCTACAACCCAAACAAGTGTTGTGTAGGAGTTATTTTCACAACCCAGGTAAGAGTTGTGTTAGGCACTAAGAGCAAATTTCGAAAGACTTTGACAACTGACAAAAGCATCGTACAAAACTAAACGACAACTATGTTTACGACTCTTCCAAGAGTTGTATAGATTTGATGACTTTCTACAACCCCCCTTATGCAACCTATGGAAAAGCGTTGTCGTACATGTACGACAACTGAGATTTTTGGAGTTGTAGATTAATGTTTTCCCCAGTAGTGATCTTTCGACTTCGGATCTCAAAGCAAGGCCTTCGAAAACCACGAAGCGTTGAACTCCTTTTTCTACACACACGTCGCGATGGTGCTCCTAGTTGGCAATAACGCCTTCTTGACGGTGTGTCCAAATCACCTCACGCATGTCCTCGATGGAAGATAAAGCCTCTTCCACACGCTTAACCAACGAAAATCGACTAGTGATCTTCTTGGTTGTGGCCATATGTCCATACTTCTCCCAGATTATGGTGTACAACGCCTCATACTTAGCCAGCACGCTGAAACCGCCAACCAACACATGACCTGGATAAGGAACCAAGTACGGGGGATCGAAAATGGCACCTGCAACTGTCCTCATGACTCGCAAAGGGTCTTTTTCCATGTCTACGGCAGCAACCGTCAGGGAATCATCCACCGTTTGAACCACATCTGAGCCAGGCAATTGGCTAACTCCCATCTCCAAGTAACCAGCGGTGGTCACCAAGGGCAAGTTTTCGTGTGGCTCCACCCCAGAATCGTCCTCCGAACCGGATTCCTCCTGCGAACTTGAGTTAGACATTTTTCAAAAGAAGAAACGGAAGAAGAAAGAAAAGAAGCACGAAACTCACCGAACCACTTCCCGAAAAAGAACCAGTGCTGCTAGAGGAATCACTTTCACTTGTTGAACTTTCTCCTTTCTCTGACTCATCACCGCTATGAGAAGGCTCAGTGCCGCCGGAATTCTTCGAAGAAATTGCCGTCTCCTGGCAACGTGCAAGGGCAGCGAAAGAATTAACACTACCGAAGCCCCTGAAGAAACAAGACACATGTTTTCAGTGAAATTCACGTGTTTTGAGACAAACCAACAAGGAGGCGACACATACCTGGTTATTGGAAGAACTGAAAGACACGAGAGCTGCGGGAGGATCTTTTGAAACCGCCTTAACCCGCCAAAGACGATTCTTCGTTCTCTGTTCCTTTGCTCCGGGGACTTTCCGAGCTGCCCGAGGCAACTTTCGCTGGGATCTCTCAACATTGGATACTTCTTCAAACCCTGCTGGGAAGGTTTACAACGAACATTCTCCACCACGTTATTTACAAAATCTTGAATCATAATGAACTCATCGTACGAACTCATTATAGCCAAAAGTCGTCAAGTTACTCTTCCTTTATTTGAAAGAAGGAAAGGAGGATACCCGGCTCAAGGACACTGGCATTGAGGGCGGCATGCAATGAATCCTTAGGAACCACCAGTTGGTAAGCAAGAGGCACCCCTTGATCGAAACCCATGTGACGAGCAGCACGGTCAATATTGTAAGTAGCTATTCGAAAAGACCCCATGAAGAAAGACGGCATATAGCCGTACATGCAGCTTTGAATAAACAAGTTTTCACCAACACTCAAGTTGCCGTCAGAAGACAAAGACATGATCGGAGAGCGAGAAACAAAGGTGTCAATTTGAGTCACCGACCTATGGACCGGCTCCCATGGGCGAAAACTGATTTCATGCGACTTATCTTGAAGACTAACCAAGCTCATGCCAACTCTTGGACGCCTATTCACCCATCGAAGAATTCGAGAGCCGCCCCAACTCGCGGGAATCGAAGGCAACGGTTTCGGAGCATACTTCTCAAAGTGCTCCCATAACTAGGCTTGCAGAAAAGCAACGTGCACATATGAATCCACTTTCATGAAACCATTCGAAACTCGCATGTTCGCAACTAGGTGATCCAGATGCACATACAGGGAACCAAGGAATAGCTTGCCAATGGGAAGAACTTCACCTTTTGCTAACTTCACAGCAATCACTAGCAACTCCGGTCTTATTTCCTTCTTGCCAGAACCGTCATCAAAAATGTATCTAGACAACCAGAGAGCCAAAATGCCGCAACATGAAGATCATCTGCTTTCTGTTTGGGTTCCACTCGTCCTAAACCATTGAGATATCCACCACCTGTAAAAGCACCTTTCATCCTCTTCCTATTTAATCCTTCGACTTCGTTGTGGAGTCTTTTCGAGCGAAATCTCCCAACTTAACGGCAAGGTCATCCCGCATCTTCTCCTCACCTTCGTACAATCGGATATTGAGATTCCTGCTACCTAAGATTCAGCAAGAGAGCCACACTCTCCAAGGAGAAAGTTATTTCATCCCATCTATATATGATCGTATGGGTGTCCGAACACCATCCGGAGATGAAAGCAACCAAGCCCAGGATATCCTTCCTAATTTGGAGATTTATCAAGCTCGACGAAGATCAATAATCTGCGCTTGAGTCAAGTTGGTATTTATGTGCTCCTTACTCACCATGAACTCAACCCATCTATCAAAAGAACGCAATGGGCTTTGACACATCCTGAAATCAATGTTGGAAGAAGAATATACCCCTTTACGAAGACGAGAATCGTATAGTGTTCTCTCAGGGCGAACCGAACGTGTCTTCTTTTCATCTTCACCACCGGTTAACAAAATTGGCACGAAATCTGGGTAATTCTTCCGAACAGGGGCGAGGGGTTTGGCAAAGAATTCATCATCCGTGTTTGGTTTGGAACTATGAACATCCTTCGATGAGGCGAAATTTTGTTCAGGTAACATCTTTTCGGATTTCTTCATAAGAGAAGCTTAGTAACAAGATATCTCACACACGAGAAAGACGAAATTATCTCCCTGACACATAACCGCACCCAACAAAAAGAAAACCTGGAAAACAAAAAAAATAGGGCGTATTCTCTACGGGTTCAAAAATGCACACGCAGTATTTTCTTCAGGGTTCAAAATTATATACGCAATATTTTCTACGGGCTCGAATGCGTCTATGGTATCCTCTTCGGGTTCAGAATTATATATGGAGCATTTTCCTACGGGTTAAAAACTGCACGCGCAGTATTTCCTTCAGTCCGAAATTCATATATGCAATATTTCCTATGGGTTCGAAGTCATATGTAGCACATATACAGTATTCTCTACGGGTTCGGAAATGCACACGCAGTATCTTCTTCAGGGTTAAAAATTATATACACAGTATTTTATACGGGCTCAAGTGCGTCTGCAGTATCCTTATTCGGGTTCAAAACTATATACACAGTATTTTCTACGGGCTCGAATGCGTCTATGGTGTCCTTCATCGGGTTCAAAATTATATATGGAGCATTTTTCTACGGGTTCGAATCATATATGCGGTATTTCCCTTGGGTGCATATATACAATATTTTCTACAAGAAGCATGCCAAGAAGTCATATGCTAGATATCATTGCAAGGATTATAAAAGAAAAACGCCTACTTTTAGGGTTTGCACCTACGAAAAGGAAACAAGAGAAGTAATTTTGGAAGACATACACGAAAGCTTCTTTTTTGTTTATGACTCTGCCGCTAGTATGAAAAGATGAAAGAACAAAGATGAGAGAAAGGGATTTTGTATATAGGCGTGGAGATTCTGAAATAGGGAAGGATTTCCCAATACCAAAAATCGTGCATATAAGGAACGGGCCCACAAGGGCGCCCAACTTCCCAACATCGCCCAAGTTGCATCGGTCCCACCAATTGCGCCCAACTTCCCAACGTCGCCCAAGATGCACCGGTCCCACCAATTGCGCCCAACTTCCCAATGTCGCCCAAGTTGCACCGGTCCCACCAATTGCGCCCAACTTCCCAACGTCGCCCAAGTCACGCCAGCTAACACGCTCAGCTTCCCCACCTTGCGCCGGTCCCGCCTGCTAGCACGCTCAGCTTCCCCACCTTGCGCCGGTCCCGCCAGCTAGCACGCTCAGTTTCCCAACTCGCGTCAACTTCTCAATACCGCCCAGCTTCCTGTCTCTCAATGATGCAAACTTCCCAATTATGCCAGCCTCCCGATTTGTGCAAACTTCCAGAGGCAAGGATTCCAAATCCTATTTATAAAAAGGTCAGACAAGCCTCCTCAATTCTTTTTACCATTTGCTGTTGATAGTTTGTCACCAGCTTATGCTTACCTCGCAACAAAGCTCTGTTCCGATCTAAGCAGGGGACTTAATGTTGATGGTGGATTTTAAACAAAGGGTAAAATCATATGAACACCCAAATAACCTAATGTTACCGGTGACACATTTATTAGAACGTTTAATGCATGTAGTAAGTAATTAATAGGGGGTATTTTTTCAAATTAGGGTTACAACGAACAAAACCCTAATTCCCCTCCGTGCCAATGGCAAATCATGCCAGCCACACCTAGCCCAAGCTAGCCGCACCTCTGTGCCAATGGAAAATCATGCCAGCCACACCAAACGCGCCAAAGCATGCCAACCATGCTAGCCGCACCTCCGTGCCAATGGCAAATCATGCCAACACACCAAGCCCAAGCTAGCCGCACCTATGTGCCAATGGCAAATCATGCCAGCCACACCAAAACGCGCCAAAGCATGCCAACCATGCTAGCCGCACCTCCGTGCCAATGGCAAATCATGCCAGCCACACCTAGCCCAAGCTAGCCGCGCCATGCCAAACGCACTATGCCTTGGCCCTAGCTATGTTAGTCACACATACGCGCCAAAGCATGCCAACCATGCTAGCCGCACCTCCGTGCCAATGGAAAATCATGCCAGCCACACCTGACCGCGCTAGCCGCGCCATGCCAAACACACTCTGCCTTGGCCCTAGCTACACCGGGGTCACGCCACGCCAAGCCAAACACCCTTACCTTGGCCCTAGCCGCCATGCCAAAGTAGCGCCCGCACCTAGTCTTGCAAACCGTGCAACCTAGACCAAATTGGCCACGTATGCCATTGACACATGCCAACATGCTCGCTGGTAGCTTTTCTCACCAAGGCGTGGCCCTAATGGCCGAGCATGCCATTGGCACATGCCAACACGCTCGCTGGTAGCTTTTCTTACCAGACCGTGGCCCTAATGGCCGAGCATGGCATTAGCACATGCCAACACGCTCGCTGGTAGGTTTTCTCACCAAGGCGTGGCCCTAATGGCCGAGCATGCCATTGGCACATGCCAACACGCTCGCTGGTAGCTTTTCTTACCAGGCCGTGGCCCTAATGGCCAAGCATGCCATTGGCACATGCCAACACGCTCGCTTGTAGCTTTTCTCACCAAGGCGTGGCCCTAATGGCCGAGCATGCCATTGGCACATGCCAACACGCTCGATGGTAGCTTTTCTTACCAGGCCGTGGCCCTAATGGCCGAGCATGCCATTAGCACATGCCAACACGCTCGCTGGTATATTTTCTCACCAAGGCGTGGCCCTAATGGCCGAGAATGCCATTGGCACATGCCAACACGCTCGTTGTAGCTTTTCTTACTGTGCCGTGGCCCTAATGGCCGAGCATGCCATTAGCACATGCCAACACGCCACGGGTATATTTTCTCACCAAGGCGTGGCCCTAATGGCCGAGCATGCCATTGGCACATGCCAACACGCTCGTAGTAGCTTTTCTTACTGTGCCGTGGCCCTAATGGCCAAGCATGCCATTGGCACATGCCAACACGCTCGTTGGGTAGATTTTCTCACCAAGGCGTGGCCCTAATGGCCGAGCATGCCATTAGCACATGCCAACACGCTCGCTGGTATATTTTCTCACCAAGGCGTGGCCCTAATGGCCGAGCATGCCATTGGCACATGCCAACACGCTCGCTGGTAGCTTTTCTTACCAGGCCGTGGCCCTAATGGCCGAGCATGCCATTAGCACATGCCAACACGCTCGCTGGTATATTTTCTCACCAAGGCGTGGCCCTAATGGCCGAGCATGCCATTGGCACATGCCAACACGCCGCCGGTAGCTTTTCTTACCAGGCCGTGGCCCTAATGGCCAAGCATGCCATTGGCACATGCCAACACGCTCGCTGGTAGATTTTCTCACCAAGGCGTGGCCCTAATGGCCGAGCATGCCATTGGCACATGCCAACACGCTCGCTGGTAGCTTTTCTTACCAGGCCGTGGCCCTAATGGCCGAGCATGCCATTGGCACATACCAACACGCTCGCTGGTAGCTTTTCTCACCAGGGCGTGGCCGTAATGGCCGAGCATGCCATTGGCACATGCCAAACACGCACGCTGGTAGCTCAACTTGCAAGCCGTGCAACCTAGGCCAACTTGGCCGTACGCGCCATTGGCACATGCCAAAACCCACGCTGGTAGCCTAACTTGCAAACCGTGCAACCTACCACCAAGGCATTACGCATATGCCATTGGCATATGCCATACACGCCACTAGCAGCTCTATGCATTGCCACCTACACTCAACGTACAACCTACCACCAAGGCATTCCACACATGCCATTGGCACATGCCACACACGCCACTAGCAGCTCTGGCATTGCCACTTGCGCTCGAGGTGCAATCCGCAACAAAGGCATTCCGCACATGCCACCCGCGCCCCTAGCAGCGCAACTTGCACTCCAGGTGCAACCATTACTCGAGACATCAACACAAACTGGGGGATGCTTTCCAGGGTCTTGTTTTGGCGGTCACAGCTTGCAGTGTACACTACGCTCACATTAAGAAAGCGTGAATAGGAATAAAGCGGTCAAATAAATGAGGAAATAATGGTGAAAACGTTTTCACCCATAAACACCTTGCGGTTACCACCTCCTCCCATTATTTCACCCTTTACTCTCTTCCTTCATGAGGCCAGGGTATGTTTCAATATCGACTTGTATAAATAGGTCTTACCTATTTCCACCAGGCACAAGTCTCGGTCAGGAGAAAAATACAATACTCTCAGAAAAGGCAACTTTGCAAGCTATCCAAAAACTTTCATCTCTTGCAAGCTTCTAAGCTTTCACTTTCTGATACAAGTCGAGACACTACTCTCCCAGAATTATTCTGGTCTCAACACCTTTCTTTGCTTCCATCCCCAAATCAACCCTTCTCCTCCACTTTGTGACCGAAGCAAGTCTGGAACGGTCATTTCTTGGTTTAGGACGGACTTGTACAGATTGATCTCTCGAATCTATAAAGTGCTCACATGCAGCACATTTGTTTAGGATTTAAACCAGATTCTCACTCACCTACCGAAATCGGCGGAAACGATTTTCACCTATAAACAACAGTAAACCAAAAACTAGAGACAACTTTCATGTTCATGAAGCATGGCTTGATAATGAAGAATTTGATGAAACAATTTGTGTGCTTCTCAAAGAGTGACCACTAATTTCCTACCCGTTTGAACTAATTCGAACAAAAATTTAGATACCCTCGTGGAATCACAGGTGCGAAAAATCTCTATACCTTGTGAGTCTTGAGAGGAATTTTATTCTGAGCATTGTTGGACTACCTTCAAAGCTTTAACCGAATGCTTAACCACGTATCAGAGTGCAATCATGTTATTGTTACAGTTGGATTTTCAAAACCCTGATTTTTTTGACATTGTAGATAGTGCATCGAAAACTTTCAGTTCCTTGGTTCACTTCCCTTAAACGCATCTTTTAGTGTTGTTTTTTTTAAGAAACTATCGGAAGATAAACTTTCTCTGAGAGGCGTAAAACGGAACTATTAATGCCTTTTCGTTTTTTCTTTCTGTAAGTTTTTCAATTTAATTGCAAAACCTAGCTTGGGACCTTTGGTTTGAAAAAAAGATGCATCTTCTCATCCGGTAACAACGTTTAACCAACAAACGTACCTTTACAAATGACAACCGATTTCCCATGTGGCACCTTATATTTTCAGAAACTTTGAAATTTAATTTGGTTGCGACACGTCATCCTCAACATCCTCCTTTATATTAAGAAGAATTGATGTATTTTTGAAATTTTGGTGCAATTCCTCTGTATTGTTGATGCGGGTTTTGCTGTTTATGTACATTTATTTTCGTTAGACGAAGAATTTACAGTGTTTACTTTAGGTTCATCAGGAAATCGGAATGAAGTGAAATACAGGTGATATATGTATGTTCACCAACTACGTCACTATGAATGCAGCTTACATGATCAACAATCACCAGCATATATATTGTTTTAATCAGTCCGCCAGTAACACAATTAACCCATCAAAAAAAAGTAACACAAAAACCCCATCAAAAAAAAAGTAACACAAAAACCCCAAAGAATTTGATAAAACCAATTTTGGTTTCATCAGAAAATTTGATGAAACCGATTTTGAAATTTGGGGTTTTTGTATCAATTTTTAAAAAATTGGGGTTTTGTATCAATTTTGTTAAAGATGGAGTTTTAATGGATCCCAACATTTGAATGGCGTTTTTGCACCACAAGTTTGGTCACCTTGGGTTTTTATGACTAGTTCTGTTGTTTTAATCCATCTCTTTTGTTTCTCTTTGTATATACACTGTCATCTACGACAATTTTTTAATCTAAACATAAATAGCTTACTAACCCTGCAGTTATTTTCAATGTCAAAACAAATTTTTTTTTTTTTGAAAATCCAAAAAACTATTAATTTTTTTTAACAACCGAAAAATTATCAAAAATTCAAAGCTAATGCTTGATATTATGAATTTCATGATATAAGCCTTATAAGGTCATATCATATTTATTATTTACAAAATATACGTGGAATTTACCTCATTCAATACCCCCTCAAAGCATCAAATGCTTCTTTACTCAATACATTTGGATGAATCAATGGTAAAAAGATAAATAACGAATTAATACTTTATAGAAATGTTGGAGTCTTTGGGGAAAACTACCTGGGAGCAATATGATGAGGTAAGTTCGACCATGTCAGGTGTTGGATATTGGACTGTCTGGCATTTAGTCTTTATATCCCAATATATGACTTGAGTTTTGTAACTCAAAGAGTATCACCTTGGTTTTTTTATAGCTTAATATGTTTAGTCTAAGAAAACTATCTTACATGAAGCGAAATCCTGGAAAATAAGATAATTTTTCATGAAATATCATGATAAAACCCGCTATTAGGTTTTTCAGTAGAATGTAAGAAGGATGATATTGACCATTAGTTTTGATCTAACACCCATGTTATCTGCTTTGAACATTGAAATTTGAGTAGTTTTATTCATGTTTTTCATAGAAAAGGAATATTGGATGTCTTATTGTTATTTGTTGAACTTTGTATTTAAATTACGTAAGTTTTTACTCTATTCTCAAAACAGCGTGCACGTCAAGCAATGTATTTTTTCTTCCGTTGAAAGTCCAGTTATGTCACTCCTGTACTTTTTCATTTGATAACCAAAATTTCTTTTGATTGGTTTGTACATGTACATTCACGTGGTAGCTTGTATACCATCTAAGCAAACATATCAATTTTCGTTCAAAATTTACTAACATTTGGACAAAAGGTACACAAATTTGGAGGTAAGTAACTGTTTTGACAGTTAAGTTTTAATATTCGTGTCTATGCATATTTGATAGATAAATATACAAAAGCTTGGAAAGCTTTCCGATAATGTAATTAACATTTAGGAAAATCTAATGAATAAATTGTAAATATGAGGTTTAAAAATTCAATTTTCACCATTTTTAGAAACTAGCGTTTGCGTAAACAAAGGAAAACATATATTTAAGATATTTTATTGGAGTCCTTGTAAATAACTGTTATTATTATTCCAGCATGCCTCGTTAATTCACAGATTTATCTTTTCCTTTGGTTTCCTAAATCTCTAGCCAACGATTCAATTTTACAGGTTGTTTGGTTTTTCCAAATTGAACTGATCATATGGATCTGAATCATTTAGATTTGCCTTATTATATCTGAATCTGACTCGATACGTCTAACTCAAAAATTATTAACTAAATTATATATTTTTTTTTAATCGAACCAGATATCTGCCCAACAAGTCAAATAAAAAATGATACTGACTCAAATAGACAGATTCAAATGAGCCGAGTTAGATCTCGAGTAAGATATCACAAAAGTGAAAATATTGACAAACCAGTTGACATTTGATATGCACCGAGTCAGATTCAGATCGAGAGTCAAACCCAAACAAACAAGGTGTAAATAACTTATTACCTCTGTATCAACTTTCATGCTCAAAGCATTTTTGATAATTGAAGCAACCTAGAAATGTCAAAATTTCAAAGATCATGCTTATATTCTGAAGTTCATGATATAAGGTATAATATAGTTATTTCTTACAAATCAATTTTAACTATAAATTCTACCAAAATTCTATAACAAATAAACAATATGTAATAGGTTAACGGGTGTATTGAGATGCTGGAGAAAACTAAGTGGGTGTGAAACGGTGAGATAAGTCGAATCCTTATGTTTGATGTTCGACTTTCTTGACACATGTGCTGCTGCATCAACTTGGTGATGGGTGTTAAAGTGTTGTTTCTCCTGTTTTAGAAAATGAGTCGGGGGTAGTAGACGGATTTGAATAGTATGCTAACAAGGAGGTTCTTAATGTTTTATATTAATTAATAATTCTTTTTTTTGATTTTAAAAGTAATTTTATTAACTAGCAAATATAGTACAAAAGATTTAGAATTTCATTGTTATCAAAAATATTAGAGAGAATGCTAGTTTTCTGGATTTTTTGTTGCAATTTGGAGGATATATGCTGGAGGTTTTTTATCCTTGCTTCTTTAGTCATGTAGTCCGCTGCTGAGTTGTGCTTCCGAACTATAAACTTTACATGTGCTTGAGGTAGGTCTTTCAAAATTACCTTGATCTCCTGTAAAGTGTTTTCGACTGGCCAAAAGAAGCTTGTGCTCACCATGTTTATAGTGTCAACTAGAGTTTTGAAATCGGAGACTATTGAGACGCTTTATAATATATTTTCTTTCAGCCATGTAGCTGCCTTTAACAAGGCTATTGATTCCGCATGAAGAGCCGATGACGCCTTCTCCGAACCAGCTGAAATGTGCATAAATGACTCGTGGTCCACTGATTAAAGAATAAAAGCATAACCCATAGACAGGTCTTTTTTCATAAAAGAAGCATCTATAAATATTAATTATCCAATCTGTATTTAAGTCAGACCATTTATAATTGACCAGCTTCACCTTTTGGTTGTTAATTCCTTTCTGAATTGTTTTTGAGGGAATAGAGTGCAAAAATATGTTTATCTGGCCGATCAGTTTAATTGGATCAGGAGATATTTTCTCGAAGACTACCGAGCATCTGTATTTCCATATGAACCAAAGAATGGTTTCCATTTTTTCCACTAGGTTAGTTGAATCTTTTTCTGAAATCCACTCTTTAATCCAATGCTCCATCGCGATAGTGTTTTCTGTTGAATTGAGCCTGTCAAGCGAAAAACCAAACCAGATAGCTCTAGCGAATGGGCAAGATCTAAAAAGATGATTGTCCGTTTCATGAACCAAAGAATTAATAATTCTGAAACCTGTTAAATCGTGCATTTGTGTGTGCCGTGTGTATTTAGGGTGGGTGCTGTGTTTTTAACGTGTTTTGTCATGATGTGTTCGAATTTTAACGGGTTGTGATGTGCCGCAAACATGCTTTCCTTGTCCAATTTACACTTATATTATTTAGTATCAACTTCCGCTTTGTCTTTGGTCAAACAATACTTGACTCATTTGTACCGTTGGTTAGCAATAGTTGATCTCGTTATATCATCCGTCTTCACGAAGACGAAGGTAGCGCCATAAATATTTAGTTTCATGACTTAGCATGTCATTTTTTTTTTGTACCTTTCACTTCATTTATGATAAATATATCCTGCTTTGAGCTAAATTGCCACAAACCACACTACAATGTTAGCAACCTAAAAGAAATTGATGGTAATGAAAAAAAGAAGTAAAATCAGGTAACTGAGATTTCGGAGAAAACCAAGTACTAAGAAACCACCATCTCGATTAGTATAAAGAAATAAAATCAGAAGAACAATTTAATATAAAATTCATTTAGAATTGAAAGATTTTAATTGAAATTGTAAATATTAGAGAAAAATGAGAGTTATTTTGTTCGATGTAACTCGAAAGCTGTGTCTGTAGAGACATTTTTTCTCGGATGCTTCTTCGTGATCTTTTTCATATGATTATAGAGAGAGCATCTGAAAAGTGATGTAAATGAATCCAGACCGTCTGGTTGGATTGGGTATCCTAGGCAGACTAAGAATATAGGGCTTTTTTTTGTGTCACTAATTCACGAATAAAGCTAGAAATTTCATTTAGAGGAAGATAAATTAGTATATCTAAAGCGATAACTTGAAAGCCTACTATGCGGTCATAATTTTCTAAATTTTTTGGTAAAATTCATTACACCATTTTTCCCGATTAGCAACAGAAATTTGCAACAGCTCCAGAGCCGTTGCGAATTCGCAACTAAATATGCAACGGCTCAAAAGATAGCAACGGCTTTTTGTAGTTGCGAAATTGGCAACTGAAAGGAGCAGTTGCGAAATTTTTAGAGTTGTTGCAAATCGCAACGGCTGATCAAACCACATGTGTTTCCCGCTTGTGTGCAAGTTAACACCTAAATTGCACATGTGCGATGAGTTTGAGTGGGTGGGAATACTATTTTTGATGGTTAAGGTTTGCACTAAAAAAAATGAACGGGTATTGATTCAACCCTATCCTTTATCCCCCAAGAGAAAGTGAACTCGTCATTCTCTATACCTCCATCTCTGTTCTCCATCCTCTTTCTCTTCTCCCTCGCCTTCACTCCTTTTCCATCTCTGCTTTAGAAAAAAAAAAATCAGTCTCACTTCTGTAATCATAAAAATACCACCATCATGAGCTAAGTTTGAGAAAAATATCAACACATGCCATTTCTCTTCAATCTTTCTCTGGAAACCAGTTGAAATTTCAAAGTTAGGGTTTGTAAAAAAGAAAAAATCCCTTGCGTTTTGACATAATTCGAGATTTGGGTATTCTTTTCGCACCGAAACCAAAGTTCATCGATTGCATCTCACTCTCTAAAACATTGATTCATCTTCCAGATCGAAAGCCCTAATCCACTGCTACAATTTCTCGGTATTTCGCCCTCTCTTAAAAATCAAATGATAAGTTATTTTGTTTTGTTCAGTGTTTTGATTTCTGGTTTGATAAATTCAAGGATGTGTTAGTTTGCAAGGATAGATTTTGGGTTTATCGTTTTTAGCGAGATAATGTTAGGGATTTTTTTTCCTCTTGAAAATTTAAGGATTAATGATTACTATGTTTTTTTTATAAATTGAATTGTTAAGGGGATTGGTCCAGGTTAATGGGGTTAACTGAGTAAAGTTATGTATGTCCAGTTTTGAGTTTACATGAATTGTTAATGGAGTTGTAGTTGTAGTTAAGTTTGTGATTGAATTCAACATATTAGTTCATATTGGAGATGGAACAAGAATTGAGTTCTGGAATTGATAATGAATTGTCTTTGCATCAACAGTTGAGAGTAAGGGCTTGATAGTGTTGGTCAGCTGCATTGAAATGGCAATGAGTTAATTGTGCTGGTAAGAATTCAGTTTGAATGTGTAGAGGAAACCTGGGTAAATTCACATTGAAATTTTGTTTGTTAATGTTTCAGTATTTTACTTTTCATGAAATTCATGTTTGGGTTCAGGGATGTGTCTTACTTGAAATTTTGTTGTCTCTGATAGTACTTGGGGAATCTATACGAAATAGCAGTGATACAATGCGGTAAGCTTGCTACTACAGAGCAAGGATGTTTCTCTGTTAAAGCTGTTATTGATTCGATAGACGATCCTCTCAAATCTCAGCTGCTATCAATCATCATAGGTGACGCCATGACCCTTTCTGAAGACGCTTACGGGTACCAAGTCTAAACATAATCTTTCTTTGCATAAATTTGGGTTAATGTGGGTTATTCTTTTTTATTTTGCAGGAATTTTGGTGTGCAGCATGTTCTAGAGCGCCATCCTACTACTGTAAACCTTATATGCAATGAGCTTAAGGGTTGCTTTTTTCGACTTTATAAGATGGGTGCAGAGGAACTAACTGGTGGTACTGAGATATGGGTATGTTTGTGTGCGGGATTGATGGTTTGATCTGAGTGGAAATTGAAGCTGCAATGGAGAAATTAGTTGATTGAGCTGTTTGAACTGGTACAAGGTCAGATTGAGGCTATGGTGCTTGTGATTGCAGTGATGAATATTGTATGCTGATGAGGGTTGCTACTGTGGCTGGAGTCAGAATCAAATTATGTTGGTGGTGATATGTTGATTTTCGATGAAGGGAGTGGAGATTTTATGGGGGGTTTTGGTAAAGAATAGGTATCTAAGGTTTCAAATCAGACTAGAAGTGGTAATGAAGTTCGTTACAGATCTAAGTTTTGGTGAGAAAAATACTCCTTTCTGGATGCAAGCCTAGACCTTAGTGGTGTTTTTCTATTTGCGACGATTTTTTAAAATTTTGTTATCTAATTTTATGATTCAAAGGTTTACTTGGTCTAGACCACTAAGTTTCTTTGGATGTATTGCTGATGGAAACATGTAGCTCTACGACACAGCCTAAATAATCCTTAAAGCAACCATATTCGATGTGCTGAAGCAACAATACCAGGTATTAAATTTTTCATTTGAATCAACTGGAATGGTTACTTTATATATGGTTATATGTAACATTAGATCTGATCATTATTCGTGACTATTGTAGATACTAGGGGTTACTTATTTGATAGTATGAAGGTGGATGGTATTTGTGAGGGATATAAAAGCTCAACTAAGTATTTTGTGGTATGTTTCGCCAGCTAAGATATTGCATCTCCTAGTTTTCAGTCTCGCTTTTGTTTACCTCGTAAGTTGTCTTAATCTGCAGAGAGTATGTTAAGACTTGTACTTGATCAAAGCATTCCCCTGCGCGATACAGAATGATGGGATATCTAATGCTGTCAATTTGGTTAGCTCAGGTTTCCGAATATTGGTAAAAGGTAAACCTTCTAGTCAAAGCATTATGAGGATGAAAAACCTTGGAATGGAAGGTTCACAGGTTCAGCTATGCCCTGTACTCTTGTGACGGTGGTAGCTGTATATATATAATTATTGGAGTTTGCAGGAACATCTGTTTATTGTAGTTTGCAGGAACATCTTGGCACGAGATGAGCATTATCAGACAAGCGGTCGGGTTTCTGGTAAAAAACGAGTCTCTTTTTTCTTTTAAGTTGGAACTTCAAAACAACTTCTTTTTCATTGGGTTTTCTGTTGGTGGTCGTGACTATGGGGTAGGAGTAGATGGTATTGTGATCACAATGGACTTCCAAGAAACAGAAACAGTTTGGTTGTCATGCAGGTCACTCAATCTGTTTTTTCTATTAAGTGTGCACATTTTTTTAGTTGGAAGTTCTATATTTTTGGTTTGTTTACAAGGATGTTTTAGTTTTGGTGCTCGCCATGTTCGTGCAATATTCCAAGATGCTAAGGAAAAGGTCAGTCTCTGCATTGTTGAACTTAAATAGTCTCCTATTTTCTGAAAAATATATATTATCCTTTCCTATTTTCTCTAGACGGAATACTAGCTTGCAATGTTTAATGATGAAAACAATGTAAAACGTAGGTATCTACAAGAATTGAACTTATACTGTTTAATTTCGATATGTGAAAGCTTATGAGAACATAGGTATCTAGAAGAATTGAAATGTCCATATAGATATGCTGTATGATATCGGGAAGACTATCTATTCGTATCTTGTATATGTAGATTTTCCTTTGGTAATCCATTTTTGATTCTTTAGGGGCATATAGTTTTTGTTTTCAGTGTTTTGGCCTAAATTTTAGTCTGAAAATGTTGCAGGGAACTCTTGACTAGGTCAACAAATGGTTGACTTGACTTTTTTTTTCTATTACGAAAGTTTAGCAACGGCTTTCAGCTGTTGCAAAATTTTGAACCAGAAAAACAAAATCCGGTCCGTCTAAGATTAGTCGTTCTACGTTCTTTTGGTTCTAAATTTCGCAACTGCGATAGAGCTGTTGCGAATTTTCCATTTCGCTACAGCTTCAAGAATATAGCAACAGCAGGAAGGTGTTGCTGAACCTATTCGCAACAGCTAAAACAGTTGCAAAGTCGCAAGAACAAACAGTTGGTTGAACCGAAAACCGTTGCGAATTTTTTTTCCGCAATGGCTGAAAAGTTGTTGCAAAAAAAATGCAACACCACGTTTCGCAATTGCTGACTGCTGTTGCAAGTCCCTTTTGCAACCGCAGCCAGCCGTTGCTAATCCCAAAAAATGGTGTAGTGGTTTTTGTTATAAGGGTATAACTTGTTGAAAAAAATACCCCCAAAACTAGTTATTGATCTCACGAAATTAAATTAGTGGCACCAAAAGGTGTTGCATGGTACTCCCTCCGTTCCTAATTAATAGTCTGGTATTGTTTTTAGAGAAAATTAAGGAAATTAAGAGAACTAATCATTGAAAGTGGTCCTCATGACACGTGTCAATAAAAGAAGTGAAGTGAAATGGTCCCCATGACACTTGTCAGCAAAAGAAGTAAAAGTGAAATGGTCCACATGACACTTGTCATCAAAAGAAGTTAAGAGAAAAGAGGTCTCAGAAAACTAAAGTAACATGTGACTTTCCCAATTAGGAAACCAGCCTATTTTTTTTTAAACATCTATTTATAGAAACCATCCTATTATTTAGGAACGGAGAGAGTATTTGAAAACAAATATAACAGTTATAGTTATCTATAAAGTGAATAATCAAAATGCTTTATTAACATTTGTAAATGTCACAAATCGATCGTATTAGAAAATAAAAGTTTGGGCCCAATAATTTGGGGCTCTTGTCACCCGCCCATAGAGGTGTAAATTGGGCTGTGCCTGCACGAGCACAGCCCAGCCCAGCACGTTAAAATTTGAGCCTAGCCCATCCCAGCACGTGATTCATCCCAGCACGGCCCAGCACGTTAGTTTCATTGGCTGTGCTGGGCTAGCCTAATCGGCATAGTAGCACGGCACAACACGCGGCACAGATAAGCGCGTGGCCCAGCCCAGCAAAGCACGTCATAGCATGCACAAGTATATCATATAACAAGGCATAATACATCACATTTTGTGTATATTTCACAAAAGAGCCACTATTCTAGCTAGTTTTTGACATTTTATATTGGCTTATTTTTATAACAACACATATAATACCTAAATATTTGGAAAATATATTCCAATATCGTTGTTATAATGTCGTTACCTATATTTAACCAGAACATTAATTTAGATGACAATGACCCAGTTTTATATTTGATTGGCTATTTTTTTTTTTGAATATTTAAATTCTCGTGATACTGTACGGCTTATAACACGTGTGCCAACACGGCACAACACGCGATTAGGTGTCTTTGTGCCGTGGGTGACATCTTTGCTTAGCTTTTGACTAGTAAAGCACAACACGGCACAACACGTTTAAATCGTTGGCACAGCACAGCACGACACATGGCACGTGAAGCACGCGACTTTGTGTGTTGGGTTGTGCCGGGCCGGCACGTTTTACACCTGGCACCCGAAAGCTTGCGTGGTAGCAGGACCGTTTGCTTATTCGCGCTAAAGTTCACCTTTTTTCACTTTTGTCTCCAATCATGAGTGCTTACTTAATTTTTAGTTTTCCGAAAACTCATAGGGATGACTGTTGAGCCGCTACAACTTGAGCTATACTGTGAGAAGTGAGAACCACTGTACTTTACTACTTTAATCATTCTACTTCAGGAAAAGAACGAAAATCATAAGACCCAGTTTAAGAAATAAGAAACCATCAAATTATTACATTAAAAAATCATCAATAACTTTGTAGTGAATAAAAGTATAAAACAAATGTTTAAGGAAAGGAGTTAGCATATTGGCTTAAAAGGCGAAACAAAAGAAGAGCCAACTATATCCTTCAGACAAACAATGCTCTTTGTGTAAGCAACAAACTCAAAATAATCAGCATCCCCTTTTCTGAATACTGGTACTATAAATGTTTGATTCTCTGTATCGTAACAGGCCAATCCCTTCCGGTATCTCAGATAAATCTTATTATTTCGGATGCACACTGGAATGATGTGTGTATCTGAAACGCTTATATAACTCAGATCAATACTAAAACCTTTAGTCCATATATTTTTCTTGTCAGCGCAATTCCTTTGCATCTTCCATGTATGCAGCATTTCATGATCGTGCGTTATATAACAAACACTCCTATCAAATCCTACCAAGAGACTCTGACAAGACCCCATCTCTAGATGTTTGCTATCAGGTACCTGAATTGATTTAAACCATTCGGTCGTTACATCAAAACACAATATCTGTTCCTTGACAGTAGCATGCCAATATAATGATCCGTCAACAAATATTGCTCTTTCACCTGCCACAAATTCCCAGAAATCCGGATGAAGGACGTTTTTTTGTTGGATTGGTCGTCTCCATTGCATAGCAGTATCTAAGGTTAAAATCTCATAGCCCAATGTAGAGTCATCAAAACGTTTGTACAACTGAATAACTTTATATTCATTACGCGATGAGTCGAATCCGAATCCACATGCCGTGGCGACCTCTTTGTTATGATCAATTCCAGATTGTGGAAGAAACAATAATTCCCTTGTAACTGGATTCCACATATGCAGAGGGAACTCCGAATGAAAACATACCAAACCGTTGCATGATGCAATTTTCAAATATTCTTCACCCGCTACATGCGCTTGAAACTGCTCATTCGGCTTCTCCAATAGATTACCAACTGCATTCTCAGTTATGCACAGTTTGTTAATATTGGTGATATCGTAGAGATCATTATAACCATCCCTTGCAATGAGAGATACCAAACCAATAGATTGATCCTTTGTTGCATGATAATCACGGTGTTGTATGATGAACTTAGGATCCTTAATTATGGAATACCAATCCTTGCAGACAATCTTGAATGCTAATAAAGACTCAGCGGGAATTCTTAAGAGTATTTCATAGATGAGATGATCAGAAATATACTTGAATACACCATCGCTGGTAGCATGATAATGACGTTGGCTTCTGGCTAACTCTGACAGACGCCAAGATACACGAGTACTCATCATTAATTATGATTTTAAGAAGAAATAAACAACCGAATCATTCAACAGAAGCACCTGGCTGACAATTTCGTGTACGTATTTCGAAGGTCTCTCCTCCGAAGGAATAGAATGAAAAGATTGCTGCTGTATATGGTTTATATAGGCCTCCAAAAATTTATAAATAGAAATTCCGCAACTTACTAGGACTACAACAATTAAATCCTGGTCAATCAGGGATAGCTCACTTGGTGGTAACTTACAAGAATTAGAACAACTAAATCCCGGTCAATCAGGGAGAGCTTGATCCTCTACTTCTCGTACTTGTAAAGATCTGAATACCCAAACTTGGCCACGTCCCTCTGTTGTTCTTGTATGGAAGACTGAAAATCTAAGCGAGTTGCTAAGTTTAAGAAGCTGGCCGATTTTATGGCCAACATCTAGCTAAAGAGTACATACTTAGCTCCAGAAACTTGTTATATCATCAAGCACAATGAACTTCTTCTACGTGACCGACTTGAGCCAATAGACTCAGTACGATGTGGCCGACTTTTGGAAATAGATCTGGTATGGCGATTACGGGAAGCATGGATAGAATCAAGTGGACTTTCCCTAGGGTTTTGTTGAAATCCTAGTTCTTGTAAGTTACGGATTGTACTTCTAAATATCTACAACACTGGCCTATAAAAACCATATATACAGCAGCAATCTATACCTTCATTCTATTCATTCAACACAACTGTTTATTGTTTCTTATATTATTGTACGCACTACTTAGCTCTATTCAAGCGAACACCCCAACGCGAACCATCCTTCATGGACCAATTCACGTTATACTGTTGAAATAAGGACTCAACAGTGTGATCCGCAGGATCATAAGGATCCACTACATCGGGGCAAAGAGACTTCCCGACGCCAGTTGCTCGGAGCTATTTTAACGGATAATACGAATCCCATCCCCACTAAGTTGATAAGCGGCTCGATCCATCTTCGCAAGAATGTGGTAGAATAGAGGAACCTCAGGATCAAAGAGAGCAAGCGGGAGACCAGCTTTTAATTGACCTAGGGTGACAGGCATGCGAGTCGCACTCCATGAACCCTCTAAAATCTCCTTCTCACTCAAAGAAACAACAAGCGACGAACCAGGAGGAACAATAATTGTGAAACCTTTATCTTTAAGGGCGGTTCGATATAATTCCTAATGGACATCAAGCCATTTTTTAGCAGGCTTCCGCTTCACACTGCATAAACAGGGTTGACAGTATGGGGATTAGTATGGGGATGTTAAATTAGTAGCAAAGGAGACAAAAGAAAGCCATTAAATGACTAACTGCGGCAAACTGACTTACCCAGAAAGTGAAGGAGCAACAGCAGCAGGTATATCTTGATCTGCCATGAGGTTAAAAGTAAGATACTAAAGAAAAGAGTTTGAAGGAAGAAGATGAACAGGGAAGAGAGGAGGAGGAATAAGAAAAATAAAAACTTTTTACCTATCTTCTGGATATTTATCCGAAGGAGGGAAGTAAAGACGTGCCGCTTAAAGCGGAAGAAACCGCTAAAAAGTGAGACGGTTACGCGGAAATCACGGAAGCATGTTGGAAAAGTAGAGAAAATGAAAAGACGGGTCTGACACGAAGTACTAGCCAAGGAATTCTCACATTATTCCACTTGCAGAAGAATAATGCGAGAAGAGACAAAATGTAGGGGCGAAATATCGCACAGAACTAACCCATAGCCTCGCCTTCACTAAGACAACTACTAGCACAAATGAAGAGAGAAATTAGGCGAAGAAATACAACACCACAAAAGGGACAAACATGAAGAATGCCCACGCGATGAGCGCGTCAAGAGGAGTATGAAGCAGCGACGCGAGAGATAGCGACATCTTCCCAAAGCCTGGCGAATAAGACAGAATGGGCAGAGATCAACTAGCAGAGATTTGTACGTGAACTTAGTTGTCTTCTACCATGACGACCGGCTATATAAGGATTCATGATAATAAAGAGGGAGGTAGGTTGGGAGAGAATTCAGTCCAGAACAAGAGTTGAAAACCACCACTAAAGAATAAGATATCACTAGAGTTAGCATTATTTATCATCCTTCTTATATGTATGAACCTTTGGATATCAATAAAATCATCATATTCTCCATACAAAACTCGTGTAAAGTTCATATCTAGTGTCAAGGGATGTATAATATCATTAATGTTTGAGTTTATCTTCATGACTTAGACGTAGTGTTCTTATCATTTCATTGGGTGTAGTTGTGGGATTTCACGCAACTATACCAAAAGATGGATTCATATTTGGAAATATGTCCCATATTTAAGCATCGAGAGAAGTTCATTTCCTCCAGGCAAAGAACATGATCAAAGGTTCATCATACGTTTTGTCGACATGGTATTCATTCTTCGCAATGAATCTGATATTCAACGATTTGCTATAGGTTCGTATAGATATGATGAAGATGAAGATATTGTGATGAAAAATATTTATAGATGGATCGTTCAAGCTGTAAAGAGAAATGTTGAAGAAATATATGAGGTTAAAAATCCGTCAAGGTCATCCAGAAGCTCTTGAAATTCCTCATCAACTTGTTAATTGCAAGTCACGAATGAACTTGGTAATGAAAGTGAATTTTGGTGTCAGATGTACAAATGTTATTTTACCAAAATCAATGGATTTACCTCGGCTCAAAGTTGACTACTCCAAATCTAAAAGATTTCGAGTGCACCTCTTTGCACTACTACTCTTCTTTTCTTGATATCTACGATGTCACGAATATTAACAAATTGAACAAAACCGCTGAGAATTCATCAGATGGTTATCTATTGGAGAGGCAGAATGAGCAGTTTCAATTGAACACACATGCGGAAAGAAGATATTTGAAAATCACATCATGCAACGGTTTGGTATATTTTCATACGGAATTTCCTCTGCATATGTGGAACCCAATTACAAGGGAATTATTGATGCTTCCCCATCCTGGGATTGATGATAACAAAGAGGTGGCCACCGGATGTGGATTCGAATTCGATGCAATTCATAATGAATATAAATTTATTCAGTTATACGAACGGTTCGATGATTCTACGTTGGGCTATGAGGTTTCAACCTTGGGTACAGACATGTCATGGAGACGACCAATCCATCAAAAGGACGTCCTCCTTCATCCGAATTTCAAGGAACATGAGTCCGGTGAAGGGGCAATATTTGTAGAGGGATCACTGTACTCGCATGCTACTGACCAGATTTTGTGTTTGATGTTTCGACAGAAAGGTTTAAGTTGATTCAGAATCTTTCAGATACCTGACATGACGCATCTAAAGTTGGGATCGGGTCAGGAATACTTGGTAGGATTTGATAGCAGTCTTTATTATATGAAGCATGATATAACTTATAAAAGGCTGCATATGTGGAAGATCCAGTCATCCAGAGCAACTGCGCTGACAAGAAAAATATTTGGGATAACGTTTACAGCATTAATGAAAGTCGTATTAGTGTGCCAGATACTCACATTGCTCCGATATGCATTCGAAGTAAGAAGATTTATCTGAGATACAGGAAGGGATTGGTTTGTTACAATACAGAAAGGGATTGGCTTGTGAAACCAGTTTTCAGAAAAGGAGATGATGATTATTTTGAGTTTATTGCCTACACAAAGAGCATTCTTTGTCTGAAAGATGTAGTTGGCTCTTCAATTGTTATGTCTCTTGAGCCAAACTGCTTTCCTTCAAACACTTGTTACAGTTTACTTACTTTTTATGGATGATTTTAATTGAACTTGCTTCTTAAAATGAGTTTTATGTTTTTTAGTCCTTCTGCTACCTCCACTACAGTCATATTTTGCAACGTAGAGGTGTCAAATTGTGAGGCATACCCCCAGAGTATACGTGAGAAGAAAATTTCGCAAAAGGAGTTGCTCAGTGTACTTGGAAGAGTCTCATTGTTTATGAATCTCGCATCATTAGTTACTCATATGAAATAGCCGGTTAAGAAAATAAATAAATAGGCCGACTCAGGAAATCGTGTCGATTGTGTCATTCTGCTTAGTGTAAGTAATCAGTCCGTGTGGAAAGAAGAAAAACGTGCTGACAGTTTTTAGGTTGGATATGATGGAGACTCCTCTCTTGTTTCTAACAGGTGATTAGCCGGTTGTGATCTTTAAATTTACTCGATGAATCATCCATATCTAATTTTGATTTCATTTTTTGTTATCCAATAATTATAGTTTTATTTCCTTCGCCCATTGCTCGAAGATTGATATAAAATGATCCAATGAGATAAAAACGCAATTCGAAAAAGAAATTGATCAAACTTGAAAGCATAGATGTGAAAGGACAATAGTTCCTCATTGCTATAATTCCGCTTAATTAACTTCAAATATAATATAGAAGGGCCGCTCCACTCATTGCCAATTGGTTTTGAGTTGGATGTGTAGGAGCAGAATCTCACAACAGTTATGTCTCAGTGAAATTATAACTAAAAGGTGTATGCGAAGGTCATCGCGGAGTATTAGAAAAATGACGTAGCGAATGACGTCAGCCTAATCATGAGGAAAGTGTGAAGACTTTGCGAGATTGAAGTTAACTTGCGAAGAAAACCCTTCCAAGCTTGCGAGAATGACGCAGACCAGATCCGAAAAATAAAGGTTGGCTTAGCTGTCATCCACTATGTAATATCATATATAAAGGACCAAGCAGAGTTGAGATGGGAGGGATCTTTTAGAGAGGTTGAAGAGAACAAATAGGAGAGACAAAGTCTAGAGCTATTTTGATTTCCTTGTACTCTTATTATTCTTATAAGATTCTTCTGAAAAATAAATATAACTTCGATAATTGATCATGGAATTGGATTAGAGCATTGTATAATATTGTAGGGGTGTGATTGTAGGAAATCCTGCAACTACATATTGGCGCTATAAACAGGGAGAGTTGATCTAAAGAGGCTTGAAGAAGGTTTGGGAACATTGGTGAAGAATTTGTGAAATTTGTAAGAGATTGTTAAAATTGAAAAGATGGTAAGGAGAAGCATAAGAATTGCAGGAAGAAGGAGAAAGGAAATGGGAGAATCTTCTAGGATGGGAACAAGAAATGATGGAGAAGAACGAATTCAACTCCCAATTCAGCATTCACCAATACAAGGTGGAAACATTGATTATGATAGAGTCAGTGTACACACTTGGAGGACGGGGTCAACAGAGGAAGTTGAAGAAACACAGAAATTGAGGCGAGTAAAAGGAGGAATAATTCATGGAGAGGAGGAGAATGAAACATTAGAGACATTAAGACAAACGATATTTGAAGAAAGGAGATTATAAGCAGAAGAACGTGCAAATTTAACACGACAAAACCATGAATTAAGGATGGAAAATATAAGATTACAAAATACAAGGTCGAAAAGTACTACAAGATCAAATTCAAGAACAATTAGAAGAGAGGAAAGACGAGATTCGCATGAAGTAGGTGTTTTTGAGGACATTCAAAAAGATATGCAGAATCCTGATGATGGACATCGTGAAAAGAGACAAATAGTTGAAGATCGTTACATTCAACGTGGTGAAGATTATCATATTGAACAAAACAATCGAGAACGGAGGAATGAGGAACGTCACGAACGAAATACCCAAGATGGCGAAGAAAACCGGGAGGAAGGAAGAAGGATCTTATATGGGAGAGAAGTGCAAAGGAATCAACAAACAATTGAGGATGAGACTGAAAGGCGAAATGCCGAACAAAGACGTATACCTTGCGAAAGAGAGAGAATGAGGGCGGAAATTGAAGAACGATAATTTCAGGAGGATATACGCCAGAACAATCATGATAATCGGGAGAGAATGCACGAAAAATACCGCAACAATGATAATATTAATGAAGAAGTAGATAGAACACAAGGAAGAATTGAAAGGCGAGAAAGAGAACTGGCGAGAAATGATCCAGGACGCAGAGGAGATTATGAAAGGTGCAATCATGTGCGATTACACGAAAGGGGTGAAAGAGAAGATCGTAGAGGAAGGAGAGAAGAAGGGGATGAAGAGGAAATACGAAATCTCGCAAGGCAAGATAGATATGAACGCATGAGAAGAGAAAGAAGACTAAAGAGACCAATGGACCAAGGGTCAGGCGCGAATGAACAAATTTTAAGATAATTCGCAGACATGAGGGAAATGCTCAATAACAGAAGAGAAGGAGGCAGGAGATAATTGGTTGAAGAAATAGAGGAAGAAGCGAAGACGCCGTTTACACAAGAAGTACAGTTAAGGTGAATACCGCAAAAATGCAATTTACCTGCATTAACCAGCGTCTTCGATGGGACAACTTGTGCCATTCAACATATCAAAGCTTACGTGAGATGCATGCTGCAATGGGAAAACCATGACGTTGTGTTGTTCAAATACTTTGCATCAATCTTGATGGGAGAGGCGTTAAAATGGTTTGAAGGAATGCCAAAGGATACCATAGCATCTTTCAATCAACTGCAAACGGTGTTCTTAGTAGCTTACATAAGTAACAACTCATTGTGTCTTGGCATTGAAGATGTATTTGGACTGAAACAAAGAGTTGGCGAAAGTTTGAAGCGTTTAACTATGAGGTGGAAGAAAATGTGTAGTAACATGGCTGGCCGCGTGTATGAAAGATACCTTATTTTATCATTTATTAATAAAATGTTTGCAACAAATTTGATGTATGTTCAAATATTTAGAATCAAGAATACTATCACAATGACTGAGTTGTGAGAGTTCCAAGAAGAATACATTGATCTTGAGGAAAAACAAAGTGAGATAGAGTCGTACCCAGTTGCGAATACAAGATCAAATATTGCGAATGCAAGTTTATTGCCCAAATTAACAAACACAGTGGCGAACGCTTCGCAAGATCCACAAAGAGAGATGGTGATCGAAAGTCAACAAAAGTTGGTTGCGATGGGAAGTCGTGATCAAGAAGAGTTCGAGAAAGGGAGGAGGTTCTATAATCTTGGCGGAAGTAACAAGATTCAGAGACTTGAACAACCTCAAGAAACTTATGGAGGACAGAAGAATAACTATCAAAGGGGACAAGGACATAACAGGGTAGTATGGGAGGAAATAACAATGCCTCGTCTAAATTCTAGTGGGGAAAAGATATGGGAACCCATAATTTTGATGGAAAATATCCATCACCTTGGAACATGGGGAAGGAGCCACCACCGAAATAAGAAGTCAGGAATTCTGTTCATATCATCACTTTCACAAATGATTGCAGAAATATTAAGAGAATTATCCTTAGAATGATATACCAAGGCAAGTTGAACCACTTTCTGATAAGATAACCGCAACCTTTACCATTACCACCACCACTAGAATATCGCAGAGCAAATGCATCGAAAAGAGAAGATACATTTTAATTGAAGTCGGATCGAAGGCAAAAAACCTATTCTGCAATTCTATTGTACACTCATACAAAACAATAGAGGATTTTCACGATAACGTTATGAGCAGTGTGTTCGCAAGAGATGTTGATGGTAGAGAAATTATGAACATTGCGAAAGTATCGCCACTAAAAGAATGGCAGAAACAACCTATTTCCTTTACAGCAGAAGAGATTCCTGAAGGTGGAGAAATGCATGATAATCCTTTGGTGGTAAAGTTAGATATCAACCCGAAACCAAGTGAAGATGAAGATGATGAAGCTGAGGATTCATGGGCGATCAATAGAATATTGATTGCTACTAGAAGCTCTGTAGATATTCTATTTTACCATACTTACAAAACTATTGGGGAAAGGATGAGGATTTGATACCTTTGACTTACAAGATTTATGGCTTTAATGGTACTGCGAACAAACCCAAGGGAGAGATTACCTTGCGAATTTCTTTGAAGGGGATATCTCCCGAAATTCTGTTCTGTGTTGTTGATGTAGTGTCACCATAAAACGCGCTGATTGGTCGACCTTGGCTGCATGGGATTCTGGGAGTAGCCTCAACCTTCCATCAATGCATTAAGTTTCCTCATCCTAGTGGTGTTGGAATCATAAGAGGAGATTGGGTCGAAGGGAGAAAATGTCATGCAATTGATGTAGAGAAATATGAAGAGGGAATAACTAAAAAGATCAACTGGAAGCACAATGTCAGAGAAAAGAAAAGAGGCGAACGATTGATGGTAGACGCAGTGGAACATGGTAGACGCAGTGGAACATGGAAGAGAACGATTGATGATTGCTGAAAGTGAGAATCAGAGAATATTTCGCAAAGGAGAATTGGTATTACTTTTACAACCCACTTTTCAGAAGGATGATGAAGATGATCGTGCGAACAGATGGGAAGGTCCTTACACAGTAACAAACGTGCTCAACGAAGGAAAGTATGAACTAGAAGGGGTGAAAAATGCAGTGTATAACGAAAAACATCTCCGAAAATATGGTATAAGTGATAGTGACAACACAGAACAAGAAAAGAGTATTCTACGGAACGAGATCATCAATAGTGTGCGAGAACTCAAAGAAGCACAAACACAAGGTAACAAAGGTAAGAAACTTGAAATCTGAAGTGAGAATGAAATTGATGAAATTGAGCAGAGAAAGAAACAAAGTTGAATGCAAAAGATGTATTGGAAAAAGTATCTTTTACTGATTAAAGAAAACAAAAATAAGAAATTGCAGCAATGAGAATGAAGACATGCGTTAATTTCGCAGAAATTATACTCATAAAAGGAAGATATGCGATAATTTCACAAGATTTATGAGTTTTACAAAAGAAAATAAAAGAAAATACAAGAATAAACAAAAAAGACAAAAGCACCCAACTTTGGCGTACACCCTAGTTCGCGAATAAAATTTAGTAAGAGGCAAATGTAATACCTAAAGTGCGTCATTGAAGGGGAGAACCTATTTACATGGCTCAGGGAAAGGTTACACCGCCCCGGAACCTGGGTCATGGAGACTTGGGGTTATTAAACCCATCCAGGAGAGGCGCCTTGGATTCTCAACTTAAGCTTATGACTTAGGTTGGGTGACTAAGGTAAGAAGGTCTCTCCTAAGGAGTGCAGAACTCGATCAAGGTGCCGAGGTATACGGTTGAGCCAAGAGTGCTTGCCATTCTTGGCAAGTCTTGGCTATGATGCACTCGGCCCAAAGAAAACCCCACTTAGGGTGCGGTCTCGTAACCGTGAGCCATATCGGCGAAGGGATAAGAGGCCGCGAAAATAACTGGTTGTTGTTAAGACCGGATGGGAGGATCCAACCTTGTATGGTAGAGGTACACCTCCTTGAAGGGCCAACCAGGGGGATGATAAGGGCGACACCCTCCATTAGGGAGCTGATAAGTGTCAAAGACGCAAATGTCATGAGGTTTTTTACTCACGGGAGTACTAAGGATTGTCATATTTTTGCAACGATCCTGCAGAGGCAATAATACTAGAGAAAGATAAGACAAGATCAATGGGTCAGTGCACGAAAGTGTAAAGACGTCCTGCGATTTCTTCGCAAGACGACAGTGTCATGGGGCTTGTCATATTGTCGCATGAAAAATATACTACTGAGGCAATAATACAAGAAAATGATAAGACAACATCAATGGGTCATTACATGAAAATGTAAAGACGTCCTGCGATTTTCTCGCAAGAGTGGAAAAATAAGACCTTTACCTAGGAAGGAAAGATAAGACCATATAGGAGAATAATACTAAATGGAATTTTGGAAAATTCCAAGATACATATGAAAGCGAATTCACAATAGCGAGAATTGCGAAAATGACGCACACAATCCTGTGCAATATTGCAGCATGATTAATCTCTCATTTGAAAACAAATAATAGAGGCAAGTATGGGAATGCTTAAAAGAGGCAAATGTTATTTGCTTCCACCTGATAGATTAATGCATATATGCTGATTATATATTGATTACTAATCTTTGATTGTTGTTGCGAACAAGAGTTTCTTTTCTAACATATGCAGATAAAAACAAAAGAAATAGAACATATATTGAGAGATTTTGGAAACTGAAGGAGTTCGCAGTGACAGATTTACATAAAGATCAAAAAATAAAAGATGTACAAGCGTCACAAAAAGGAGAAAGGCTAATGAAGAAAAGACCAATTATTCTTCGTTCGACTCTCCTTCCTCATCATCAATCTCTTCTTTGGTTTCTTCTTCTTCTTCACTAGTGTCACTATCCGAAATGTCTGGAAGTGATGCATTCAGGGGAATTTCATCTAAGAGGCAAGGATATATAGAATGGGAAATGTTGTTATCATCAGAGACCTTCATGATAGTCTAATTGCGAAAATGAAGAGTGTCATTCTGGAAGTTGGCGACGATGAGCTTCAACTGATTCTTGAGCCAATGGCATTTATCATTGCGAGTAGATAAATCTTCTGCGAGTTTCACCTTTTCTGCTTCAAGAGATTTAGTTTGAGTCTCCAATTCTTCAATTCTTTTGTGAAAATCATTCTCAGCCTCTGTGAATATACAATAACATATCAATAACTCAAGCGAAGTTTATGAAAAAGAATAACCATTAAGAAATTAAAGTTAACAACCTTCTCTGTTAGAGATCATATCTTTGATCAAGGTTGAATGATCAGCTTGGAGACTAACATTTACACCTAAAAATTATTTAAAATCATCTAAGATTTTCGCAGCCCAAGCGAACTCATCATCATTAGTTATAAGAAGACGAGAACGAACTTGATTTTCTCTTTCGACAAAAATAACACTCTTACGGTTACTTCATCTCGTTCGAGTTGGATTTTGAGAAGGGTTTTGTGGAATTTTTCTAAAGCTCGAGCACCTTGACTAGTGATGCGGTCTTTATCATCTATAAGATCACTGATCTTAACTGTTAACTTATTAATCTCATATTTGGAGTCGAGGTAGCGGCGTTTTAAATCGTGAGCTATTTTCAAACTGCATTTATGGTCAATTTCTAAGAGATAGAATTTAGATCTGAGTTGATTTAAGGAAAGAGAATTTTTTTTTATCATTGGTATAACTGTTTAAAGAAGTATTAAGGCGTTCGAGAAGGGTATCATCATCCATAGAATGAGGAAAGGTGCGAAGAAATGTGGCTTCATCAGAAAGACCGTAAATTTCTGCAAAAATGATTAATCGAATAAGGGAAAACTATGGAAAAAAGATTAGAAGAAAAGAAGAAATGCTACTTACCATAAAGTTGGTCATTCACATGTTGAAGGCTGGATATTTTATTTCATTGAGTGTAGGAATCTACTTCTAACTGTTTGTTCTTCTTGCGAAGTTCAAATATCTCAGCTTCTAATTCTTCATTTTTGCTGCGAGATTCCTCTGCAATCTTATTAAGATTGGAGTTCTTCTTTTCAAAGCTCTCGCACCTCTTAACTAAGTCAGAGGCAAGTGCATAAGAAGCTTTTCCAGCCTGCGAAAGAATAAAAAAAAAAATCAAAACAAGATATAATTTTGAATAATAATTTAAGCGAAGTAGAGGAATGAAGGTTTACCAGAATACCAAGCGAATTTAGGAATCTTGGAGTAACTGATCTAGAAATGCCACGAAGAGATTCATTGTCATCTAAAAGAGGGGCATCACAGATGTTCTCAAGCACCCGACAAGTGTTAGTTAAAGGAACGTTTCCTATTCCTTGTAGAGAATCAGAGAATATGCCAGATAATTGCGCCATAGATGATTCAGGTGAAAAACCTTCATTTGCGAAACAAGTCTCAAATTCATCATCCATGCTTTCATTTGATTGAAGATTTGAAGGAGAGGGAGAGCGAATTCTTTGTTTCTTTGAAGATGGAATGGTTGATTGCTGCTTGCGAAGAATGCCTTTATCCTTGCCTTTAGTTTTCACAACCTTGATAGGTCCTTCAGCCTCTTGAACAACTCTAATTTCATCCTGCATACACGAATGAAGATAAGAAATATAGGCAACAATATTGTTAAAATAAAACAAAAGAGTATTTCTTACTTCATCCGTGATTGCACGCAATGCTATTAAGACGCTTGCTTTTCCAGTTTTGTTGTAGTATTTTGTCAGCTTCGCAACCTAAAAATTCCGCAAGATAAGAAAAGAATGGAGTAGGAATAAAAGGAGAGTTACACACTGAGCGAAGTTTGAAAGCATACATATGTTTCCTTTTGTGGCCAATTAAATATCCAAGGTTGGTACGTAACGAGATTTTCGGGTAGCACGTTGGAACCAGAGATGTAAGGTCCCTTCAGAGTCATTGGAAAGACGCACCATTTGTCATCTTTTGATTGACATGGAGTTTTATTAGTACCAGAATGCCAGTCAATATCTTGCATTAACACTTTTTCGCTGGAAATATTCTCTTTCTTCTTCAAACGAACTCCCCAGCGAGTGCTTTCTTTCTTCATAGTGATTACTTCGTAATTATCGAAGAAACTCTCCACAATATATTTCTCAGGGATGATCTCTAAATCATCGAATTTAGGATCTCTAAGTTTCGATGGATAAAGAGACCCCAAGCCTGCACCGCGATGGGAAAACTCAAGTATAAGTCGAATGCAATATCCACACAGCTGATAGATGGCTCGCAAAAAGTTCGATTTCGTAAAACAAAGGAAAATCGGGGTTATAAAGAGGGATAGGGAGACCAGCAAGAAGTTGACCGAGCGAGATTATGATTTCTTCATTGCTGCATTGATAATCAGAAAATAATTTAGCAGAAAGAATAGACTTAGGACCATGATCAAGAATGGTGGATAATGTGAAACCTTAAAGTCTTTTTGAATTTTTTCAAATTCACTGTCATATTTACGACCACTTGGAGGCATTTTTGAGTATGGAATGAAGAAGAAGAAAAGATCAAAAAGAAGAAGAAATTAAAAAATTGTAGTAACAAAAGCGGAACTTGCGGAAAAACAGTGAAGAAAAATTGCAGAAAATGGAAGGAAAAGTGAAAAGAAAGCAAAAGAAAACAAAAAAGATATATATAGAGGGAAGGAAATCTCGAGAAGATAAACTCATTAATGCGCAGAGGTGACGTGAACAGTTAAGAAGTGACGGTTACGAAAGATGTGTCAAGAAATAAATGGTAAAAGAAACACGTATAATTTGTTTCGCATGAATCACAGAAGGTTGTCGGTAGAAAAGAATAGGGAAAAATGAGCGGCTGCGGCATTTAGAGATAGAGATTCTCACATCATTCTCTTCTTCGCAGAGAAGATATGAGAAGAGGCAAGATGTAGGAGCAGAATCTCGCAACAGTTATGTCTCATTGAAATTATAACTAAAAGGTGTCTGTGAAGGTCATCGCGGAGTATTAGAGAAATGACGTAGCGAATGACGTCAGCCTAATCATGAGGAAAGTGTGAAGAATTTGCGAGATTGAAGTTAACTTGCGAAGAAAACCCTTACAAGCTTGCGAGAATGACCTTGAGACCGAGATCCGAAAATAAAGGTTGGCTTAGATTGTCATCCACTATGTAATATCCTATATAAAGGACCAAGCAGGATTGAGATGGGAGGGATCTTTTAGAGAGGTTGAAGAGAACAAATAGGAGAGAGAAAGTCTAGAGCTATTTTGATTTCCTTGTACTCTTATTATCCTTATAAGATTCTTCATAAAAATAAATAAAACTTTGATAATTGATCATGGAATTGAATTAGAGCATTGTATAATCTTGTAGGGGTGTGGTTGTAGGAAATCCTGCTACTACATGATGCCCGCAGACTTTAAAATATAGCTATATTTTTTGTTCAATGGCCACTCTTATTTTCGTTTAATTTTTATTTCACCGCATGCCTGAACATGATTTATGCTGTACCATTAATATTAGTATTAGGTACAAATATTTTGTGCGTAAAACTATTGCGTACTTAGGGTCATGATTAGGATTAACGCTAATACTGCTCTATGATACGGGATTTGTTACTGATCCCCATGCTGCACATTCACAGGTTCTAGTTAGGTGGAGCCAGGGACGGAGCTAGTGCATTTCAGTCCTTGGGCAACTAAAATGCAGTCTTCTCTTTTGTGTGGTGTGTCACCGACAACCTAAAATAGTAAATTAAGATAGAACAGATAGGTAGATTGTGTGCAACTACTTACCCAGCAGGGAATTCCACCGCCTTGTACGACTTTAGCAGTAGTAGTTTTCTGAATCATAAAGTCCATTATTATACTTTTATCAAATTCTATCATCTACTATTAAATCATTCTACATTAGAAAAAACAAAAAAAGTTTAAGACTCGGTTTAAGAAACAAGAAACCATCGAATTATAAAATCAATAACTTCATTGTGAATAAAAGTATCGGAAAATGGGCAAACATTTTTACAACCTGGTTTAAATGGACGAGTAAAAATTAGTACGGGTGAAATGGACAAAAAAAATAGTAAGGATGAAACTGGATATATCCTGACTTAAACTTAAAAATAATGCGGATAGGATGAAAACTGGATGCATCCTGATATAAATTAAAAAAAAAAGTATTTGAAAATGGGTAGGATGAAACTGTTTACATCCCGGCTATTTTTGTATTTTTATCCATTTAAACAGTATCAAAATCTAGATGTCTTTTTCACCCAGGATTTGTTGAATTTGGTCTTTTTAACCAATTTTGTGTAAAAGTATTTGAACAAGCGTCTAAGAATAAATGCTAACAATTTGGCTGAAGAGTCGAAACAAATGAAGGGCCAACTAAATCTTTCAGGCAAAGAATGCTCTTTGTGTAGGTAACAAACTCAAGATCATCATCATCTCTTTTCTTCAAAACTCCTTTCACAAATTCTCGACTTTCCGTATCGTAGCAAGCCAATCCCTTCCCGTATCTCAGATAAATCTTCTTATTTCGGCTGTATACCGGGGTGATGTCAGTATCCGGAACACTAATACAACTCACATCAATACTACAACCTTTAACCCATATATTTTTCTCGTCAGCGAAATTACTTTTCATCTTCCATGTATGCAGCATTTGATGAGTTATATCGTGGTTTATATAACAAACACTCCTATCGAGTCCTACCAAGAACTCGCAACGAGATTGCAACTTTAGGTGTGTCATATCAGGTGCCTTAATTACATTAAACTTTTCGAACGTAACATCAAAACACAAAATTTGTTCGGTAGCATGCCAATACAAGGATCCATCAACAAATATTGCTCCTTGACCCTTCTCCATGTCATGTCTGTACCTAAGGTTAAAACCTCATAGGCCAATGTAGAGTCATCATAACGTCTGTATAACTGAATGACTTTACATTCATTACGTTTTACATCGAATCCGAATCCACATCCGGTGGCCACCTCTTTGTTTTCATCAATTCCAGGATGGGGAAGCGTCAGTAATTCCCTTGTGATTGGGTTCCACATATGCACAGGGAATTCCCTGTGGAAACATACCAAACCGTTGCATGATGTAATTTGCAAGGATCTTTCATGCGCTTGTGTGTTCAACTGAAACAGCTCATTCTGCCTCTCCAATAGATTACCATCTGGAGTCTCGGCTGTTTTCCGCAACTTGTTAATATTGGTGAGAGTGTATATATCAGAACGATCTTCTCTTGCAAAAAGAGATACCAAACCAATAGATTGTTCCTTTGTTGCATGATAATCACAATGTTGTTTAATGAAATTAGGATCCTTGATTAATGAATGCCAATCCTTGCAGACACCCTTGAATACTATCAAAGAGTCGGCATGGGTTCTTAAGAGAATTTCATAGATGAAATGATCAGAGACATACTTGAAAACACCATCATCTCTGGTAGCTCCATTGCTTCTGGATAACTTGGAAGGATTCCCAGATATACGAGTATTCATCATTAACCTTATGACTTAAAGAAGAATAGTTAAACAACCAAATTGATCGAACGGAAGTACCTGGCTAATAATTTTTGTGTGTATTTTCGAATTTGAATGATTGAATAGATTGCTACTGCATATGGTTGAGGGGTTATAGAATTTGGAAATACAATTTCCGTAACCTAAAAGAATTACAATTTCTATAAAAACCCTACTAGTGAGTTAGGGAAAGTTTACTTAATCCTGATGGCTTCAGCTTATTCTTAAATTTAGCAACTATGGCTTCAAGAGTTCAGCTTTCAGTCCTTTGCGAGAACTTGGTTTCCATGAGGTCCCTACTTAACCATCCAAAACCCCTAACACCCAAATACCACATATATGCATTAATCAATCCATCATCTCGTAGAAACTACATGAAGCTGCACATAAACATAATTTGTTATTTTCGTGCGGAATCTGTTAGAATACGGCATCCAACTCAAAACAAATTGGCAATGAGTGGAGAGGCCCAAGGATTATAAACCGCGGGATCTTAGATTGCCATACAATGTGGGATTAATAATCTCAACAGAATCCACCGTTCCTCAAAAGGCACTCACAATTTCTATGTTTTAGGTTTAGATTAGTGACGCCTGTTTGGAGAAAACTTTAGAGGCAAGATTTGGGTTTAACAAATAAGATCAGTCTCACTGTCACATTTACGGCTTAGACCCTAGGTTGTCACATTTCTATCTTATACAATGCTGCTCTTTAGTACGTTATAATAATGTTGTTAGCTTGGAGCTAATATTCGCTTTCTTTTCTATGCAGATGCATTTGCAGTGAATCCTTTGTGCACAATATGATGAAAGGGGAGGCAACGGCCTCTTATTGATTAATCTTGGAGTATATGGTGATTGTCGTTTTCGACTCCAGGGAAAATGTAGGACACACGAACCTCAAACCGATATATCAGAGATGATTGATATTTGTTTTGCAAGAGGTGTGTCTTGCGGTTTGATTTTTCCAACCTTTGGTATGCATGTCCCAATGCGCAATTGTTCTCATTCAATTTATTTCGTTATGTTGTTCGGTGTTGGCAGAATTCATTGAGCAGATGACAATTAAAATGTTCACCTATTCTACAAATTTCGCCTAGTAGAAGGATCCTTATACATCAATTTGATGGAACTTACCAAAGGCCGTCTGGTACATTTTCTGCTGGACTTAAAACGACGGAACAATCTGATATATTTTCTGACAACCAAGCTGACATGGATGGAAATGCATCTGAACATTGTGGGAGTTAGAGTTTTCTCGACAATGATAATCAGGCAATAACATACACTTATTTCCTAGCCAACTAGTGAACCAAAAGATAATATATCATCGACCATTCCCCTTAACTGCCATGGGAGATCTGAACTTCGACAATAGATTGCACATACTAAGCTTTGTTAACCAGTTTCCCAAGTGACTTCCTCCAAGCATAGCGAAGAGTTGCAGCCCCTTTCTTCCTAGTGCTCCATTGATGTTCGTGCATCTTGATCCCATGTAATTTCCTGCATGATTACTAACGATTAGTTCATAATCTCCAATTTTATTTTAATAAAGCCTCCATTAGGAGTGATCCATTTTCAAACACTAACATCTAATGCCATTTATTTTTTTTTGCATTCCCAAAGATTTCTTTCCTTGTGATCCTTCTGTGTTTGAGATTGTGTTCTTACCTACTGGCTTGACCTTCTTGCCATCCTCTCTGTCGAGCCCTCAGCTCCCACATCTCAGTCATTCTCTTCTGCGCTGCTAAATCAGCTTCTGCTTTCTCTCTTGCCTCTTCACAAGTCCCCATTCCTGAATTACACTTATCTGCCTCCTTTTGATATTGTGATGCTTTTTTCTTTGCGTCCTGCAGTGCCATATCGGACCGCTGCTCATTTTCTAGAGCTTCAATTTCTAGCAGCCTCAATTCCTCAGTCAGGAGTTGAGTAAAATTCCTCTCCATATCCTTATTAACCTTCGGCTCATGCTTTACACAATCTGCATGCACCAAAACATTGAATCTAACAAAATTAAAATGAGATCATGCAAATATGTAGAGATTATAAAATAAATAAAGGCAAGATTAGACTTACCAATTGGAATGGAGAGAAGGGATTCTTGCAGAGAATCCTGAGAAGTGCAATCACAAATACATGGAGGGCAAGTATTTGCGATAGAAGAATGACTTATAGCAATCAAACCTTCGGTTAAATGCCAATATAGAGGAGGACCTAGGATGTAACCAATCAAACACAATCCTACCGTACCCAAAAATCCTTTTACTACCATCGACTTGCAGGAATCACCATCACCTCCAGGCTGATGATTATAACCACCCATCATCATTCTCTTTCTCTAGATGAGATCTAACGAGAGTGATGGTAAAAATAAGATTCCTATTTGTAAATCAAAATTGGGTCTTGGATCTCCTCTATTTCTGCAAACAAAAGTGTAAATCTGTTATAAGATGGGGAGATATCTACGCCCAGTATTAAAGCATCCAACACCCCAGGAAGTGGACTAGAAAGTGTTACTTCCTCGGTTTCACCAAAAGTTATATTTTCACTTTTTCAACTTATTTTTGGGCAAAAATGAAAAAGTGAAGTACAGTAAAATTTCGATAAATTAATAGCTTTGGGACCAGAGAAAATTATTATTTTAACAAAATTATTAATTTATCGAGTTAAAATTTAGCTTGTACAAAACTAGTTGGGACCGGAGAATTTTATTATTTTAGCGATTAATTAATTTATCGAAGATTAATTTATCGAAGTTCTACTGTATCACATATCTTAAAACGGAAGTGGTGTTATGGTTTAGGACTTCATGATGATGCGAAGAACTGTTGATTTTTTTGGTTAAATAAAGAACAAGATTTCATTAACTCAATTAACAGAAATATTTGATAGTAAACACCAAGCAGAATCAATCCCATGGAAGGATTTCAAAAAAATTCTTAAAGGCAACCAAAGTGGTGGGTTAATTATATGTAAGAATGACTCAAAATCGAAACAAGAGAAGAGCCTACAATATCTTTCAGGCAAACTATGCTCTTTGTATAGGCAACAAAATCAAAACGATTGCCATCAGCTCCTAAGGTGTAAAGTACGACTGGTGCTATCGAATCTTGATCTTGACTTTCTTCGTCGTAACAAGCCAAGCCATTTCCATACCGTAGATAAATCTTCTTACTTCGAATGCATACCGGTTGAATATAAGAATGTTGAATATAAGAAGATGGAATACTAATACGAGACACATCAATACTATATAGTCCCTTCCAAAGATTTTCCTCGTTAACACAGTCCTTCTGCAGCTTATATATACGCAACATTTCATCTGAATAATGGTGGCTGATAAAACAGAGACTTTTATCCAGTTCTACCAACATCTCACGGCCCCCAAGCCACATCATATACATCTTAGGTAGCTCAATTAACTTAAACATCAAAACACAAAATCTGTTTGTTAGCATGCCAATATATTGACCCCTCTACAAATATTGATCCTTGACCAAGCTCGTATTCGAGGAAAACCGGATGAAGAAGCTTGTCTTCTTGTTGGATTGGTGGCCGTCTCCATGACATAGTGGTACCAAGAGTTAAGACTTGATAATCCAATGTATAGTCATCAAAACGACGATATATTTGAACAGCTTTATACTCATTACGTGTTGCGTCAAATCCGAATCCACATCCAGTGCGCTCCTCTTTTCCCTTTTGATTTCTTGGTTTTGGAAGCGTCACGAATTCTCTAGTGACTGGGTTGCACATGTGCAGAGGATAATCCGTATGAAAACACACCAAACCATTGCAAGATACAAATCTCACCATCAATTTCCCATATGCCTCTACTCGTAACGGCTTTTCCGGACCCTTGCCCAGAATACGAGCTACATTATCAGATTCGTGCCACTTATTGATAATTGTCATGTCAAAGGGGTTTGTTTCAGAGATGAAAACCAAACCGATAGATTGATCCTTTGTTGCATGATAATCACGATGTTGGTTGATGAAATTAGGATCCTTAATTATTGCATACCAGTCTTTGCAGACACTCTTGAGATGATCAGAAACATACTCGAAAACAGTATCGTCCCGATAGCGTTTGCATCTGATGCATAACCTTGAAGGATTCTGTGATAAAAGACTCATCTTTGATTATAGAAAAGAAGATCAGATTAGACGATCCTAGCTAATTAGCTGCAAGAGATAAATTATCTTTGACAAACAAGAAACTTCTGTTGATAGGTTAATAATCAAAGGAACTGATGTTGCTTATATATAGGCTAGGCCTCGACTCTCCATTTCTTATTCTATTTCTATTTCCGAGTGGTCATCAAAAAAAAAATTTGATCGGCTAAGTGGTCATCAAATTGGGCCGGGCTACTACTTGGACATATGGGCTAAGCGGGCGGAGAGTAGCCATATGGGCTCTCCAGAGAGGGCTGAGCTGGCCTCAAACGTGATGTTACAGTTTATGCGAAGAATTGTTACTTTTGGTGACTAGCATTCACCCGTTAGTGCAATCTTTTTTTGCAACTCTATTGGCCATTTTTTTTTTTCTATTTTTTAGCAAGCAGATGCACGTTTTTTTCTTCTATTTATGAGCAACTAGTTGCACAAGAAAGTGAAGCAACCGCAAAATTTGTAACAACAGACATTAGTTGGTTCCTCATTCTCCAGAAAGGGACCTTTTCCCGAATATATGGGTCTCAAACTGAATGCCATGGGATCCGGTAAAAAAGTTGATAGCGTTTTTTACGGTTTTAGGGGGAGTTTCTTTCATACGGTTTCTTTAGCAACATTACATATGGGAAAGATTTGAGTTGATTCTTGGTTCTTAAACCTTTAAGATTCATGTAGGTGCAAATAATCAACAGGGACAGGTGGAACCATCCTGGGCGAGGGCGCACCAAGAAAAGTAAGCACTAGAAGCACTGAATCATCTCGTCAGATCTGGGCGCTAGAAAAGAGGAATGGAGACAGCTCGAGAGGACGACATAAAGGAGGAGAAAAGTTCTGATGGGATGGTCATCGGGTTCGAGGGTAATTAATACACTGACAGAGTTGGTGAAGAGATAAGGAAAACTCGGTCAAAGTGGGACTCGACCAGGAATCTAAGGGGCGACGTCGATCATCTCCACCAAACAAGCGATATCGGGTGATGACACCACTCGGTTAGATGCCTTGACTCGAGCAGAAGGGAAGATTGGCCGAAGCATCAGCTAGTCGTCCGAGAAGAACATCAAGGAACCTACACTAGGCCCAACACTGTAATATCGATGTATCACCATCTGTAACTATAAATAGAGACCCTGTAGAGAGGTAAAAGGGGAGAGAGAAAAAAGAGAGAGGAGAGCACACAAAAAGATTGAGAGAAACACTCATCTTGTAACCGTGAACCACTTAATAAGATCATCCTTTTACCCCGTGGACGTAGGTAATCATACCGAACCACGTATATCTTGCGTTCTTCTTCTTCTCTTGTTTATTTTACTTCTTTATGCATGATTTGAGATTCTTTGGATGTAGTAGTAGGATTTTCTACATCTACATTCTGGCGCCGACTAAGGGGACCGTGTAACATCTTCGGATACCTTGAAATCGGTTACCAAAAGAGAGAAACCTAAGCTCCTAAGTCACCTTGCGTGTTAGTTGAAGCTAAGGGAGAAACTCTTTTGGTTAAAAAGGTTGATAGATAAAGCTTGCGAGAGGTTCTTGTTTTTGTTTTCTTAGTAAAAGTTTGTTAAGATTTGGTATAGGATTGTTTTATTAGCATCAAAATCGCTTCCGGTTAAGTCAAGTAGCCAAGGTTATATCATCAAACTAGGTTGTTTGCTTAAGTTGTCTAAGCGAGTTATTAGAAGATCAATAAGCTCCCGAAATAACATCATATGATGTTGGTAGAATCTAGAATGAAATTCCACCTCGCTGACCACTTTTTCACCTTTAATGGTTGAAATTCATGGGTTGCTAGATTTATCGTTTCAAGTTTTCCTTTGTGGTTAAAAGTTCGATTTTGTTACTTCTATCTTTGAAAAGCTCATGGAATTTTAGTTTAAAAGGAAAAACTGGTTTAGTTATTTTCATCATCTTAATTTTATCAAATAAGAGCCATAAAAATCTCTTACCTTATGAGTGAGGGATTCCGGTCGGGCGAGCTAGATTAATCTCCTTAAGTAGAGTTAAAGGTTTTCGGTTGAGAACAGCTTTTTCGATCTAAGGTAAACGTAATAACATCTCAAAGCTCCCAAATGGATCATCTTTGATGATCGGTAGAAGCTAAGTTGAAACGTTATTCCATTGTTTGGACCTTCTTAGTGAGTTAAACAAAGTACAACAGTGGTGGAGGCAAATCTAACTCAAAGTCATCGAGTTCAGTTTTCCGGAAACTACGGCTGGAAGGAATTTAGTGAGCGCTTCATTAGTAAGTCTCATCTTGATCCTACACTAAAGGCCTCACAGCATCAGTAGACGGTCGGCACAACAGTCGGTAAGGTTATCATATCACCGACCGTAGTCAAGAAAGAAATCTTTCGATCTAACGTACAGATGATTAATGACTTCTGGCACTAGGAATGTCAGGACAAGTAATGATTAAGGCATGAAAGAAGTACCGAAAGCGATGTGTTGAGACAGCTTTTCAAAAATTTATCTTTTACGGTCAAAATCGCTTGATTGCTGAGATCAACACGCTAGCATAAACGGAATTGTACTACAAAAGCTTTTTCCACCTTACACAACAGAACTGTCGTACTTCATCCTTAACCTTTTCGAAAACAGTTCGAAGTAAGTGTTGTGTACTTTGCTAAAGTAGGTAGGGACGGACGGGCGAGCCGAGGTACAATAGAAACCCCGAAGGCGATGGCGAGTATATCCTAGACGAGTAGGATTCTCAGGAATCGGGACATACCGGGATCTAGTGCACATGAAGGACTGACGGACTCCCGACAAGAGGACATCCGACAACACCATCAGAGCGAGACTCAGGCACCAGGCGGAGGCATGGCAACTGTCGATGAGGAAGTCGACCTAGACCGAGACGATGATCTCCCGCCAAGAGTACTAAGGATTAACCCGAGCCAGATGATGCACGGGGACATGGAAGACGGAAGAACCGCATCGGATACCGAGGAAGAGGAGGAGGTGCAAACGATACAAGAGGAGCGGAGGCGAGAAAGACCATCGACGGATTATCAGCGCGCAATAGAGCAAGAAGGAGAAAGGCTTAGACGAGTGTGCCTAGGAATGGGCGACCTCGACTGAGATATTCCACCAGTGGCAACTGATCTTCCTGTAGCTCCAAACATTCCCCCCATTATCCCCCGACCGGCTGAACCTCCAACCGCACCCCCAATGTAACCGAAACCAAGTGAACGGCCACTTTAGCAATGAAAGCACCGACCCAATGCTGCCGGCTATCTTGGCAAGCCAACGAAGAAAGGAGGACCTTATGAGAGAGCAACTGAGAAGGAACCTGGCCTTGGAACACGAAAACTACCAACTCCGCAACCGGAGAGCCGGTCGAGAGGATCGTCCAGAGTCGAGGCGCTTCTGGGCGGTCACACCCAAACGAGAAACATCCCAAACCCACCCCCGGAGCCGAGAGCGCATGCCCGAACTTAATCGCTCAAGGGGAGGATACGGTCCACCAGAAGATTCTTCGACTGAGGAAGAGGCGACAAATGAGACTACGGGGGCAACAACCAAGCAAAAGATCGAGCAAATTGAGCAGATGGTCAAGAAACTGACAGGAAATGGCGAGGGTGATAAGTTGGCAGAAGTAATCAGTGAAGCACAAAAGACACCGTTTACTAAGGAGTTGGATCGGACTCCTTTCCCGCCAAAATGTACATTGCCGACATTCCCATCTAGATTTGACGGCACGGGCGATGCAGGAGAACACATCAAAATGTACAGCATGTCCTTGTTGCGGTGGGCGAATTGCGATGTGGTCATGTGCAAATTCTTTCCGGCAAGCCTGGAGAGTGAGGCAAAAAACTGGTTTTATACCCTGCCCGATGAATCCATTGGCAGTTATGCTGTCTTGGTGGAAACCTTCCTAGAAACTTACATGCATAACAGTATAGCCCAGCCTAGAGTAAACAAGCTCTTTACGCTTGCACGAAGATTCAGGAAACCGTTGCGGTCTCTAACAGACAGATGGAGGAAGTTATGCACTGACATCGGGAAGGTACCAATCGACCAACAGATCTTCGGGTTCGAAAATTCATTGGGGAAGTCAGATCCTATTTGGATAGCAATGTACACCGAGAAACATAAAACACTAAGGGAGATCAGGAAGATGCAAGAACTTTACATCGCCTAGAAGAAATACAGGAGGGAGCACAGAATAAAGGAATACAAGAAGCAAGCGCTACAGTAGAGGGAACCCCACGAGAAGATTCTAAGCGACCCGAGAAAAGGCCGAGCACACAACATCACGGGGAGAACAAGAAAGTTTGGGTCAAGAAAGGAAAGAAGCCTCGTCACGAACCCAGATCTTACACTCCACTAAACGCACCATTGGAAGAGATATTCAAGTAAGTCGAAAAGAGGAATTATATCCGATACCCTAAGACTAGGGGAATTCAGTTCGACGAAACAAGGAACCACCCAGAGTTTTGCCATTACCACCAGTTTCGTGGCCATTCAACTAACGATTGTCGGGAGATGAAAGACATCGTCCAGCACCTGATCCGAGATGGATATTTGCGACATTTCGTCAAGACATCGCCGACACCGATTCAGAAAATCTTGTGTGGTTAGAAAATCTGTTGGAGACCTCTCAAACACCCATTTACCGCTGGGGAGGACCAAGAATTACCAACATGGTGCCACTTTTGTAAACACGTGTGATAAATGGGCCAACGTGCCTAAATTTCTTAGGTGCCAACTATTTCTGGATTGTTAGAAAATCGCTGCGATGGTGCCGAACATTTTGATTAGCCCGCATACGGTTAGGAATCCCACGTCCGAACTGAAGGCAAGCAAAAGCTAAACAGGCGTACACCAGAAAGAACTCTATTTTGGCCGAGAACTTGCATCACAGCAAATTACTCCATTTTGCAATCTATTATTCTATTTTATCCATATATTATTCTATTACTGCAGTGGCAGTGCTGACCGCCTAGGTCGAAAAAACTGACTAAACCATCGAGTTCCATTTTACACTAACACAACTACTCCAAAACTCAAAACACCATTTCGAGAAAGAGGGACATTAGTCAAAAATTCACAGCCATTTCGTTTTTTGCAACTAACCGAACTTATGTTCGGCTGGGAAATGTTTTTTGCAACTAACCGAACTTATTTCTCGGTTGGGAAATGTTTTTGTGACGTAACCGAACTAGGAACTAAAAAACCATGGTCCCCCAAAAAAACCATGGTCCCCAAAAAACGATTCTTCTATTACCGGGTCACCGTGAAATTGGGCCGGGCTACTAGTTTATCAATAGGGGAAATTAGACTAAGACCTAAAAAAATATATTGTTTATACTAAGGCCCAAAAGAAAAATTGTTTATTTCAGTTTACGTGACACGTAAAAATATTCAAAATTATTAAAAATCTTTATAAATTCATTATGTATCTTATTTTTTCGAGGTACAATTGGCAAGGAAATTTAAATATAACACATTTAAAAATCCACTCTTGGAATTTTTTATCGCGTTGGAAAGCTTTTAATGTACATAAGGAGTATAAACAACAATATTAGATTTAAGTTTTTTACGAAAAAACCTGAGGTGATAGTTCTTTTAGGAAATATTTTGAAAAGTAACTATATATTTGTTACGCAGCCACCAAAAAAGATGCATAACACAATATATATGCAGACACCACAAAATATGCATAACACCTTATGCCCTCATATTTTGGTTGAGGCATCCACTAATTTAGTTATGCAACCACTAAAATGATGTGTATGCTTGAATCCAACAAAAAAATAGACGCATAACGAATTATGCAACATCTATAACAAGTTATGTAGCCATGGTTTTGGTTGATTTTAGTGCGTACAGAAAAACTTGATGCATAATGCATTATGTAGCCATATTTTCGGATACATATCTGGTTATGCATCCATTTTCTCGATGGATAAAAGATTATGCAACAATTTTCTATTTCACAGCTAATAAAAAAGATGTCGGATAATGCGTTTTGCATCCATATTCTCGACTGCATAACAAGTTATATATACGTTCTCTCGAGTGCATGACAGGTTATGCAGTCATAACAACTCCTCCTCCTCTTACTTGCCATCTTCCTTGTAACTCAAATCACAAGTTCAAGACACCACACATATATCCATACACCCACCAAGACCATTACCTTTCTTCAATTTCTCCTTGATTTCATAACCATTTTCACTAACCAGAAATCCCAAATTTGTATTATACATTCTCAAATCATCATCACACCATAGTCACCACCTGCAACCATACAAAAACCATGTAATCAATCAAAGGGAAAACCAACAATCTCATCACATTAGGTAATTACTTAGATTACCACATCACATTGAATTCCAATTAAAAAAAAAAAACTAATCAAGCCTACCATAATCAAATCCCTAATTACCAAGTCATTAGATCGAGATCAGAATGGTTTGTTTTGATATTAACACAAACAATGATTGAATCACACAAATTAACGTTCTTATTATAAATCAGAAGATCAGAAAAAGAAAGTTGAAAATTAAATAGGGGTGGAATGAAAATAAAATCATGGATATAAAACCTAAAAATAAAGTCGATCTTAAAAGAGAAAAAAATTGATTAGAACCAAGATCAGAACTTCCTCTTTTCGCCTCTTTATATCAGTTTCCAATCTCCCTCACGAAATAACACAATTTCAGAAATTATGGGTGTGTGAAAAATTTTCAACGAGAAAATCGGTGCGCGCATGAGGTCTTCCGCCCGTGGGTTTCACGGTGAAAAAATCTGAAAAAAGTAATAGGTCTATTAATCGTTTTCACCTATCAGTTTAATTAGAATGATTAATTGGGGGATAGAAAAACTAATTGGGTGATATTTTACTGTAGCTGCCGGCATGGTTTTTCAATGCCGGCAGTCCATCGACCATGCCGGTTTTCATTGAAAACTATGCCGGCACATATCCCCAATTAGTGTTTTTATCCCCAATTAATCATTCTTTAATTAAAGATTAATTTTTTGGGGACCATGGTTTTTTGAGGGGACCATTAAGTTATTAAGCCAAATATTATATGAACGGGCAATTGGAGGATACTTTTATTAATTTGGGGATATGTTGCTTGTACGCTTTCCCAATGATGTTCATTGTGGTTGACGGATTACCGACATCAAAACCATACCTAAGAACTACAGTAAAATATCCCCAAATAAAACAAATATCCCCCAATTAATTGTTCTATTATATAGGGATAAGGACGTCTTAATAAGAGTAAAAAATTAGATTGTCCCTTTTACTAAATTAATTTTATTTATTCACTTTTTAATTTTTAAATTTTAATCTTCACTTTAATTATTAATTTTTAAATTTTAAATTTTTAGTTTAAATTTATGATTTTATATTTTTTTAACTTCTTTTAACTTTAGTTTTAAATGTATCTTTTAAAAAATTTATTTATAATTTTTTATTAGGTACGGTTCGGCTAGAGCTTTTTTTTTTTTTTTTTTTGACCATACCTCAATTTGTTCTTTATATGCAAACTTTTATATGTAACAACAATTGTTGTGTTCGTTTAAGTAGAAATCTTTTCCTCTTTAATTTTATATGTAACCAAACTTTAATTTGTAAAAGGAAATTGTGAGTTCTGTCAAGTCGATTTTTTTTTAATCGAACTTTCTCTTGGTTACCTCACTATTTTCTTTTTTCTTAACCGAACTTTTCTCCGAAAACCTATATATTGAGTTCGGTTACTTCGCAATTTTTTTTTCCTAACTGAATTTTTCTAAGAAACGCCTATATATTAAGTTCGGTTACATCGCAATTTTTTTTTCTGCTAACCGAACTTTTGACTGAAAACATATATTTTAAGTTCGGTTCCGTCGCAATTTTTCTCCTAATCGAACTTTCTTCAAATCACTTCCATTAAATTAGGTTAAGGATCAAAAAAAAAAAAAAAAAAGAGCCAATCTCGACTAAAAATAATAATTAGCCGAACCAAAAAAATTCTTACACCAAAAAAAAAAAATCGAGGAATTAATTTAAAAAAAGTTTTAAATTAATCATTCTAATTAAATTTGTCAAGCGGCCTGAGAGGAGCCATATGGCCTGTCAGTATAAGGTTGTGGGGTCCTCAAATGTGTTGTTTCAATTTATGCATTGATTTTTTTATTTTTATTTTTGCTCTAGACTAGTGGTCCCTAGACCACATCCAAACTCCTTAAATTGGAGTGGATTTCAGCAATTACAGAGTTCGAATCCCTACCTCCGCAGTGGGAGGGAGCATGCCAACCACCAGACCACTTGGTGATTGGCAATTTATGCATTGATATGAAGAATTGAAACTTTTGGTGCGTAGCATTCACCGCCCCGTGGTTGCAACTCTATTGGTCTTCTTTTTTCTCCTTGCGAGCAAGTAGATGCACAAGCAACTGTAAAGCATATAACAACAAACATCTCGAAGTTGTTTGCCCGTTCCTAGAAAGAGAACAGTGAACCTTTTTCGAAAGCTGGTCTAAAATCGAACGTCATATGGCCCAGTAAAAAATTATGTGAGAAGCAATCCTAGAGTGGTTTCAAGGGACCGTCTTTTAATCATTTTTTACTGTTTTTGGGGAGGTTTTTTCACACGGTTTGATTTGATCTAATTCTTGGTTCATAAACCTTTAATATTCATTTCTGTAACGAACACAACATATGTGTAAGTCATGAAATTCTTTGACAAAAGTAAACTAGCAAGTCTCAATTCTCAATGCCATGGACGAAATGAGAGGAAAAGCACATGAAACAGCCTAGTCGAATGCATCTACTGAATTTACCTACTCTAGTAAAATTCATTTACATTTTAAAAAAAACAATCAAATCAAATCATACAAGTTCTCATTTGAAGAAAGACCCTAAAACTTATTTTTCTCGTGAATTCCCATTACCTGCTAACAACTCCTTACCCTTCTCCATCTCTTCCTTTTTCAGATCCATAACGTCCACGTTGTAGACATAGTACTTTGTTCACTGAAGCTTGACCGAGATTTTCTCTAAACCATTGAATCATGACATGTAAGTGAATCCCCTATTCAACATCCCTACAGATGTCGATTAATGTCGTTAGAAATATGACAGAATTTAGATATCTAGTGATGACCGAGGCATAATGAGAAGAGTAGAAGTAGATGAATTTCTTCTTTGTAGTTGCTAAGAGAAGAGCAACCTAAGAAGAGTATTACAAATTACTCTTCTCCGTTGTCAATAAGCAATGCAATAAATATGTCTCTTACGTTTTTATATATATATAGTCTTGCATGTCTCTTTTTTTTTGGACGCCGTCTTGCATGTCTCTGGAATATGTTATGCTTGGGCTAAAGAATCACTCAAACGAAATAATGTCATGCCTCATACTTGCCTTAGTCAAATGAATAATGGTATGTATCATTCCTTTGTCCAGCAGATCACATGAAAAACTGACCAAAATCACTCTACAAAAATGACTTATTTGTCTTCTTGGATTAAAAAAGATCGTCTTCTTTGTGGTTATGATTGCATATCCGTTTTGGATAGATATAGACGCTGTCATTCTTCTGCACAAGACGGTAGACAAGACAAGACAATTGGTTGCTCTCACTCTCTACATTTCCTGGGCCTACCAATTCAGGCATGTCCCAAAGCAACTGATTTACACGGGTATTCATTGCATTGTACAATTTTAATTTCTTTTCCAACACTGTCATCTTAGTCACTTAGTGTACATTGCCATGTGGTTTTCGCTATGGATTTGGATACTTCTGGCGAAACACTCCCAGTCCCAGAACCTGATGATGATGATGAGAGTGATAATGGAAATATAACCTAATTTGGATAGATAGATTAGATACATATTAGCCAAAATCGAGAAAAAAAGAAGAAAAGAAAATAGATATATAGGTCATATAGGCATGTTAATAAGTCTGTGGTTTTGACTTAACGTTTGATTTGCCTGTGAGCAGAACTGCAGAAGCATGGGTTCCTATTTCTATGTTCTCTTGTTTCTTCTACCATTATGATGATTTACAGCAGAGTGAAGTAAGGTCTCGTCGATATTAATAGTCCAAATGCATCATCATTTCTTACTTATCCATTTCCTTCCTACTCCAATAGTACTCTGACTTGATTTCATCATTTCAAAGACTTTTGTAGCTAATACTACTCTCACCCTCACTCTCACTCTCACCCACTACTTTCTATTCTCTAAAGTTCGGTCCTCAGTACTGTAAACTTTAAAGAACTCCATTTCTTCACTCCCACTCTCACTCACAACTCTCTCAACCTCAATGTAAAGAACTCCATTTCTTCACTCACTAACTCTGTAGAACTCTAAGCAGAACTCCATTTTCTCAGATCTTACTTTTCTCTGATTCAAATTTTTGTCTCTTCAAAATGGTTGAAACAACAGAAGCAGCAGCAAAAGCAGCAGCAATAGGAATAGATTTAGGCACAACTTATTCATGTGTAGGAGTATGGCAGCATGATCGAGTTGAAATTATTGCTAATGACCAAGGAAATCGTACTACTCCTTCTTATGTTGCTTTTAATGATACTGAACGTATGGTTGGTGATGCTGCTAAGAATCAAGCTGCTGTGAATCCTACCAACACAGTCTTCGGTAAGCTTAAGTTTTATTTATTTTCATGTTTTTTACATAAAGTTTGATGTTTAAATTTCATGATCATAGTTTCGTTGATTTTTCATTATGTTTCTTGTTCAATTTTTTCGAGACGCATAGACTGGATATGATAGTATAACCCAACCAAGTTAAAAAAAATATTTACTGTGGTAGTGTGGTTGGCTGCAAATTAAGGGTATTCAAACTTTGGATCTGCGATTTGTAAATTTCTTATGTGTTTGTTAGTTGTTTTTTTTTATTTTCTTTTCCGGTCTGGATCTATATAATATTGAGCAAGTGTTTGGTCTGTCAATAGCTAGATAAAGTTGTGGGTAGCACGAACTGGTTCATGATAATTATAGTGATCTCGACGCTCTTAGAGTTAGCATCTCAACTCAGGATCGTTACTAAATTTGTTTTCTGTTTCTGTAGATGCTAAACGTTTGATTGGTAGGAAGATTAGTGACAGCTATGTTCAGAGTGATATGAAGCAATGGCCCTTCAAAGTCATTGCTGGATTACATGGGAAACCTACGATTCAAGTCCGGTACAAGGGCAAGGATATGCAGATTTCAGCTGAGGAAGTATCATCTATGATTCTCATTAAGATGCGAGAAACTGCCGAAGCTTATCTTGGTACTAGTGTTACGACGCTGTTATTACCGTCCCCGCTTACTTTAATGATTCTCAGCGACAAGCTACTAAAGATGCTGGTACCATTGCTGGCCTTAATGTTTTGCGAATCATCAATGAACCAACAGCAGCTGCTGTTGCTTACGGTCTTGATAAGAAAGCGATGAATGTTGGTGCAAAGAATATTCTCATCTTTGATCTTGGTGGTGGTACTTTTGATGTTTCCATACTCACTATTAATGAAGATAATTTTGAAGTCAAGGCTACAGCTGGAGATACCCATCTTGGAGGACAGGATTTTGATAATAGGATGTTGAGTCATTTCGCTCAAGAGTTTAAGAAGAAGTACAACAAGGACATGAGTGGAAACCCAAGGGCTCTTAGGAGGTTGAGAACTGAATGTGAGAGGGCAAAGAGGTCACTCTCAACTATCTCCATGACAACCTTTGACATTGATGCTTTGTATGAAGGAGTCGATTTTCACGCATCTATCACTCGTGCAAAATTCGAAGAGTTGAACATGGATTTGTTCACAAAATGTTTGAAACCTGTTCAGAAATGTTTGACGGATGCTAAGATGAACAAAAACACCATTCACGAAGTGGTCCTCATTGGAGGATCCACTCGAATCCCCAAAGTTCAGTCTGTATTGCAGGAATTCTTTAATAGGAAGGAACTTTGCAAGAGCATCAACCCTGATGAGGCTGTTGCTTATGGTGCTGCAGTGCAAGCTGCTATACTGAGTGGCGAGGTTAATGAGAAAGTGAAGGGCTTGGTATTGTTGGATGTCACTCCTCTTTCTCTTGGTATTCAAATATATCAAGGTGTTATGAGCGTGATGATCCCTAGGAACAGCACCATTCCCACCAAGAAAGTGAAGGATGGCTTCAGTACCACCTCTGACAATCAAAGTAGTGTGTTGATTCAGGTGTACGAGGGTGAGAGAACTAAAAGCATTGACAATAATTTGTTGGGTGAGTTCGAGCTAGAAGGAATTCCTCCAGCACCTCGCCGTGTTCCTAAGTTAACCATATGCTTCGATATGGATGCAGATGGTATATTAAATGTGTCTGCCGAGGACAACACATCTGGAAACAAAAATCAGATCACAATTACTAACAAGGAGAAGTTGTCGCCAGCTGAGATTGAGAGGTTAGTTCGAGAGGCTGAGATATATAAGTCAGCAGACGATTTATACAAAATGAAGGTGGAGTTAAAGAACTCTTTTCAGGATTATGTATACACGGTGAGAGATATGATATGCAGGAAGCGATCGTCGTATGGTAAAAAGAAAATCGAGGATGCGATCAAGGAGGCCATTGAGTGGTTGGATAGTAATGAATTAGGTGAATTGGACGATATCAAAGATAAGATGAAGGAATTCGAGAACGTATGTGATCCTATCATCACTAAGATGTGGGGCACCCTTCCAAAAAACCCAAAAACAACTAAGATGTTTTCATCAGGCTTGTTCCGCTAGTGCTGGGTTTGGATTAGTTTTGCCAGATTAAAAAGCGTAAACTCGCGGAAGAAGCTGAAGCATATGCAGCATTAGAAGCAGTGTACCTAATGGGCACAAAGAAGGAGATATGCAGTTAACTGAAGTATCATGACCTGTTTTGGTATAATAAACCTGTTGGAGTGAAGAAAAAAGAAGAAGGGGAAACACTTTTTGTAACTTTTTACCTGATCATGTATCAAATCTTAATATTAGTGTAATAGTAATGTATCATCTTAATTATGATTACCAGTTTAACTGACTCTTTCCTATACTCCATTAATCAATTTCCAGGCGACTTATGGATTGCATATGTATACAGCTCTAGCATGCCCACGCAATTATTATGGGTTCTAAACTTGGAAACCACATGACACCATTATCCTGTCAAACGTAATCTTCATCATAATGCCACTGGGATTGTATCTTTTGGGCTAACCTCACAGAAATCCTAGCTTTTCTACTTTGCTTGCCAGACCGACAAAGTTTGGATTTTGCTACATAGACGGACAAATCGGTTTGTCCGTTCTTGTTTCATAAGTTTCATAATTTTCTTCCATGTTTACCCCTTTACCATAGTTACTAACCCAACCATAGTTAAAATTACGGTAGCACAAGCGATCCGATCTAGTGATCTCTTTTGGTGGTTATGGAGTGAAGACAGATAGGTTTTGTCCAGATTGTTGGTAATAGAGGTGTGTTTTCGCCATTTGGTGGAACGGGTGTAAATTTTGATCGGGGAATTAAATCGAGCAAATGCAAACCATAATCGTAAGTTTGGATATGGGCGGGTTTGAACCTTAGCTTTAATGGAAACTCAAGTGGATGCAATAACTCTATTGGTTACGGTGGGAGCAATGGAGGAATTGGTTCGTTTTGAACTCGACGGCTCGGATTGTGTGGGGCAAGGGGAGGCATGAATTATTCTACGAACTCATATAACAGATGTGGAGGTAACACTGCTGTTGCAAATTAGGGTTTCTCTCGTATAAAATCAATTGAGTACCCGACAAAGCTACAAACTCATCGAGGTGGTGGTAGCTGTTGCAAATCGGGGTTTCTCTCGTATAAAATTAATTGGGTAGCCCACAAAGACAGTCGTATAAAATAAAACTTAAGATGTTATTTTATGGTCCTATAAATTAAAGTGGGTACCTGTTTCAGACGGTCTTATAAATTAAATTGGGTAGCCGAGTCACACGTGATTTGGTGAGACAAAACTAGTCTGCGTTTTTAAATTCTAGTAGAACTATACTAATCCAACTATCCAACTAGAACAAACATTAATGCCCAGTCGGCTCATTCCTATCTTTGTAACAATCTTTTTGTCAAACAACAAATGAACAATTTTCGAGTTTTTCTCGAGGCGGCATTTGTTGTTATGAAAGGTCACAGCGTTGATTGAACCCATAACTCCAATATAATAGGCTTTTCTAAATAGAAAACTTAAATGGAAATATTCATGAATAATGTTATTAATTCCACAAAGGAACCCGTTCTGCAAACTTAATAGAAAGGCAGTTTTCAAATAATAATAGATGCGAATCATCCAAAAATGAACTGAGTTGACTGAAATTGTCGCAAAATACAAAACAACAAATGCCATTACTAAAAAACAGAATAAGAAGCTATTCTTTGAATATGCAACAAAACGAGTATGGAAGAGAAGATATTTTGAACGCCTCTTGGTTGAAGTTTGAACATCACTCATGGTGTTATGTCTATCCCTCTGCTGTTCTTGTAGGTGTGTTGTTCTAGCTGCCATTGACCATAGCCAAATCCATGCAGCTCCTTTGCTTTCTTTTTTTCCTCCACCAAAGAGCCTGAAACCCCCATATATAGCTAATCCCCATCCATATGGGAACCAAGCAAACAATCGGAACTTTTGTGCACGACTGATGCCACAAAGTTATAAGTTAAAGCTTGTTGCCGTTACCCAAAAAGATATTTAGCTGGAATATATCATGAAAGTGCAAAATTCATACAACAAAAATCATACCCACTGAACTTGAAAAAAGAATATCTGCAGCATGAATAAAGAGGTGAAATTGCGTTCCAAATTTAAGTCATCCAATCAAAAATCTTAGCAAGCACAAAGAACACCACCATATGAAATGATGCAATATTCCAGATCAAGGCATAAAACAGATGCAATATTCCAGATCAAGGCATAAAACATACAAGTGAACACACATTTTTTGTTTGTTACATCCATAAATCATGCAGCTGCAACTAACTCTACTTTTGTCAGGGATTTCATCACAAGCCATTTTTAACCCTCACAAAGCATTTTTCATCACCACCATAAAACCAAAACATCAAATTAAGCCTTAAAAACTCTAAAACCACGATAAATAAGATTTAGAGAGGGGGTTTTTAATGTTCAATTACCATATATTATCCTATACAGAAACCCTTAAAAGTTTATCTAAACCCTGACAACTGACCAAATTGCACACAGAAATCCTTAAGCATGCCACGCATAATTTTTTATAATCCAACAATTAAATAACACAGAGCAAAAAAAATAAAAATATATTGTGCAAAAACCCTAGAAACAGAAAATTAAAAAAGGAGAAAGAGGAGACGGAAAGAAAAGAAAATTATACAAAAATACCTTGCTTTTGATCTTGGATCAATTGGCTCTTTTGAGCTACGGATTAGATCATCCTCATCTCTTGTGTTTGTGATCTTCAAAAATTTATCTATGGTATTGTGCTTCAGGATTGCCGTTCTTTTGAATGTGAAGTATCATACTTAAAATCTACAAGTTATTTCAAAATTAATAGATCTTTTCTCGTGGAAAACAGTTCCATTTCATAAAGGGAATCGGACATGCGATTCATTCAAGGATTATTCCCTTCCATCGTGGAAGGTTTAATCCAAAAGAGAAGTCAAAAAATGGGAGAAGAAGAAGAAGCTAGGAAGATAAAAAATGGGATAGGAAAGTTAGGTACGGGTTCAATTTACGGGGTATGGCTAACTTCACTCAGAACCCATATGGTTAAGTTAACAGCTAAAGGGATAATAATGTCATTTCGTGCCGATTCGGATTCAACCAGCCCTGCCGATTTAACTATGTCCGTCTATATAGCAAAAAGCAAATCTTGCCTGTCTTCCGACCAAAGTTGAAAACTTTGGATTTCTTTGACGATAGCTCGTATCTTTTTGCCTACTCTGATAAGTTTTTTCTTAAAATATAATTACATTTGCTGAGGAATCCGAGAAGAAGGAAAATGCACAATTGCTTTTAGATTTTTCTTTTCTGATCAATAAAAAATAATAAAATAATGTTTTTGTTGGAAATTAGTAGTCAAATAAATCACAAATTTGTTTCTTCTTTCCGGTGGATAGAATGAGTTATTAGTCCAAATGACAAAATTGAAATATTCTTGAGAACTTACAATAAATCGGTGGGTAGCCTGGAAAAATTGAAATATCACAAAGGATTTCTTTTTTTTTTCCCAAATTGTCAAACCTTAGAAATAAAAGCCAAACTGATCGAAAAATTGCACTGTTCAAATCAATGATGTGTAAATGTACGAAAATGCTATATGTCCACCAATGCCTTCCCCCACTCCTTTCCACCGCTTATGTGTCGTGCAGGCATTGGTGGACTTCAATAATAAAGGGACCCCCTACTTTTCCATGGAAATCAAAATGGGTAGAATCTAGGGTGTGGATGAAGCCACCTCATGGGGGAAGACAATGGTGGAAACGGTTGGTGGAAGTGTAGCACTTTCGGTAAATGTATGCTACACACAGCAGTACTAGATCATCCCACAATGTTACGTAATTTGTACTACATCATCCCACGGTTTTAAAATGTGATGTGATCGAGAAAGCCAGAAAGGAATCAATACATTATTCAGACGAGGTATAAATTATCACCCTACATGATACAGACATCAATAGGGAATCTTAGACTAGAGTACGTTATTATCAATCCAATTAATGCTCTATTGACTATTGGTGCACAGCCTGCACGGCTAACAGAAACTTAGATGACGTTTCTCATTTGAATTTTTTTTTTGAAGGACAAAGGGGCTTCAGAGAGCCCCAATAATGGAAAGTATAAGGCTAGGTTCGAAGGCAGGGCCGTCTTACTTATTTCGGGTGTCCTATGCGAACTTGAAATTTGGGGGTTTTTTTGCGGGCTAACATCATGGAAATCCAAAGGATTCGGTCAAGCTTCACAGAAGGACAAAATTTCAGTCAACCTTTGTTGACGGACTAAATCGGTTGTCCTTATGTGTTTCCTAAGTTTCACTTTTTCCTCCCTATTTTACCCTTAACCATAGTTGATAAACCAACTATTGTTAATCCTTATTCAATTTAGAATTAATATGGATAATTTTGATGATTCGAATCATATACATGTACTATATATGCGACAGAGTAATGGATACGTGAAAGCTCCAACGTAGTACTATGTTTTTGTTTTTGTTATATATGTGATTTCCCTCCAACAGAATCATGTTTAGAGAAAATCACTGATCTCCATAGGACTCCAAAGTTGAGTATTGTTAGCAACTGATGGAAAACCCTAATTGAATGCTTTAACACTGTAATCTTGTATCACCGAAAACAACAACAAAAAAAAAAAAAGTTATGTGCAACATAGTTTCCGGTTTGAAAATCCATTGGAAGTCGGAACAAAAAGCCTCAACAAAAACCCGCATAAAAAAATTCATCGAGAAATCGAACAAAAAGAAGAACGGCATTGAACAAGACATTATATTTAAGAGATATCGCATTCCCGTGTTGAGGTTACACATCCTCTCTTATCACCTTCTCATATGTGACAACCTTGATAAATAACCAAAAAACCTCAAATCTTATTCTTCATAGCCTTAGATCCTGAATTGTTTTTAGTTCTTTAGTTATAATTCTAGAATGTGTACAACCCCGTAACCTAATGATCAAATGTCTTTATTCTCAGAAATACACGAAGAGAATAAAATCTATAAGCATATATAAAAAAAAAATGAAAATAACAGCTCCAATGGTGATAATTAGACTATAACTTGATTATAAGAAAATAGATAATCACTTTACCAGAATCAATACAACCAAACCAACTGCAAGGCTTAATCTTTACGATGGAACAGTCGACAACAGAAGTAACCACACAAAACCTACAAATCTCACACATTGATTTGCCAAGTGCAAGGAGTCGACAACAAAAGTAACCACCTAAAACCTGCAAATTTCACACATTGATTTTCCAAGTGCAAAGAAATATAGTTGTACTCAAGTTTATCATCCCAAGACGACCCTATAAATAAACTAGGTAGAAAATGAAAATTCATCATCCGTCATCTCCTTCTTCAGATATTGGAAAACATATAACAGAAATGCCACGCCTCTGTCTATATAAGGATTTTTTCATACTATTAGTATTGATCCAGGATGTATCCATTCTGAAACATAAGGAAATCCTGATATTTCAATAAGCGCTTCATAAATAACATAGTTGTACTCATCTAACCAAATGCAAAGGAATATATAAAATCCTCAAAGAAATCCTCAAGTTTATCATCCAAACACGACCCTACAAAATAAACTGGGTAGTGCATCAGATGGCTATTTAAAATAAGTTGGGTTTTCTGATCCGTGGTTGTAAAAATTAAAATGGGGTAAGTTATTAGACGGTCATATATATTTAAACGGGTACCTAGTCGGGTATTATATCTAATTGGTCTAAATTTCAGTTACAACATACACCAAACTTCGGTATCCGAAAAACATTTTGTCGAAAAATCCCTAGAGTTAATCTAAATTGCTTAATCTAGATTAACATTCACGTTTAAAGTACTATCTATTCACATGGAGCACCACTTGCATCATTGTACCAAAACCATTCATGCATTTCATAAATATAAAGCAGCAGAACCTCATCCATTTCAGAGATAAACCAACGATATTATCCAAGACCAACAACAAGGTAAATATAATTGATGAAATTTGTCATAATTCCCACATAGTCTAAGAAAATCCCAGACATGTAGTTACTAAACACTAGACACCACATAAATACATTCATATACGCACAAAAATATGTAAAGGATATCAAAATGATATCCGACTCTCATGAACCGTCACCCATATGGATAAAATACTTTAACATCATACTAGTAATTTTGAAAGAATTCCATATATAAATACAATCTTAATACACTGTCAGCATAACAATTATGCATTTTCCATGCATACAACAGTATAATACATGTGTAACATTTGATTAGTCGGGGTCTGCAAGAATGACACAACTTAGTATAACAGAAATATCAATCCAAACGAGATGGTACTGCACACAACACATTCATACCATCAAATTGTTATTCCACTTTCCAAACACTTTAAAACTTAGCTACAGGGGCGGAAGCACAGGTTGACCAAACCTGGATGTAGCACCCCACCCCCCACCCCCCTTTTCCCTATAAATCACATCTTGTTAGTAGTTTTAACTGTAACCGAGTGAAATTTGTCAGTTTAGTCCACCGAGTCCATCAATTTTAGTCCAATAAACTTAGAAATGTCCAACATAAAAACAGAAAACAAACGCGTAACTGTATATGCATGTACACATTCTAAAGTCTAAATTAGTTCATTTTGACACACCAAATGTTTCATTTTTTCCACAAAAACTGATGTATGGAAACGTTAGATTCTTGCATACAATAATTGACCGCAAATTGTTTCCAATATAATTATCATCATGCATAACTTTTAGCAGGGAAACTCACTTTGTGGCGCTCTCAACCAGTCAGTTAATAAATATCTTTCACTTCATATGCATTCAAAATCCAACCAACCATGCAAATATATGCAATTTCCTCTTTATATTTATCTGAACTCACACTTGAATTCAACTGGCTTTAGAAAAAGTAGCTTCATTTTAGTTTTGACAAAAAAATCTAGCTATCTAATTTTTAATGGACAATTCTAGGCATAAGTATATCAAGTGACTATCTTGCGGTAATACACATTTGCATTTCTTTTGTGCAACTGTTGTTTTGTCAGGCTGGCCCTTATGTACGAGGAAAAACAAAGCTGCCTCGTGTTTTTTGTTGTTTTTGTTAGCCATACGTAGGCATCATCTGAGATGCGATAAAGAAAATAAATTTAACCCCCCTATTTTGGACTCCTAGTTCCGGCACTGCTTAGTTATCACAAATTTACTTGTAAGCCATCTTCATTTGTAGAACTAAATCCATTCATTATTCAATGGAGTAAAGGTTCAACACAAAAGCCATGATAAGAGAATATACCATTACCATCGTACCTTTTTACTTTCTACTAAACAATATATAAAAATTTGTGAAATTCAAATGGAATAAGGTTATGACTAAGCAAATAATTTTCACTTGAACCGATATGTTCATTTCTGAACTGGACCTGTCCTTCCAAACTTCCTAAGTACCAAAATTGAATTTCACATACGTATAGAGAAAAAATTCCATATGAAGTGATTACTATGTTAAATAAAAGATAACGATCAAGGGAGTTCCATAAATAAAAGATAACGAGCAAGGGCGTTCCATAAGCTATAGAAGTTCAAGTGGTGGAATTCTATAATTTCTTCCCAACAGTCCGAACTAACTTCTTATGTCATTTACATGACCCCTCAAAGAAAACTAGTCCACTAATTACGCTACTCTAAAATCCATTTTTGGGATACATCTAAGAGTTACTTCTCAACTACAATAGATCCTCTAATCCAGTAAAACCATCATTTCAAATGCTTGGTGTACACATGTTAACAAAAGAAACATACTTGCGATAAGCATTGCACATTTAGCATTTGAGGTGTTTCAATGATCAAAGTAAGTCTATTCCTGAGACATGAGCGGACTAAATGTAGGATTCTTTCCCAAACCAGTCCATATTTAGCATTGCAGATGCAACTATTATCAGACACATTAGCACGACCACCATCCAAAATTGAAGTCTACATGAATTACACCCATTAGTGACAATAACATTGACATCAACCAAACTAAAGTATTAAGTATAAATCTTATGGTTCCATAAGTTCATGGTCAACGAAAACACCCTTTTGCTATCCTAATACAGAAATCAACATTGAGCAAATCTGCAAAAACCCTAGAAAGAGAAAATTAAAAAGAGAGAAACAGTAGACGAATATAAAGAAAAATCTACAAAATACCTTGCTTTATCTTGGATCCATGATTTTTCAAACTCTATATTAGTTCATCCTCAACCCTGTGCTTGTGATCTTCAAAAAATTCTATCAGGTATTGAGACTTCGCGATGTGAAGTATCAAACTTAAAATCTGCAATTTATTTTGAAATTATTGAATCTCTACTCATGGAAAACAGTTCCATTTCATATAGACAATCAGACGTTCATTTTGATTCCAGGATCATTAACAACAGGTTTGGTTTACGAATTATTAACTTCACCCACAGCAGGTTTGGTTAAGTTAACAGCTTAAGGGACTGTAACGTAACTTCCTATCGATTCTGTTCCGACCAGCTTCCATCGAGTTGACTCTGTCCGTCTAGTTAGGAAAAAGCAAACCTTATCCCTCTGCTAGCCAAAGTACATACCTTTGGATTTCTACGATGTTAGCCCTTTTTTTGCGAGTTATCAAATTATAATGAGAGTTAAAACTTTAGATTGTAGAAAGATAAATTTCGTACATTTAACGCGATAAATTGAATTAGACTATGTGGCCGCAGGCCGCAACAAAATTTTCAGTTTTTTGGGTTCTAAGCCGAAGGTTTGACATAAAATATCGCCATAACTTGAAAAACTAAGATTTTAATAACTTTTATAGCTGACAAACTAATTGGTAGCAACAAATCATCTGTAATACAAATAAGTGTTACATAACACTTTACTCACACTCATACATGTTTCATACTGACGACTACTATTAGGAAAAAAAAAAAAAGAATTGGGCCCCAACAATTTGGGGCCTAGGTGACCCCCTAGTCTGTCTTGCCCCTAAGACGGCCCTGTTCGAAGGAATACAATTGAGGCAGGAATGGCATTCCACTAACGTGTGATGTTTTCATGCATAGCAAATTGACGTAAAGAGTACGCTAAGATATTTACATCTTTTGGAACAGAAACTAACTTAATCGCTGCTTTTATTTTCAAAACTAGTGACCTTATGCTCCACGGAATGTCACCACCAAAAAAAACATCCGCCGCACACCTTGACTTTGAGAAAGTTATGTTTTATCGCCAAGTCAACTCCAAGGAGAACAATTTTTGTCTCTGCTATGAGAGGAGAGATTGCCACAAAGGTAGAAGTACCACAACCCGTATAATTTCCCCTGAAAGTGTCTAGCAATTGCACCAGCAGCGCCATTATTTGGAGCGAAAGCAATGTCAACATTTATTGAGTCGACCGAGTGAAGCGAAGAGGATCTTTATACAACCATTTTTTTGTAAATAGTAAGTGATCAATTGATACAAAAAGATTGGATCTTTTTTGATAGTGTGTACCTGAAAAAACAAAAATGCCCCTCCCTTTTAGACCTATTACTCCTTATATATCTTATGTCTTTAAGTGTATAATTGAAAAACAAACTTTAATATAACGTATCTAAAAATCCGTGTCTTGGAATTTTACAAATTTTATCTCGTTGGAAATGTTATAAAAAAATCCAGGCAACGAGTACAAACAATATAAAATTTAGAGTTTTTACGAAAAATTCGAAAGCATTTATGATTTTAGGCACAATTTTAGAAAATTAAATGGATATCCATTATGCAAACCACCACAAAGGATACATAATACTTTATGTAGCCATATTTTGGTTTATGCATCAACTCATTTTCAGCTGCACCTAATAAAACGATGAACTCCCTCTGTTTCAAGAAAAGGAATACTTTAACTTTAGGCACAATTCTCGAAAATTGAATACATAGCCTTTATGCGAACCACCACAAAGGATGCATAACACATCATGCAAGCATATTTTAGTATATGGATCGACTAATTTTCCGTTTCTAAAAAAGTGATATTTTCCCAATCCGTTTCAGAAATGAGGCGAAAATATCACTTTTCTGAAACGGAGCGAACGAACCATTTTTTCTGAAACGGGAAAGAATCACTTTTTCTGCAATGGGAAAGTATCACTTTTTTTAAACAGAGCGAAAGTATAACTTTTTATAAAACGGGGAGAAAGTATCAATTTTTCTGAAACAGTGCGAAAGTATCACTTTTTCTGAAACGAAGCGAAAGTATCACTTTTCTGGAACGGGCCGAAAGTTTCACTTTTTCGGAAACGGAGCGAAAGTATCACTTTTCTGAAACGGGGCGAAAGTATCACTTTTCTGAAACGGGGCGCTAGTATCCCTTTTCCTGAAACGGCGCAAAAGTATCTCTTTGTCTGAAACACAGCGAAAGTATCACTTTGTCAGAAACGGAGAGCGAAAGTATCACTTTTTCTGAAACGAGGGGAAAGTAAAACTTTTCTAAAACCGAGCGAAAATATCACATTTTCTGAAACGAAGCGAAAATACAACTTTTCTGAAACGGGGCCACTTTTCTGAAATAGAGACGAAGTATCACTTTTTCTGAAACGGGGCGAAAGTATCACTTTTTCTGAAACGGGGCGAAAGTATCACTTTTTCGAAACAGGCAAAAGTATCAATTTTTTGAAACGGGTCGAAAGTATCACTTTTCTCAAACGGAGAAGGTTTCACTTTTTCGAAACGGGTGATAGTATCACTTTTTCATAAACGGGCGAAAGTATCGGTTTTTTACGAAATGAGACGAAAGTATCCCTTTTACGAAACTGGCGAAAGTATCACCTTTTTCGAAACAGGCGAAAGTATTGCTTTTCTGTAACGCGGCGAAAGTATCACCTTTTCTAAAACGGAGCAAAAGTATCACTTTTCTGAAACGGAGCGAAAGTATCACTTTTTATGAAACAGGGCGCAAGTATCACTTTTTCTGAAACGGGGGGAAGTATCACTTTTTCTGAAAAGGGGAAAGTATCACTTTTTCAGAAACGGGGCAAAAGTATCACTTTTCTGAAACAGGGCGAAAGTATCACTTTTTCTGGAACAGAGCTAAAGTATCACTTTTCTGAAAAAGGTGAAAGTATCATTTTTCTGAAATGGGGCGAAAGTATCACTTTTCTAAAACGGAGCGAAAGTATCACTTTTTTTCTGAAACAGGGCGAAAGTATCACTTTTTTGAAACAGAGCGAAAGTATCACTTTTTTCTGATACAGGACGAAAGTACACTTTTTCCTGAAACAGAGCTAAAGTATCAATTTTTCTGAAACAGTGCGAAAGTAGTCGCAGACAAACCCTATCTTCAGATTCTTCTTCGGTCCCATCATAGAAACGATTATACCTGTTTTAATATAGTGAGACTCAAAAGAATTACACAAAAGGATTTTTTTTTTATAAGAAAATAGGATTAAGCCTCAAAGACTACAAAAACTGGTAGATGGTGCTGCTGAGCAGACTGCCAGTCCCTACATGGTTCGTTAATACATTTCCATTGTTGAAATAATGCATATTGTTGTTCAAAAGATTAAAATTACTACTATTGCCGGAGATAGCTGGGATTAGTTGCTGAATGGAGGCTTGATCCCATTGCTTGTGAAAATTGCAGTCGGAGCTGAGCTTAGCTAAATTGACTGCTAGGTGATTATCTCTATTATTGATCGTGCTCCTTGTGCCGATTTCAAAAGGTTCTTTTTCATCATGTTGTAAAGTGAATCTGGTTCCTATCTTCACTGCATACCTACTTCTGATCAGCTTTATTAGTTGGAAGGTGTTTGATTCATAGTCCATTCTTCTTCCTAGTTCCACTGCCCAGTTGTAGGCTTCCATTGCAGCCTCCCTTGTTATTGCTTCTGTGGAGCTTTGACCATAATTTGATCCCCTTGCCCCTCTGCAACTACCTGTGTGATCAAAAAGTAGCATTCCCATACCAGTGATTTTATTTGCCCGGGTTAGTGTAATACGCTACATTGATTTTCATAGTAAACACTGCGGGCTGTCCAAGTATTCCTGTATTCAATAATTTGTTGTTCAATATCTTCCCTGGAGAGATCCATAGACAATAAATTTTTCCTTTTTTTATCTCTAGCCGCCCTTTGGTTATTCATGTAATTTGTAATCTCCTTTGCAATATGTTTTGGGTTAGGAGTTATGTTTTGGAAAGTGAGGTCACATCTGGCTTTCCAGACATGCCATATAACAGTTGCACATAACTCAGCCCAACAGTGGTGATTTTCTCCCTTTTTATTGTAAAGAAGGAAATGGTTTAGCCAATCATGAAAATCAAAGTGTTGGTTTAAAACATCATAGGGATCAAAGTATAGTTCTCTCCAAACACTTTGAATAAGGGGACAGTTGATAAACAAATGAGTTAGAGACTCATTTTGGACAGATCTTGCCGGTAGTGTTTATGTAGTTCAGGTGCCTTCCCATTCTTTCCCCAGTTGGAAATATGGTGTGGGCAGCTTTCCATAAGAAGATTTTAATGGAAGTGGAAACTTCCAGATTCCATATGATCATCCAATTTTTGTTTTGAACACTGGATTGACCTCTATGTGTTAGTTTATTGTATAGAGACTTGACAAGAAAGTTACCATCCTTCGTTAAAGACCATTTTACTCTATCCTCCCGGGCCGGTTCTTATTACAAAGTGTGTATGACCTTGTCACTATATTATGAGGGAATAGATTGTAGATAAGGGATCTATTCCACTCGATTATTTCGATTAATAGATCAATAACCTTTTCTACTCCTTCGAAGGCAGATGTTAGGTCTGATTGGGGGAGCATTCAGGCCTTTTACCCAATTATCCTTCCAAATGAGGATTTTGGTTCCATAGCCAACTTCCCACTCTGCATATTTTTGTATATTATCTACTCCTGAGAGTATCCCTTTCCAGACCCATGAGTCAGTTGGTTTTGGAAGAGTAACATATGCATAATGTCTTCCTTCTCAAAGTATTTAGCATTCTTAACTTGAGCTCCTATACTATTAGGTTTCTCCATCATGCGCCAGCCCATGTTTGAGATAATGGCATTGTTGAATTTCTCAAGGTTGACAAAACCTAGTCTTCCTTCTTCCAAAGGTTTACATATCCCTACCCAAGCTTTTGGGTAAATGCCTTTAGATTTTTCCTTATCCTTTCCCTAGAAAAAATCTCTTTGGATTTTATCTATTTCGTTAGTTATGGTTTTAGGAATTTTGAAAGTGCTCATTTGATAGTTAGCCAAAGAAGAGGTAACATGTTTTATGAGGACTCTTTTTCTAGTTGGATTTACAGTTTTGTTGTTCCAGCCCTTGATTCTATGTTTGATGCTATCAATCACAGGGTTGAAAGCTTTAACCTTGGATTTATTTGTAAATAGCGGGGAACCTAAATACTTGTCCTTTAGCGAGATAGGACTGACCTGCATTACTGCAGTAATGTCCATTTTTAGCTCGGGCGAAGTATTATTATTGAAAAAGATTCCAGATTTAGCAAGATTTATCATCTGCCCTGAGCCTTCACTGAACTGAGTTATTAGCTGTAAGAGCTTGTTAGCTTCATTTACATTTGCTTTACAAAAGATGATGCAATCATCTGCGAAAAGCAAGTGGCTTATAGGTGGGGCTTTTTTTTTTTACTATTTTTATACCATGGATGTTACCATCATTTTCAGTTTTAATTAGAATTGTAGAGAAGACTTCCATATATAGTATGAATAGGTAAGGGGAGAGGGGATCCCCTTGCCTGAGGCCCCTAAAAGGTTTGAAGAACTCACAAGGCACGCCATTTAGGATAATAGCAAGGCTGGTGGTGGAGATACATTGGTTAATTTGATTTCGCCATTCAATGGAGAACCCCATTTTTTCTAAGACGGCTAGGATAAAAGGACATTCTACCCTATCGAAAGCCTTAGGCATATCAATTTTTACCCCATCCAGCCTTGAGTATCTCTTCTGGTTCTCATATTGTGTATAACCTCATGTGCTACCATGGTGTTGTCATTTATTTGTCTTCCTGGGATAAAGGCAGACTGATAAGGGGAGATGATTTTACTTAAGAGAGGTTTCATCCTCTGAGACATGATTTTAGATATCAGTTTGTAGGTGGTATTACATAATGATATTGGTCTAAAATCACCAGGGGAAGATGGGAACTGAACTTTATGAATTAGGGAGACGAAAGTGGAATTCATTTCCTTGAGCATATATCCTGAAGTAAAGAAATTTTTCACTAGTCCAATTAGGTCCTTTCCAATGATCTCCCAGGAATCTTGGAAGAAGTTTGGAGGGAACCCATTTGGACTAGGTGCCTTATTTCCTTCCATAGCAAAAAGGGTACTCTTAATTTCTCCCTCTAGGGGTATTTCCATAAGACTATCATTCTCAGTTGCTGTAATGACTGTGGGTATCAAATCTAGCATTTCCCTGTCAAGGGTAGGATTACTTGTAGTGGACATATTCTGGAAATGAGAAATAAGACAGCTAGAGATATAATTTCTATCCTTTAGCCAAATACCCTGAGTATCTTTCATAGCATCAATTCTGTTTCTACGATATCCGGTTCTTGCAGCATTATGGAAAAAATTGGTGTTTCTATCACCCAGATTTATCACATTATTTCTACTCTTAGTTTTCCGGAAGTTTTCCTCTATGTTCTGCCATTTAACCAAAGAAAACTCAAGCTTTTTCAAGGTGAAGTTGTTTCCGTTGCTGCTTCCAGCCATAAGGTCAATCTCTTTCTTTATATTAGTTATATTGTGTTGAATGACCCCAAAAGTGTTTTTATTCCATCTATACAGGGAATGTTTCACATTTTTGAGATTTTTAGCAAAGGAGAAACTGGTAGAACCATGCTGGTGGTTTTTCCAAGCCTCTTTTATAACTCTAGTACAATCTGGGTGTTCCATCCAAGGGCCAAAATACTTGAAAGGATAAGAACCATCCTTCCAGTCACGATTAGTTTTTAGGATTATGGGACCATGATCTGAACCCCTAGCTATGAGGTGTTGGATGGAAGATTTTGGAAATAATTACATCCAGAGTTCATTGCTTAGGGCCCATCAATCCTTTCCTCTACTCTTGAGTTATCAGTTCTTTAGTTACACCATGTGAATTGATAACCACCGAAACCCAAGTCCTGGAGATTCATATCGCTTATAAGATCCGTGAATAAATCAGTTATAGGATTACACAGAAGGATAATGCATTGTTTTCGTTGATGACTTTCAGTTGTACAATTTTCCGCAGAAAAACAAACATTTAAGTCCAAACGTGCTAACTTAAGAACTTGACCTGTAGAGAAAGGATCATTATAGAAGGTTTTCTATATTTCCCATCCTCATTTTTCCTATTTCCCATCAACATAATTCCCATCCCCAATAATCCTATATACCACCCGTACTAATTTTCGTATCTCCTGAATACTATCTCTTGAATTTTTTTTGTCGATGTGATTAATAACACCCTTAGGAAGGAAAAAAATTCCCATGAAATAGATAGGAATTGCAAATAGCACATTAGTTAGTACGATCGTTCTACCAAACTTGATTTAGGTAGTGATGGCACCAACTTTGGCCGATAGAGCATTTTCCGTAAATGAGAGGTAGTATTAAATTTTGCTATCAGAAAGTTAGTACTTGAAATCTTGTAATCAAATTTTAAGGGAAAAATACTTGGATACTTACCGTCTTCATCCATTTCTTTGACACCTGACTTATCACTTGTCTTCTTAGTGGATATATGCCCTTGCCAAAGAAAACAGAAGACTTGTTATAATTGATTAACTATCCTGATAAGTCAGAATAATGTTTCAAAATATTCTTCAGATTATTGACATTATCCCTTGAATTTCACCAAAGAAGAACATATCATCAGCAAACATCAGGTGACTGATTGTCTTAGCCCAACTATTCATTTTATATCCTTGAAACAAACTTTGCACCTCAGCTTGATGTAATAAAATTGATAATCAAGCTAAACACACAACACTATCGGGATTGTAAGCTAAACAAGCTACTATCCTTGAACACTTCAACAATGAATGCACAACAACTTGTTGTATGGACTAAGCAAATAAATATGGCGGAACAACAAGTCCATCAACAAATTGGCAAGTATGAGAATGTGGAAGACACAAAGATGATTCCTTGGAAGAAAACGAAAATGACTACGGTCTGGTTGGATAACTGATTTTAATTCTTGTTTTGTACTTAAGCTTTATTTAAATGTAATCGTTTAGTTAACATTATTTTTAATATAATTACCTTAATTTTATTTTTAAGTTTAGTCGTTTAGTTAAAAATAAACAACTTTAAATTAAATAACACATTAATTAAAATAAACAATACTACATTGAAAAATAACATTTATCTTCCTCTGCCTCGCCTCCGCACATCGTCTGTTGCTCCTTTTATAGTCCAAATGTGCTTAGTTAGATCTTCTTTTAGTTGTCCATATATAGAGTCTCTGGTTTTGGATTCTATCGGTGGTAAGTCTATATTCTCTTGCCGGACACCCATCCTGCACCACTAGTCTCGGCATCAAATCTTAATCGGGAACACTACTCCGGGTTAGGTCACGTGTGGTTTTTTTAATGACCATGTTATTCAGATTGATGCAAGTCAGCATAATGTTGTTCGTTTCTTGAAGATCAAAAAAGCGTGTTGGCCCAGCTATGATGTTGAACTTCCTTTTCAGTATGCCAAAAACGCGTTCAACATCCTTTTTGTATTTCATTTTTTGGGTGTTAAAGTACTTAATTTTTATCCTTCAAAGTCGTCGGTCCAAAACCTGTCTGACTATAAGCTTGAACCGTAGTTGACCATTCTGGATAGATGTCGTCTGCTAGATAATAACCCTGAGTATAGTCATTGTCGTTGATGGTGAAATTACCGTGCTGCGCAATCCCATGCATAAGATCTTCAAAAAATAGTGACTTATACAAAACATTGAGATCGTTATTTGAACCCGGGAGACAAAAAAAAGCATGCCAAAACCAACAATCATGAGTAGCCGAAGCTTCCAAAATTACAGTTGGTTTTGGATAATGACCCTAATAATGGCATGCCCATTCAACCGGATACGCATGCCACGTCCAGTGCATTCAATCAAAACTACCTAGCATTCCTGGAAAATCCCTCATGGTGTTTTCTGCAATTATTCCTTGAACATCTACCTGAGTAGGCTTTCTTAAAAAGGTTGGACCAAAATATTCGACTATTGTTTCGCTAAAAAACGTGAAATACCTAAAGGCGGTTGTTTTCCCAATACGAATGTAGTCACCCGTAGAATCAGCTGGTACCCCGTAATATAGTATACGAAGGATCGCAGTGACCTTTTGTTCGGGACTAAAGCCTCGTACATATCGTGCATCATACTGATAATTAAATAAATATTGTACCTGACAAAGATCGGCAATAATCCTTTGGCCAAGTTGCGGCCCATGCAGAATCGTCGCTGAAAATCCTCATCAGAATAGACACGATCATTATATGAAAATAATCATGCATCATCTTGTCGTGGTAAAAATGTTGATCTCGCCACGTCCATCTTCTAGTCATAACTTCTTGTGGCTCTAAAGGCTTTGGTATGGTCCCAGTTTGTAATTGCAACATAAAATTTCTCCTCCTTCTATCTTGAATTGCATCTTCATCCATTTGATGCAAAAACTCCGTACACATTTCATCCTCTTCTTCATACAACATTTCATCCATCTTCGTATCTTCCTCAGAATAATCAAAATTCATGGTTGAAAATCGAAAGCAACTGAAATTAAGAAAAGATTGATCGGATGAAAGATTGTTGTGAATTTGTGAGATCAAACTCGAGCTATATTTATGGAGGTAGAAACTAGCCGTTCTGGTGACCTTTTAATAGTAACCGTTGGGGGTCTTGGTTCACACGCCAGCGTTCCTTCTACGCACGCCAGCATTTTTCCTTCCAGGCGCCAGTGGCTTCATTTCTTCCTAGCGCTTGACGATCAACTGCCCACTTCTTTTCCCATGGTACAGATTCACGTTTGCTAATCCCCTGGCTCAACAAATATTTTGTTTTGTACATTGCCATAAGAATTGCCTTAACAAGATTTCTTTCACCCGGTTTGTTTAGCACCATTACAAGATTTGAAATAATTCTTGGTTCACAAACTTATAAAGCTCATTTCTGCAAGGATCATAGCATATTTAAGTCATGAATTTCTTTGACGAAAGTAGTGAAGCAACTAAACAAATCTCAAATCTCAATGCCTTGGACGAATTGAGATTAAAATTACCAAACAGCCTAGTCGACCGAAAGCATCTAATAAATTTACTTACTCTAGTAAAATTCATTTTTACATTTTAAAAACAATCAAATCATACAAGTTCTCATTTGAGGAAAGACAATCTAAAGAACTGAAAGCCTAAAACATTTCCCTCCGTAATGCATTGTATATGATACTTACAAGTTTCGTTTATCCGAGAACTTATTTTTCTCGTGAATTCCCATTACCTGCTAACAATTCCTTACCGTTCTCCATCTCTTCCTTTTTCAAATCCATAACGTCGACGTTGTAGACATAGTATTTTGTAGCGATCAAGAAAGCAATCAAGTTAAGCACGTTCAACACAGCAAGAAACCAGTAGTAATAGTCGAAGTGCGACTGATTCAAGTTATTTCTGATCCATCCTTCCTGACCATCTTTCTTCGTGATATCTGCCATTGTTGACAGAAACAAACTACTTAGGAAGTTTCCAATTCCGAGGCTGGTCGTAAAATACGTAGTCCCGACACTCTTCATGCCTTCTGGTGCTTGATCGTAAAAGAATTCCAGTTGTGAAACCAACACGCAAGCGTCAGCGATCCCCATCAAGACGAATTGAGGCAGTAGTATGAATATGGTTAAGGGGACAATTTCACCTTTAGCATCAATACCATGTTCCCTTGCTACACTCAATCTCTTCCGATCACATAAGGCAGCGGTAACCATGACAAGGATATGGAAGACATAGCCGGCTCCCATTCTCTGCAATAACGATATCCCTCTGGGATCTTTCGTATATTTTCGAAAGAGTGGCACAACCCAACGGTCATGTACCACGAGAGATATTAACATTGAAATTGTAACGAATGCAGTCAGACACGCCGGAGGGATATCGAAATTCGGACCCATGCTTCTGTCTAGGACTGTACCTTGCTTGACGAAAAGTGTGTTTATTTGTGCATACATGACGCTTGGTATGAAAGATGTGATTAGAATCGGTAGCATCTTCATCATTTGTTTGGTTTCTTCCACTTGGGTTACTGTAGACAACGACCACGATCCGCCAGAACCGTTAGTCTTTATAGCGGCTTTGTCCAAAATCCTGCAATATACAAGCAATAACAAGCTGTTGAGTGCTAGTTCCAATCTTCTAAACTTTGCTTAGAACCGAAAAGCGTACATCTGTTATCTATATGAACAGAGAAACAAAACTGACCTTAGTGAAGGGGTGTGATCAATCCTGAATTTTCCTTTCGTATACTCGTCCATGCTAACCTCATGGAGCTCTTTTGCGTCACTGGGATAAGGTACCCTCAAATTCTTGACAGTAGCAACAAAAACCTTAGCTAGTTTAGTGAAGGGACTTCCTGTGACAATTTTGTGCCTGTAAAATGGGGTTCCAACTAAGAATACAAAAATGGAAATGGCTAGTCCAAGTGTAGGAAGGCCATATCCGAGTGCCCATCCTACATTGTCTTGAATATATACCACAAATGTATTAGCACCAAGGGTTCCAAAGAAGATGCTGAAATTCCACCAATTGAAGAAGGATAGCTTTTGTTCCCTCTCCTTGGGTTCAAAATCGTCGAATTGGTCTGCACCCATTGTGGAGATGTTTGGTTTGGTACCTCCGGTACCTATTGCAATTACATACAGTGCAGCATAAAAGAATTTTAGCTGGAAATTTGTTGGTTCCCCGTCTGGCTTTAATCCTGGCACTGAAACTGCTAGAGTAAGCAGGCACATTCCCTGACAGTACCAAAAGAGAATTTTCGTCAGTGGGTTATAAACTTTTAGGTGATTATTTTGACAGGAAAATCATAACAATAAGATATCATGTATCTGTATTTTCTCAAGCACTATAAGCGGGCATGATTTTAATATTCACAAAATTGGTTAAAAAGACCAAAATCAAAATTTCCTGGGTGAAAAGGGACAAATCAGTTTAGATATCTTGTTTAAATGGACAAAAATTTAAAAATAGGCAGGGATGTAACCCGTTTCATCCCGTCCATTTTCAAATATTTTTTCTTATTTTTATTTTACACACAGATGCATCCAATTTCATCCTTGCTATTTTTTAAGTTTAAGCCAGGATGAAATCCAGTTCCATCCTTGCTATCTTTTTTTTTTGTCTATTTCACCCATAAAATTTTTTACTCGTCCATTTTAACCGTGTTTTAATTTTTTTTGGACAAATGACCTATTTTCCGTTTAATATTTATCAATGTTCACATAAAACAACCACTGGAATAAATTATCCATGGGTAAATTTGGCCGGTGGATGTGAAGACCGAAATCTATTGACATGACTTTCACTGCCGATTTAAAATAAATCTCAAGAAATTTTGAACAGAAAATAATTCAGATTTCTCATGGTAGATGTAGAATATTTCAAAATCGAATTGAAATTGAAAAGGCGGGCCATGGGAGTCCTCATATCTTACACTCCAGCCACATTTATCAGTGCTAAAATAAAATCAAACCACGTCTTATTTTGACTTCATACAGAGCCCATCTAATAAAACAGGGGACATCTTATTGGCTGTAAATGAGACTCTTTTTGGATTTCAACATTGTCGACCGGATAAATAAGTTCACTTTGACTAATTATATGGTTAGAAGAAATGATGAGGTCCTCCCCTTGAACATATTGATATATAGCAAACTCCTATGACTTTTCTTAGGAAAAATAAATGTTCGAAATAGACAATTTTAACATTATATAGAAATTAAATACAGAGAAAAATGTGGAATTACCAGTAGATAAATGGCAGCAGATATGAGGAAAGTCCAATATCTACCAAGATGAGCATCAGCAACATAAGCACCTATGATTGGGGTCATCCACACAGTACCGACCCAATTTGTCACATTATTTGCTGATTTCACAGTACCTTCTTGCAACTTCCTTGTTAAATACAGAACCAAATTCGACGAGATCCCGTAATATGCCATCCTTTCGAATGTCTCGTACCCTAAAACATAACAAAAAGCACATCAGATTAATCCAAAACATAATTACCAATTCAGCAAGCTCAAGAAAATGCAAAAAGAGAGGGAAACTCCGGTTAATTTGCTATAACTTACCGACGATAAACCAACAAGCTTTCCATCTGCCACCCTTAGATCTAAGAACAGGTCTTCCTTTAAGATCTACAGTACCATCTTCTGTATACTGTTCTTCTCTTCTATGCCTCATGTCTCTTTCTTCTACTAAACCATTATTTCCTTCCATCTTCTTCTCTACACTTTAGAGACAGAAATGAATGAATGAATGAAAGTGATTATCCCTGTTGATTATTGAATAATGATGGACATAAAAGAGAATGGGGAGTAGTGCTTATACTTATAGAGCCATTGAAGGAGGATATGTACAGCTAGCTAGTAGAAGTGAAATGAAGAAGTCTGGAGTATAAGACACATATGAATCCAGTTATGGAGGCCAAGTTTGAAAGCATGTGATTTTGCAAGTTGGTTATCAGAGTATTTAATTCTTGGAACTGATTTGCTTGTCTGGATATGATTTGTCGCGCCATTGACTGACGAAATTAATATTTATTTCCAGGGATTATGGAGTGAATACTACTACTTTAATACATCGCGTGTTTGTAAGCATCTTGCACGTTTGACTTGTAGGGATATACATCTGACGTGATTCTTATTGGGATATTCAATGTTGAATAACTTCTTTATGAATTACTTCTTTCAACTTCTCATTACTAACACCGAATTTAGTTTGGACCTTGATCATGAAAACTTAGCAGCAAACCCAAATTTTAATTGCTTGTTAAGTCCAGCAACAAGTAGTGATATGCGCATCCGATGGCAACCAAATTAGCAAGGCTGCTAATAGGGTACCAAATTTCTTGGGGGTATACCAAAATACACATAAGACATCCATTGCCTTTGAGTTGGTATACCCCAAGCAATTTGGTACCCTTATTAACAATCTTGGAAATTAACAAATTTTCCTAGAGGGAAGTAAGACAAAAGAATTGCCTCCTTAATCCTATGGCCTAATTTAGCAGATTAACAAAAATATCGGATCTACAAACTTTTCATAATATGAACCAACTTGATGTAGTAAATTAATTTATCATCATGGAATCATTCCATTTCTACGGTGATTTTTTTTTATGAAGATTAGATTCTTTTTTTTTTTTGATCGGTGTCATTAGGTTAGATAATTATAAATAAGTTAAGAAACTTGACTTGCAGTAGCAGAAACATGATGATTCTGATGGTGGAATTTGAAACATCAATTAAGCATGGATTTGAATGGTTTGAGTATTTCCTTATTCGAACTTGATATTTCATTTGTTTGGATAAGAAAAATAAAAAGAAAGGAGAAGAAGATAAGGGTAATTGTTGGAATAAATTTTTTCTGATATTCATGTAGGTTGTTGTCCCAAGAAAACCATAACTCCAATCTAACTCCTTTAAAAGCCTAAGGTCCTTAGGCTCCACGTTGAACGGTGACCCTCACCCTCGCACAGAATTGCTCCGTTCCACTTTTCCTCAAAGGAGAGAAAAAAGAGGCTTTTCCTCACAAAATAAAGAAATATTTTTATTTATCCCAGAAATAAAAAACAAAAAAAAAATCGAGAGAACAAATAACCTTAAAAAATTCTTTTTCACTCCTTCGTTTTAGTTTGCTCTGTCTGGAATTAGGTTTAATGTTTCTCTCTTTAATCACAATGGAGGACGTTATTGATGGAGTAACTAACCTCAACATCAACGAGTCACACAAGAAGAATCGAATTGAAGTATCTAATACTAAAAACCCCACTTATTCTATGTAAATCTTCCCAAGGTATTACCTAATCCCTTCTATATTGCGTGATTAAACTACACAGTGATTTTTTATCCGTTTGGTTTGGATCTTAGTGTAATGTCTAATATAATTTTTTCTTTTCGGTGATTTTTTCCTCGCCTCTCTGAATTTTTTTCTGTATTAGGTTAGGGTTTATGTTGATTTTCTGCTACAAGAAGTTGAAACATGGTGAGAAGAAATTAACTTAAGAACAATCAATCGCCACCATCAACAACAATCTATCGCACTGCTTCATTGAAGAGCATCTCTTTTAAGGTATCGCACTTTTCTCTTTGCTTCTCTGCGTTTCAATTCTAAATTATGTATCAAATTCTTCTTTGTTTCCTTCTGCAAACCATTATCAAGGGTTTATTTTGCCAAATCAGTTCTTGAATTTCTGACAATTTCGGCCATGGAATTACTTCATCTGATGGTAGAAGCAGTATTGTTCCAATTTTTCTTAATGTCTAATATAATTTTTTCTTTTTGGTGATTTTTTCCTCGCTTCTCTGGATTTTTTTTTCTTGTATTAGGTTAGGGTTTATGTTGATTTTCTGCCACAAGAAGTTGAAGCATGGCGAGAAGAAATTTAATCTATTCAATGAATGAGAAGAAGAAGCTCCCCTGCAATTATTCAATACCTCTGTGGTTAGTAATTATAATTGGCCGAAGTATAATTTTTAACAGAATCATACAATTGATTCTATTCAACTGAGTTTCTAATCAACCCAATCGACCTAAGTTTAATTTTTCATGTAGGGTAATTTTTCCCACGTACTGTATCTAATTTCAGACTCTTTGTTTTTCTGATACGGAAACACTGACCTATTAATTATGAATCAGGTTTTTCTACCATTGTGTGTATGTGGTCATAATCAAGTTACACTGAACTTTGTGTTTATTGATTAATGATCTATGTGTTTATTATGTGGGCGGTCTTTAGAAAACTGTAGACAGGTTTAACAGCACAATCAGTAGGATGTGGTTTGATTGTTCATGTTTGTTTAGGATCTAGATGATGACAAGATCGATAGGAGGAACTTATTGCCTATATCGATAAGAAAAGGAAGAGAAACAAATGGGTATTTTATCAAGTCTCTTGCGATAGAAATAAAGATGTTCAAATCCGTCTATTGGATATCATCTGAAGTAATTTGTTTTGTCTTTCTCTTACAAGTATATTGTGTGATTGCGAGTTTGTTATCTTCTTGGTGAGGAGAAACAACTCAAACCTCCAAGAGACTTTTAGTTTGACGCTGCTAAGCTCTGTTATTCATTTTGATTAACATTTAGTCATGATTTTTAGTCGCTTAGGTAGTTGTTACCACTTTGTTTTTGTTAGATGCTGTGCTTCTGATTTAATTGGCTGAAATTAAGCTTACGAGAATAGGGCAGGCGAGCTCAAAAGATTTGTTCGCTTTGCTGAAGGACCTTGAACTATTTACGGTGAAGGTTGTATGGTTGAAATTGTCAAGGATTTGGATGTCCGAGAAGAGGAAGAATGGGTCGTAAGAACACAAATTCTATTGTCACTGATTGCAATTTGGTATTGAGAAGTATTTGTATAGATTTTTAACACCTGAGACATCACAGAATGTCAGCTAATTTCAATTTTGTATTGAGAATTATTTGTAGAGATTTTTAACACCTGAGACATCACAGTCACTCTACGACTTTGAATTGGGATAACATAATTGAGTAAGAGAAACTTACACTTAGTTATAGCAACGCGTGTCCTCTCTTTTCAGAAAACATTAGTAAAGAAACTATTAATCCGAACCACCATTCGTAAGGCTAAGTACAGTGATGTCCTATTCCAAACTGCGGTGCAAGTGATATTGCTTATGAATGCTGACAACATGGTAAGTGTACATTATAAAATGCTACATTTGACTTTAACAATTACTTTATTAAATTTATGTAGGACAAGACATTCACTTGCACAGGAAAGGAACAATTGTTAATTTAATTATAGGCAAGAGATTGTTAGTTTAATTTTAGGACCAAGGAATTTCATTGAGAAGATACACTACTTTGTATATATAATACCTCGGATGCTAGCCGCTGGCGTGCACAATATTAGGGGAAATTTGACTACTGACATTCCCTTGATGTAGTGTTAATCTTTGGACTTTCAAATAACTTTCCTATATTTTACAACATTGAGTCTTCGATTTTGTGATATTCATTTGTTTGATAAGTGATATATATTTTGGCTTTCAAATTAAAGTTCTACGATATGGTTTTGCACCTCTAAATTCCATAAATTTATCCCATGTCTCGAATGCGCATTGATCTTAGTGGTACAAGCACGAGGAGTTAATTTTTTTAAAGTGGTTTAAAGTATTTAATGTTCTTATCGTTTGTGTGTTTTTGTGTTTTGTAGGTCAGTTGTATGGCTCAAATTATATCGGTAGAAGACAGTTATTTGCGCACGGGATTCTTAGGCGGAGGACATCGTGTTCAGAGCCAGGATTGATGGGTGAGAATCAAAATACGATGTGATTCTGGAAACTCGGTGCCAGATGTGATTACTGATGTATTAGAGTTTCCAGTGTTACATTGCTTCTTGGTTGCTCATATTGCCTCCAGATGAATTCAGATCTAGGAATGGTACGTTCTTATGCGAATGTAAATTTTGGTTTTCATAGAATCAATTTGGACTAAAAAATTTGTTTGTATGATTAGCTCACTCACTTGGTGTTTCATATTTGTCTGAGTCTCTTTGAATTAATGCCAACTTATTTTAATGTTGTGTAAGGAAAATATTATTTTAATGTTGTGTAAGGGAAACAAATAGTATCCGTTGGTGAAAAAGATAATAAACGATGGGTCCTTGGGCGGCGAAGCCGAGCCACACCAAATCAAAATGCATCTAAAAGAGTAACTTTTTACTTACGTATTATGTAAATACTTCTCAAGAGACTAATTATAAGCTAAAAGTATTGTTTTGAAAATGCTTTTGATTAATTATAAGCGTAACCTCATGTTTTGTCGGTTTGGAATCATTATTCTAATTTTAAGGGTTGTATACTCAATAATTAATGCAAAGTGCTGTAATAATAGGCTACTGATCATAATTATCAAGGTTATCAAGGTTAAACATTGATTCTTACACTTTCTTTTGTTCTGTTGATCATAATTTATCAAGGTTATCAAGAATTTTCTGTAATATTGTTTATTCTAATTTCTATTATTGATAAAGAAATCATAACCTTATCAATGGTTGTACATTTCTAATCACCATTCAACTGCATAATCGCATAAATACGATTATGATGGAACCTAATAGCTTACACCTGAATTTTTTTCATATTTAAATCTAAATTTAAATTTTATCTTCACATTTATGGTTCACCAAATCAAAAATCCTAAGCAACAGGCACACCAAATCAAAATATGGATGGGGGAGGCCGGAGCCGAGCTTTACCCAAATTGGGTCCGGGCGAGGCGAAGCCGAGCTTTATCAAATCAAAAATATGGTTCAAAGAAAGATTTTCAATGCGTAGCACAGGCATACAACAATATTAGTTTAAATCGGTACCTGGCGAGATGAAGCCGAGCTTTACGAATTCAAATCGGGACGGGGAGAGCGTTATCAAATCAAAAATATGGTTCAAAGAACGAAAATGCCCGAGCGTAGCACGGGCACAAAATCTAGTAAAAAATTAATAATCCTAATATAAAAAGTTGCCCATTAAATACTCATTAAATACTCCTTAACCTATATATGGGTATATAAGATAATAATTGTCGTAATTTTTAGAAGTTGTTTTATAGAATCCATGATAGCTTTGTATTTTTTTTCTTTTAAAAGCACAGCTTGATTGGGGTATACCCAATAAGACAAAATAAGGTGATTTTACTTCAATATCCTTGAACTAATTAACTTAAAATTAAACCCTAAAATTAAAAATTAAAAACTAAAAAACTCTTAATCTTCCCTAATCTCTCTTCTCTAATCTCTCTGCTCTTCCCCTTCATCTTCTTCCATTTCTTCCATCAACCGAAAATCTTCAACATTGATTTTCCAAAAAAATGGTTGATTCTACCGACGAAAAAAAAGACTCTAAGTGGTGTCTAAACTCAAACTCATCATTGTGTTGTGTGATTTGGTTGTTATATGATTGTTATACTAGGTTAGAAATCGAAAATTATGATTTATGTGTCTTTAGTCGGCAAGGTCATAACATGCATATCTTGCCGACTTTTCATAATAGCCATGGCGACTATAAATTTTTTTCAATAGCCGGCAGGGTATTTTTTGAAGACCTTGCCGGCTAATACAAATTTAGGTAAGGTCGTAACATGCATATCTTGCCGACTTTTTTATAATAGCCACAAGTACAAATGGTATTTTCAACATTACGCGGTATTTTTCAAAACAGCCGACTAGTATTTTTGTAGACCTTGCCAACTAATCATGCATTTGTAACACCTTCTCTCTGTATGTCAAAAATCCTATAGTCGGTAGAGTAATTTTTTTATCGACCTTGCCGACTATAAGGTAGCCGGCAAGGTAAGAAATCAATAAGATACCAACTAGCGAAGCATTTATAACTTGATCTCTTGTGTGTCAAAAATAAGAAAGTGAGCATGTTCTTCATCTGCCCCGACCTTGTGGCGGATATAGTCGGCATGTTCTTCATCTCACTAGACCTTGTCGACTTTTCATAGTTTCGGGCCGAAAGTGTTGATTTCTTCTTTAATTTTGAGTATGATTTCATACATCGGCTTTGCAATCCCATTTTAGAAGTGTTTGGGTAGTATGTTTTCATTCCGTTGCGAAAAAAAATTCTCAAAACAATTTGTTTTCATCAAAAATCTTCCCATATGAGTTCAATCAAAACAAAATTTCATAACATAAATTCATAAGTTTTAATCTACTTAACTAAATCATCTAAACTCAATTTTAACCTAATCATATTTTTTAGTGTTAATTAAATAAAGGTATATTAGCCATTTAGAAAAATATATAGTTAAGTGGTGGCTTCTTTTACTTCAAAATGACTCTATTTTGTCTTATTGGGTATACCCCAATTAATCTGGGTATACCCCATCGGGTTTAAAAAAAAAGGTGAAAAACGGTTTTTAACTGATTGTTTTAATTTTTGATTTATAAAAGAATTGCTTCCTAGTTATGCTTTTCTATTAGTTGCTTGCTTCCAACGAGATTTATTTTTTAAATCTCCACCTTCGTCCGATCTTGATTTGCCCGCTGGCTCTAATGCCTACTACCGAAATAAAGAAACCAATGACAACTTGGCCAATCAATTTTGGTATGGTAGGGAAACAGAACAATCATTTTCAACTGGCAAAGAGACGTGAATCCCTGAATTCCACATTTCGCATGTTTGAATGGATATTGTTTCCCATTTTTCTTGGCGATGTTTACGTCTAATAATGAGAGTAAGAAATTTAATAACCATTAAACTAAGCTTATAAATATCTTTTGAATCTTTTTATATATTAAAAAATCTGTTCTGTTTTCAAGTTTGGTGGATGATGTGAAATCTATCAAAGTCAAGGATGAAGAAATATACAGATAGATGGGAAAGAAACATGTTCAACTACCTACAGATTACGGCATTGATTGTACTTATTTAAAATCATGGGGTATGCGTTTACTCTGAAGGTATCTTTTTGACAGCCTTATCTTGTATGGTTGGACTGAACTAATTGGTCATCATTGTCGTCGGATCTTTTTTTTGGAGATTTTATACTTGGTAGTATTTACTTTCTGGCCGGCATGGCTAGTTCACCCATTGGTTTTACCTGTTACTTGTTACTGCATGCAGTATATGAATGTTGGAATTTTTTATAAAGCAGTTAACTAGTTGCATCATACGAGCAATGAGATGCCACAGAAAATATCAGAGATCAAATACGTCACAGTTAATCTGTTTCATGAGTCAAATATGTCTTCTGATCCAAAATCTATGTGGTAATCTTTCTTTTTTTGAAGGGAAAATCTACGTGGTAATCAGTCACGATGCCAAATTCCAAATCGTGTTCATGTTTTAAGTGATCAGTTGCAAACTTTTGGGATCATGGTGTGTGTTCTAAGTCACGGGGTAGATTTCGATAATTTTTTTTTTACGGAAAATGGGTCATTTGTCAAAAAAAATTTAAACCATGATTCAAATGAACGAATAAAAATTATTATGGGCGAAATGGACAAAAAAAATAGCAAGGATGAAACTGGATTTATCCTAGCTTAAACTTAAAAATAGCAAGGATGAAACTGGATGCATCCTGATGTAAATTAAAAATAAGAAAAAAAAATTGAAAATGGGTAGGATGAAACTGGTTACATCCTGACTATTTTTATATTTTTGTCCATTTAAACAGTATTAAAATCTAAATGTCTTTTTCACCCAGGAATTATTGATTTTGATCTTTGACAATAGATTTTAGATTCCATCACCCAGGAATTATTGATTTTGATCTTTGACAATTCATTTTAGATTCCATACACTATGAAAATCATTTTCTTGCGGTGAGTATTTATTGTGAAAGTATCTATATTGGACAGCCTTTAACTTTCTAGTTGGACTGAAGTCACTGAACTAACACGTCCTCATGGTTGTCATTTGGCCATTTGTTTTATTGTTTGTAAGTAGTTGGTAATAACTTGTGCTTTCCAACCGGCTAGTTGACTAATCTCTAAGATTTCTCTCGAACAAGGAGCTGCATCGTATCTCATGAATCATTACTTTCACTAGGATCCAAAAATCTGCTTAATAAACTATAATCTGCACATTGTGATTAAAACTTACACGTTTTACGGCAAGTTTCGTATGATCACTAAGCTAATTTGAAGTGTAACATGTGATTATTAGCAGTAGAATTGGTTTTCTGTGAAATATACAGAAAAGCCCACCTTATTATTGTCTTTCCAATTGACTGGCGTTTCACTTGGGAATGGCTTGGAATGATTGAAGTCTGAAGAGTGAAGACTAGAGCTGGCAAACGGGCGACAATAAAGATATTAATAACCACTTCCTGCACAAAATATATAGTGTGGTTAATCAAAAAAGTGAAAACTTTCCAAAAAAAATATTTCCAATCTATTTTCTATGCAAAATTTGGAGACACTCATAAGTGATAAATAATTGTCTATCCAAAAAACATTCTCATATTTCATGTCTATCTTTGAGTTGCTCCAACTATTCAATATGAATCTGTAATTTCAAGAAAAAATAAACCAAACAAAAGAAAAGATTCAAGTCAAAAACATGGAATTTGCATAATTACCCTGCTTTATATTGAAGAAGTACGCATACTAATTAGACGCATAAGAACTTACTTCCTCCACATCCTCCACTGCCTCAAGTTCAAATCCTAATTCATCTTCTTCAATAATCCCATTGTCCTCATCCATATCTTCTTTTCCTACATGGATAAAAACAACCAATGTTATATATAAGATTTAGACATTCAACTAAAAGAAATATTACTGATTTACTTACCAATTTCATATTCCCAATCATGAGTTGTTATCAACGCCTCAGCATTTTCAGGTAGTAAGGAACTGCGAAATCGATCAATTACCCTTCCTCCAATGCTAAATACAGATTCCAAAGCGACGGTTGAAATAGGAATTGACAAAATATCCCCTGCCATTCTTGAAAGTACTGGAAATCGTTGTTCATGGTTCTTCCAATAGTTTAGGATGTCGAGTGGTAAATTTACACAACCTCTGTACGACTCGCTATAGATATTCATCTAACTCTGACAAGTCAGATAGTATATCACCACCACGTTCCTGTGTTGCAACATATTCCTGCATGAAACAAACAAGCTAGAAGTGAGTGAACTATGAATATATGAGTCTTAAAAGTCTTAGAAACAAGCTAACACCACCACATACTACATCCACTTTGTGATGATACCCTTAAAAGACAAACAATATTCTACTACAAGGATTTTAAGATAAAAAGCAATAATTCAAATGACTAATAAAATCTTCGCAATATAACTGGGCATCACTAACATGAATTAGAGTTAAGTAAGCTTTAAAATTACATGAAAAAACTCACTTCTTTCTTGGGAAGCAGAATTCCCACCATTTTGAATACCCAAATTTTGAGTTGCAGAACTGTTGGAAGCTCTTGAACTTGACAAGGTGTAATACTCATTAAAAAGTGTTTATATATTACTACGCACTTTATTAACTTCACGTTCTAAGTCTCTCACCTCAGGATAAAACTTGTAGTAAGTAAATTTCACAAAATTCATTTTCAATCTAGGATCTAACACAAGCGCCATAGACAATATAGGACTGAACTCCTTCCAATAACTATCATATTTTGCTTGCATCTCTTTTACCATGTTCCTAATGAATTCAATATTATTTCTGCTTTCTTTCTTTAGTAACACCTTAACTTGATAAATTCTTTCAAAATAGAGATTGGAAGTAGGATACTTACTACCAGAAAATAACTTTGTGAGTTCATAAAACACCTTGAGAAACTTTGTGACTACTTCAATTTGTTCCCATTCTTCATCAGTTGGACAATCTTCATAGTCTGAATCCATCAACTTCAAATGAGAGAGAACTGGCTTATACAGGTGTTTATGGGTAAAAATCGTTTCCGCCGATTTTGGTAAATTCGGTAGGTGAATGAGAAACTGGTTTAAACCCTAAACAAATGTGTTGCACGTGAGCACTTTATAGATTCGAGAGATCAATGCATACAAGTCCGCCCTAAACCAAGAAATGGTCGTTCCCCGGACTTGCTTCGGTCATAAAGTGGAGGGGAAGGGTTGATTTGGGGAGGGAAGCAAAGAAAGGTGTTAAGACCAGAATAATTCTGGGAGAGTAGTGTCTCGGCTTGTATCAGAAAGTGAAAGCTTAGGAAGTGATGGTTATTTTCAATGATGTTGTAGTAATAGGTTCGTTCAAGACTTGTGAAAGCAGATTTTTTAGACTTAATTTTTGTAAATAAAAATAACAAGCTCAATTAAAAAGTTGTTTGGAAATTATGGACAGGATGGGGCTAGGATTCCGCTATTTACCAATTCCAAAGTGATACTAATTACAATCATGCAATTTCACACGTTCAATTTGATTCTCAACTATTGCAAAAGTAGATTTTTTAGAAACAACAAATGTTAATCCAAAGCATGGGATATCAAAACCCTAAGGCAAGCATATTCCATCAATAGAAAATACAATTGTTTAACAAAAATCATAAAATTTATTTTCAATCTAGGCAAATAATCATAATTAAAAATTGCACAAATTAAATAATTAAGAATTACCACTTTTTCATTGGCAAGATAGCTTCCTCCGTCGCCCCAGAGGATGGGTTTAGCTTATCATATTGGAAACACGCTCAAAATATGATTTTATTGCTCAAAGGTGCTTACAAATGATGAAAAGGAGAGATATCAAATAAAAATCGGGTTTGTAACAGATATAAGTGTTACAAACCGAATTGTTACAGAGAACGATAAAACCTTCCTGTCGTTGTTACTGTTTATTTAAGTCTGCCTCCAAACTACGACCCACAGATGCGGGTCGTTAACACTATTGAAGAACGACGGTTTTTGGCCGTCTGTTCTTCGTGTTCTTCGTCTTCCACAGGAGCACAAAAATATGCTCTGCAACTTTGATTTCTCTGCCCTATTGACGCTCTAAACTCTCCCCAAGCTCTCTATCCTCCCTCTCTGAGTGCCGTATCACCTTTATATACTCTCTGGAATCCAAAAATTACTGTAATAACTCCGGAATCATCCTCATTAATGCTTCCAGCCACGGGAATATTTTCTTTCTTGTTTCTTCTCCTGCACGCGATAATCCTCAACAGATACGCTACAAAAACGTTGTATACCCATATAATGTTTATTCATACTCATGCAGAAACAAATCTTCACGTATCTTCCACAAGTAAACCCACGGAACCTCGAGTTTTTCTCATGAAAAGAATACACGCCCCTGTTTCTTCAATTCCGACGTTGCAACCCTATTGTTTTGAATTTGATGGACTTACCAGTCCTGTTTATATGAAACAGGCCCAACAAAACAAATTTTAGCGGTTTAATCTCTCTAGACGACTTCCAAAACCTAGTCAGCAGTATCGGGTTCTTCAAAATACGCAAACTCCCTTAGCTATACAATCTGAATTTCCAGCCAATTCTAATCCAAAACATTGATCATACCATGCCTGTGAAAATTAATCAAGTCTTCCCAATCAATTTCAGCTATTGAGTCTTCTTAAATTGCCTCTAAAATAAAACCCTAGTTATGCCGTGGACTGTAACTATTTCCCGCCAAAAAATGTTTTCAAACGAAGAAGAAAAGGTTTCCCCCTATCCTGTTCTGGGGTGCTAATAGCAGGTCCCCAGCTGAGATGCCCCTTATATATTAAGGTGCCCCTTATCCAAAAGCGAGAGTCCGAATATCAAATGTCCTCCGGGGGTTCTCCGAGTAGTTTTTCGAGCCGATTTTTCCAAAAATATTTATTGCCCAAAAATACCTACAAACACATAAAACACCAAAATTAATACAAAATCGAGTGCCAACAATATATAGTATAGAGATCAAATTAGACACAAAAATGTGTCTATCAAATACCCCCAAACTTATTATTTGCAATTCCTCGAGCAAATTTATTTTAGAAAATAAAATGACTACACTTAGCACGTGCGGTAAGTCGTTAAACCGCTAGGTGCCCCTAGTGGCGGAGTGTTGTCTCGGAGGGTTTACCAGAGGTGTACCCACAAAACCTTTACTCCAGACCCTAGCTATCTACGCAAAATCTTGGAAGGCACTAAAGAATCTCCTTGGTTGGCATACTTATTGACTACAGGAGGAAGTACCCGATGCGAAATTCCAATTGTTGTACACGAGTTTGCACTCAAGCATACTAAAATTCATATAAAGTGACAGATCTCTACTCAGATAGTTTCTAGACATCATAAACCGGAGTCAACCAATCACATGGGTAGATTAAGAAGATGGATGTAGAGAAAAACGTGGATGATGTTGACTAAGGTGAACCTATCCTAATGGATGAGATCTTTGATGCGGACTAATATCAACACACTTTGGCATATACAAGGGAACCAAAGTGGTCGATAATCCTAACTCTAGGCCAACTCGCGAGGCATATACAAGGGTACCAGTGGTCGACTTTATTGAATTTATTCCGGTTGGTCTAATGGTCTGGTCTCAATTTTTCAATTTTTTCAATTTTTTTTTTTTTTTTTTTCGGTCACTCTATTTCACCCTAGCAATGGTAAAAAGAAAAAGAAAAAGAAAAGAAGTGATCGAGGATTCTTTCGATGCTTCCATCACGAGGATATGGCGAAACTACCATGTTTTCATTTCTAACACCTGAGCTTTGTGCTTTTATGAATAGACTCTTTAGATGTTTCCATCTAATCAGATTGGTTCCTCAACTCCTATAACCAAGATGCTTCCATCCACTTAGGTTGGTTAGTGCCATCCTTAATAAACATAAATTTCTAGGCTCGGAGTTTATTTATTGCAACTAAAAAAGTTTCTTCCATACCCCAAACTTAAATCTAACATTGTCCTCAATGTTCTAAAGATAAAATTAAAAGCATGAACAAGGAGAAACTGTTACCACTTGAAGCAAAAGAGGAAAAATATTACCGTGTTGCACGAGCAAGGGATACTTCCCAAGGAGTGCTAAGTTTAAAGTCTTGACCCAGACATCAAATACCTCAAAAAGGATCTTCACCTTCCAAAGTCATACACCAATAGCCGAAATAGTTGTGGGTCCACAAGACCAAATAGAGATAACACCAATATCAGACAACCTGCCTTTGGTTCAGAAAAATGAATAGAAGGAGCACATCCTCTTCTAAGGTTCCTGTCAAGACAACTAGGTTCATCTGGGTAGCATAATTGAGCTTCATATGTGTATCTTGATAAATAGATTCATCCGAAAAACAGGTCTCTAATACCTGGGTTACCTCCTGGACAGTATCAGGAGAATAGGGTTGCTGAGTCTGAATAGACTCGAGTAATATTGCAGACGCACAAAGCTCGAGTCCCAAGTTAGGGACTTCAATTAGGGATACAAGACAATCACTAGATTCATCATTACCCCTAAACTTAGGGTGAACAATATCCTCAGATGGACCAAAATCTATGGGATGGATTCTAGGGTCCATAAAATCAGCACAATAACTAGCTTCTTTGGGAGACTGTTCATCTGAACGAACAACATCATCATATAAGGGATTATCAAAGAAAATCTCTAATATAGGCTCATCAACTAAGGTGTTCGTCATGGTTACCTCCTCTGAAGCACTGAAAGGTTCATCAAATAATGGATTATCAAACATAGTGCAGGCTAAAGGATCAGGTACTAGAATGCTAATCATGTTCACCACTTCTAAACCATCTATCTCAGAAGACTTAATGACATTAAAGACATTTAGCTCAGTAGTCATATTACCAAAAGATATGTTTATAAGTCCGGTTCTACAATTGATGACGACATTAGATGTGGCTAAGAATGGGCGGCCTAAAATCACCGGTATTTGAGCACTTGGGTCCTGAACAGGTTGGGTATCTAGAACAAAAAAATCCACTGGATATATGAACCTATCAACCTCAATAAGAACATTTTCTATGACACCAAGAGGGACTTTGATAGACCTATCAGCTAATTGAAGTGTCATTTTAGTCGGCTTTAACTTACCAAGACCTAGCTGGGTGTATACATGATACGGAAGTAAGTTAACACTAGCTCTAAGTCAAGTAATGCCTTATCGATCATGTGATTACCGATTGCACAAGATATGGTGGGGAATCCTGGTCTTTATACTTAGGGGGTGTTTGGTTCAGAAGAATTGAACTTACTTGTCCAGCTAAAAAGGCTTTCTTATGGACATTAAGCTTACGCTTTCGTGTACAAAGATCTTTAAGGAACTTGGCATAAGAAGGCATTTTCCTAATTGCTTCTAATAGCGGAATGTTGATGTTCACCTTCTTAAATGTTTCCATTATCTAGTTGAAAATCGACTCCTTATTTGTTGGGGCTAACAACTGTGGATATGGGGCTCTAGGAACAAAGCTGGGCTCAACAGGAATTTCTTGGGAGTCCTTAGAGGTTGTTTCAGTTTCCTCAACTACGGGTTCCTCTTGGGAAGTAGAAGGTGGAACTACAGTATGTACACTAGGCATGGCTACCTTATTGTCTACCGTTTTAACACTCCTAAGGGTTGTTATTGAATTCACATGATGGAACGGTATTTCACTTACCTGATGAACTCCTCTAGGATTGGGCTGAGTTTGACTAAGAAACTTACCTTTTTCCCTCAGAGACTCATTTATCTGACTAACCTGGGTTTTCAATTCGGAAATAGCCTGAGAGTTAGCATAACCTATACTCTTACTTTCTTCTATCCCTTGTGCAACCATTTGGTTGATCCTTTCGAGCTTTTAATAAACGAGGCGAGTCTCTTCTAAACTAGTGATCTTTTTATCGAAGGGTTACAAACCAGGTTGACACGAAGAGTTCTTAGCACAACCAAAACCTGGGGGAGGCCGAGAATTACTAGTCGACTTTGATTCGTCCCTTAGACCAAGAGAAGTTAGGATGGTTTCTCCAACCGGGGTTGTAGGTCTCGAGTATGGGTCATACTTCGACGGTTCTCAAACCTAGCATTGTTATAAACGACATGAGCTTGCTCTTCACTAACCTGACCTTCCCAAAATGAGTTATCAGGCTCTATTCCACAACTAGATACTTGAGAGGTCCTATTAGGTTCACCAAGGGACCTATTTTTAGACTGACCCATTTCCAAAGCTTCTAACCTTCTGGACAAAGCATAATACTTAGCATCTGACCCGAAGCTTGTATCTACCATATTGGTGCTACTCCTATTAACCAAGAGTCTTTTAGGGGGTTTAACACAAGACTGCCACTGTTGGGATTTCTTAGCAACAAATCCTAAGAAAGTAAAGGCATCCTCAGCACTTTTACTAGTGAACTCACCAGCGCACATAGACTCGACCATGGCTTTGGTCGAATAGTCTAAACCATCATAAATAATTTCTACGAGTTTCATCTTATCAAATCCATGGTGAGGACACTGGGATAGGAGATTATTGAATCTCTCTAAAAACCTATAGAGAGACTCTCCCTCTTGTTGCACACTGGAACTAATTTCTTGTGTAACAGCTGTAGTTTTATGCTTAGGGTAGAATTTCATATAGAAAGCAACAATAAGTTCCTGCCATGTTTCAATGGATTCAGATGGTAGGTTGTTTAGCCAGGTCTTGGCTTTATCTTTCAAGGAAAAGGGGAATATCTTAAGTTTCAAGACTTCATCAGTAAGGTCTTTTATTCTAACTGTCCCACAAATTTCCTCAAAGTCCCTAATATGAAAATAAGGGTTTTCATCATCTTTCCCTAAGAATATAGGGATCATCTGAAGAAGACTAGGTTTTATCTCGAAATTAGCCGTATTAGCTGGCAATTTAATGCACAAAGCTCGGTTGGTCCTAGTTGGGAACATGTAATCTTTCAAAGTTGCCATCGCTGGCACAGCTGAAGTACTAGGGGTACTTTCCTCACGAAGAGACAAATTCTCAAAACTGAAGTTTCCAAAAACGGGGCTCTCAAAAAAAGAGTCTTCAGGCTCCCCGCCTTCACAAGAAGAACTACTAGGTTTGTCATTAATCAAATGACCTAGAGTGTTTCTTTTCTAAGCCCGTTCTCTAATGACCTCGGGCAAACACCAGCAAAACAAAATAAAAATAAAAAGAGAAATCCTAAAAGGAAGGGAAGTTCTATGCAAACACAAACAAGGCTGACTCCACCACAACAAACCTAATGATATCTAGCAAACAAAAAGCATGATGGCTCCACTTAGATTGTTTTCTAGACCAGCTTCTAATCGTTCGAAAGGGAATTCGTTACAATTTAAACAAACCCCTATGGATCAATCCGAGTCAAAGTGAGTTGAATCAAGGCGAGGGAAGCTCTGTGGAGCTTTGATACCCAAGTTCTCACCGCTATTACAAGGCGGCGCAGTCACGCATTCAACTTCACAGAAACCATCATGAACTTCGAAGTATGCTAAAGAGTAACCAATATTTTTCGAATGACTTTCCTATTACGCTCGTTACCCTATCGGTCTCGTTCTATTCCAAATTTTAAAGCTTAGGTTCGCGTTAAGTATTGTTTTCCTAAGGCGGGCAAGAAGAGAACGGTGATGAAATCCGAACCCTTATCTTGTATGGCCAGTCCTTGCCCTTTACTAGGAAATTAAAACAACCGTTTTCAAGTCCTCAGCATATATGCAAACGAAGGAATACAGTAACTCGGCGACGGTGATTCGCGAGTGTTTCGACAAACTTACCTCCGTAGCGGACGGGGGGATGAACCGTTGTAGTCGACTCGGGCCACGACTCCTATGTCATGTACGAACCCGAGGGCCGAGGTGATATCGTAATCACCGTCCTTCTCTGCAAACAGTTTAATATTTAATACAACCCTTCCGTAGGGTTTAAAAAATAAAAGAATGTCCAAATGTCCAAGTCCAAAGTCCAAAAATAAAGTACAAAAGAAAAGGAAAGTCTTAAAAAAAAAAAAAAAAAAAAAATCTCTCTCTCTTTTTTTTCTCTCTTTTTTATAAATATAAAAAATCTTCTTCTTTCGCTCTGTCTTTAACTCCAAATCTTTAAGTATCCACCACAAGCTTTGGCAAATTTTACTTTTGCTCCAAATCCCAAAATCTGAAAGGAAAAGACAAAAACCCAAAAAAACGTAAAGAAGAACAAATAAATAAAAACCTAAAAGAAAATCTAAAAACTCTAGCCTAAAGACAAGTCCGCGTCGGCGCGCAAAAATTGATGGTTATTTTCAATGATGTTGTAGTAATAGGTTCGTTCAAGACTTGTGAAAGCAGATTTTTAGACTTAATTTTTGTAAATAAAAATAACAAGCTCAATTAAAAAGTTGTTTGGAAATTAAGGAGAGGTTGGGGCTAAGATTCCGCTATTTACCAATTCCAAAGTGATACTAATTACAATCATGCAATTTCACACATTAAATTTGATTCTCAACTATTGCAAAAGTAGATTTTTTTAGAAACAACAAATGTTAATCCAAAGCATGGGATATCAAAACCCTAGGGCAAGCATATTCCATCAATAGAAAATACAATTGTTTAACAAAAATCATAAAATCTATTTTCAATCTAGGCAAATAATCATAATTAAAAATTACACAAATTAAATAATTAAGAATTACCACTTTTTCATTGGCAAGATAGCTTCCTACGTCGCCCCAGAGGATGGGTTTAGCTCATCATATTGGAAACACGCTCAAAATATGATTTTATTGCTCAAAGGTGCTTACAAATGATGAAAAGGAGAGATATCAAATAAAAACCGGGTTTGTAACAGATATAAGTGTTACAAACCGAATTATCTGACGATAAAACCTTCATGTCGTTGTTACTGTTTATTTAAGTCTTCCTCCAAACTACGACCCACAGATGCGAGTCGTTAACACTGTTGAAGAACGACGGCTTTTGGTCGTGTGTTCTTCGTGTTCTTCGTCTTCCACAGGAGCAGAAAAATATGCTCTGCAACTTTGATTTCTCTGCCCTATTGACGCTCTAAACTCTCCCAAAGCTCTTTATCCTCCCTCTCTGAGTGCCGTATCACCTTTATATACTCTCAGGACTCCAAAAATTACTGTAATAACTCCGGAATCATCCTCATTAATGCTGCCAGCCACGGGAATATTTTCTTTCTTGTTTCTTCTCCTGCACGCGATAATCCTCAACAGATACGCTACAAAAACGCCGTATACCCATATAATGTTTATTCACACTCATGCAAAAACAAATCTTCACGTATCTTCCACAAGTAAACTCACGGAACCTCGAGTTTTTCTCACGAAAAGAATACACGCCCCTGTTTCTTCAATTCCGACGTTGCAACCCTATTGTTTTGAATTTGATGGACTTACCAGTCGTGTTTATATGAAACAGGCCCAACAAAAAAAAATTTAGCGGTTTAATCTCTCAAGACGACTTCCAAAACCAAGTCAGTAGTATCGGGTTCTTCAAAATACGCAAACTCCCTTATCTATACAATCCGAATTTCCAGCCAATTCTAATCCAAAACATTGATCATACCATGCCTCGTGAAACTTAATCAAGTCTTCCCAATCAATTTCGGTCATTGAGTCTTCTTAAATTGCCTCCAAAAAATAAAACCCTAGTTATGCCGTATTTGTGACTATTTCCCGCAAAAATGTTTTCAAACGAAGAAGAAAAGGTTTCCCCTATCACATTACGGGGTGCGATAGCGGTGCCCATTGAGATTCCCCTTATAAATTAAGGTGCCCCTTATCCAAAAGCGAGAGTCCGAATATCAAATGTCCTCCGGGGTTCTCCGAGTAGTTTTTTGAGCCGATTTTTCCAAAAATGTTTATTGCCCAAAAATACCTACAAACACATAAAACACCAAAATTAATACAAAATCGAGTGCCAACAATATATAGTATTGAGATCAAATTTGACACAAAAATGTGTCTATCAGGAAGCTTGCAAGAGATGAAAGCTTTTTGGAGAGCTTGCAAAGTTTCCTTTTAAGAGTGTTGTATTTTTCTCTGGACCGAGACTTGGTGTACGGTGGAAATAGGTAAGACCTATTTATACAAGTCGAGATTGAAACGTACCACGGCCTCATGAAGGAAGAGAGTAAAGGGTGAAATAATGGGAGCAGGTGGTAACCACATGGTGTTTATGGGTGAAAACGTTTTCACCATTATTTCCTCATTTATTTGACCGCTTTATTCCTATTCACGCTTTCTTTATGTGAGCGTAGTGTACGCCCGCATCTTGTGACCGCCAAACCAAGACCACTGGAAAGCATCCCCCAGTTTTTGTTGATGTCTGGAGTGTTGGTTACACCTTGAGTGCAAGTGGCGCTGCTAGGGGCGCGTGTGGCATGTGCGGAATGCCTTTATTACGGGTTGCACCTCGAGCGCAAGTGGCAATGCCAGAGCTATTAGTGGCGTGTGTGGCATGTGCCAATGGCATGTGTGGAATGCCTTGGTGGTAGGTTGTACGTTGAGTGTAAGTTAGAATACCAGCGTGGAATGCCTCGGTGGTAGGTTGCACGGTTTGCAAGTTAGGCTACCAGCGTGGAATGGCTTGGTAGTAGGTTGCACGGTTTGCAAGTTAGGCTACCAGCGTGGGTTTTGGCATGTGCCAATGGCGCGTACGGCCAAGTTGGCCTAGGTTGCATGGCTCGCAAGTTGGTCTAGCAACGTGCATGTTTGGCATGTGCCAATGGCATGCGTGGCTAATTTGGATCACGGCCTGGTAAGAAAAGCTACCAGTGAGCGTGTTGGCATGTGCCAATGGCATGCTCGGCCATTAGGGCCACATCTTGGTAAGAAAAACTACCAGCGAGCGTGTTGGCATGTGCCAATGGCATGCTCGGCCATTAGGGCCATGTCACAGTAAGAAAAGCTACGGCGATGCGTGTTGGCATGTGCCAATGGCATGCTCGGCCATTAGGGCCACGTCCTGGTAAGAAAAGCTACCATCGAGCGTGTTGGCATGTGCCAATGGCATGCTCGGCCATTAGAGACCACGTCCCAGGACATTAGGGCCACGTCACGGTAAGAAAAGCTACCGGCGGCGTGTTGGCATGTGCCAATGGTATGCTCGGCCATTAGGGCCACGTCACGGTAAGAAAAGCTACCAACGAGCGTGTTGGCATGTGCCAATGGCATGCTCGGCCATTAGGGCCACGTCCTTATTAGGGCCACGTCACAGTAAGAAAAGCTACTTGCGGCGTGTTGGCATGTGCCAATGGCATGCTCGGCCATTAGGAAACGTCACGGTAAGAAAAGCTACCAGCGGCGTGTTGGCATGTGCGAATGGCATGCTCGGCCATTAGGTCCACGTCCTAGTAAGAAAAGCTACCGGCGAGCGTGTTGGCATGTGCCAATGGCATGCTCGGGCATTAGGGCCACGTCACAGTAAGAAAAGCTACCAAATGAGCGTGTTGGCATGTGCCCGATGGCATGCTCGGCCATTAGGGCCACGTCACGGTAAGAAAAGCTACCCGAGCGTGTTGGCATGCGCCAATGGCATGCTCGGCCATTAGGGCCACGTCCTGGTAAGAAAAGATATCAGCGAGCGTGTTGGCATGTGCCAATGGCATGCGTGGCCAATTTGGCCCAAGTGCGGGCGCTACTTTGGCATGGTGCGGCTAGGGCCAAGGTAAGGGTGTTTGGCTTGGTGTGGCGTGACCAGCATAGCTAGGGCCAAGTCAGAGTGTGTTTGGCATGGCGCGGCTAGCTTGGGCTAGGTGTGGCTGGCATGATTTGCTATTGGCACGGAGGTGCGGCTAGCATGGTTGGCATGCTTTGGCGCGTCTGGTGTGGCTGGCATGATTTGCCATTGGCACGGAGGTGCGGTTAGCTTGGGCTAGGTGTGGCTGGCATGATTTGCCATTGGCACGGAGGTGCGGCTAGGGATAAGGTAAGGGTGTTTGGCTTGGCGTGGTATGACTAGCGTAGCTAGGGCCAAGGCATAGTGCATTTGGCATGGCGCGGCTAGCCTGGGCTTGGTGTGGCTGGCATGATTTGCCATTGGCACGGAGGTGCGGCTAGCATGGTTGGCATGCTTTGGCGCGTTTGGTGTGGGCGGCATGATTTGCCATTGGCACGAGGCGTGCGGCTAGCTTGGGCTAGGTGTGGCTGGCATGATTTTCCATTGGCACGGAGGGGAATTAGGGTTTTGTTCGTTGTAACCCTAATTTGAAAAAAATACCCCTATTAATTACTGACTACATGCATTAAATGTTCTAATAAATGTGTCACCGGTGACATTAGGTTATTTGGAGTTTTACGATTTTACCCTTTGTTTAAAAACCACCATCAACAACAGGATACAACTATCTAACATAAGATAAGTTGAATTCCAACTGTATAAAACAAACATTCAGTGAGTATATAATAAACATTAATACAATTCTCTAACTTTATATAAGTTATAACATAATAAAAGTGGAATCCCACATTGTCTTTATGTCTTGACGAATACCCCTTTTTATTCTAGACATTCCTAAAGTATCAACAATGTCCAAGAACTTTTGTTTTCTTACTTGGGACTTTTTAAGGGACTTCACTGATGCTCTTATCTTAAGCACGGCTGTATAAATCTTCTTAAGTCCTTCTTTTACAATAAGAGCTAAGATATGAGCACAACAACGCACATGAAAGAATTTTCAATCGTTCAACAAGATCTTCTTTGCAACTAGTCTACTCTTCATAATTCCGGACAAGCTCAGTTATTTGCGACATTATCCAAGGTGATGTTGGATACCTTGTCTTCAATTCTCCAATCTTCTATCATTGCAAATAACTTAGCGAAAGGTGTTCACATATTTGAGGTAGTAGAAAGGAGAAAAGTTAACATGAATTTATATTGAAGATAAAGAAATAAAAGTAAGTGCTTTACATGTATGAGGTGGTGGAAGGACGGAATTTGAAGCTTATTTTGCAATACCCAATCTTGATCAAGATAGTGTGCGGTTAAGCTTATATATCCGATAGTTATTACTGAGAAGTCCACATGTCGATGTTAGACATATCCTACCCGTAAGGGTAAGTCATACACATTAGCACATCATATTAATCAATTAATCGTACATAAAAGTATAAGCAAAACATATGGGTCATTCGGATTTGAAATTTTGAATCATACCTGGAGCAAGTTTCAATCTGCTGCGAATAACTTCTTTTTGTGCTTTATGTTTCTTTACTACATCGGCTTTTCCTGTATTCCTTGATATCGGTTTAGCATACTCATTTAAATAAGAACATATATCCCTAAATTCTTTCCACTCCACCAAAGCAAATGGAACATTTCTTGCAATGAGTAATCTTTGAAAACAGATCCGTAATTTCATCTCGATCAACTTTGTGTACGCGGGTAGACAATTTGTCCATTCTTTGCGAGATAATATCATCTCGCCCTACGTCCATAGGCTCGACGATTAGGGCACTTATGCCTTTTCATGGCTGAGGTTCCACCTTTTTGGATTTCATATTTATATCCTACATTACAAGCCTTGCACACTCCCTTCTTTGTTCCATCTTTATATTTAACGAGTTTAAAAAATTCCTAAACTTCGGATCTAAGTTTATTTTTCTTTCCAGATGAAACTGGTGCAGGTGCACAACTAACAGTTGCAGAGTCATTCACAGAATCTAGTATCTCAACATCATCATCCTCACATTTCTCACCGTCAGTCATAACATCGTTATAATGGTCTTGTTCTTGTACACCACTTGACATCCTGGAGATGGAGCAACAAAGAATAGGTCAAAGACTCCAAAATCAGTACATTACTTTACTTACTTGCAAGAAATAAAAGAAGCAGACTACAATAAGTTACATGCAGTATGCCTAATGGTGAGCATAAGATTAAGAACAAGCATTTACTTTCACAAACCCTCTCATATCTCAATTAAAGAAAGCAAGTCGGAACATTTGAAATCATCTAAAATGTAACATTTGAAAAACTTTCAACTTCACAACATAAATCAACCATACATGTCGAAATTGCAAAGCATTCTAAATTTCTAATAGATATTCACTAATTCAGTAATCAGTAGTAGTACTTTCAAGTAAACAACTACATCTATATCAAAATGAGCCATACTGCAAAAGAAATCAAAATACCCATCCATCAATAATCTCAAGTCTCAAGATAGGAGAACATCATTCTATAATTTCTACTCATTCTACTGGAACAATATTGTCTAAGCAAATAAAAGCATTTTTGGTTTTTTATAGATAACATAACTAATAATGTCTAAAACAAACTATCAAAATTACTACCCCAAATGTTTCCTCCTTCAAAACTCTTCTGTTTAAGATGATGAAGATGCTCCAATCTTCCTAGGTGCAGTACCTAAACCAAAATCCCCAAATTAAACCCTAAATCAGGGACATTATTCGCAAAAACCAAAATAATCATTCAAAAATTATAAAAAAACATAATTTAATGAATTTATTATGTGATATATGTATTAATAAGTATTATACCTTCTCTGTTTTGGAACAAATTGATTCAAGACTCAAGTGAAGTAATTAAAATAAAGATTGAAAAGGGAAGAGAGTAGAAAAGCGAAGTACCTGTAATGTCTAACGAGACCATCTAGGTTCTAGGATTCAACTTGCAGTATGAGAAAAATGGAGAGCGAAGTTCGTCACTGCAGCAATCGCCAGAGGGAAAGATCCAGTAAAGAAAAATGGCCGCCGCAGAGACGGAGAAAAAGAAGAAAGAAAAGAAGGGATTAGACTAAGCTAGGGTTTTTTCTTTTTATACCTAGGAGACACGTATAGATGGGAGGGACACACGTCATAAGCATAGGAATGACGGGTTTCACGGGTTATACCCGTGAGTTCTGATGCACGGACGGGTTTACCCGTTTTCTCACAAGCTGCCATTTTCCCAACCCGAACCGGATTGTTTACAAACCAGCCAAGCCGGGTGCGGGTATTCACGGGCCGATATGGGCGAATCCGCGGGTTTTGGGCTTGTTTGCCACCTCTAGTGAAGACATTCACGATTTGCCATGTCAAGAACTTGAAGATGTGACGTCAACATGGTGTCATTACAGATAACAACAACCTGTGGCACTGGATGTTAATTACTGACTTACTGGAGTCTAAAAATTGTCCACATTAACTACTCTACCGCAGGGAAGACTACACCGTCATTTGTTGACGAAACCAAAATACTTGGATAGATGGGCCGTTCTCGGCCTGAATTTAGATGAGTAAGCCTTGACGCTGCAGCTTTAATGGTTATACAGTACTTGTGTTTTAGAGAACCACCGGAAATGACAATGGGGTTTACAGCGCCACCAGTAGTGTGCTAACGGTGCAGTTCGGGTGAAGGCGTGAAGCGAAGTTGAATCAGAGAACCAACAACCTATGGGCTTTTTGAGTATCTGGGCCCTCTAATATCATTGACAAATCCTCCCTTTTGATGAAAAAATAAAGTGTCATATATAATTGTAGCGAGTTCTATAAACGGCAGCAGTATTTAAATCCTATAAATAGAGTCATAAACCTTTCTATTCCACACATACGTGAATAAGAAATCTCTCGTCATCCTTTATACTTTACGTCTATTGTTCTCTGTCTCCTATTTCACAAGACATTCTCATGCATATAATTTAATGGCTAAACGATTGATTAGGATGGATTATATTTTTTTTTTGTTTTTTGTTTATATTGTTATACTAGGATATGACCCGTGCCGTGACGGCACGGGGTTTAATTTGTTCTCGGTGTTGCCGAATGATTTTTTCTTATCGTATTTCGACATATGTCTTGTTAAATCTAACTCCAGTGTTATTACATTGTGTCATTTTTGCCTAGTGTTATTAGAATTTACTTTTTACATACGTAAATTGTGGAATTTTAGGTTATTGCCTAGTGTTATTAAACTAATAATTAACCAAAAATATGTAAAGCTCTAATAAAAGCGGAATTGTGGAATTTTACGTAAATATTTGTAAAATATATATGGAAACATTAAAATTGAACGACACCAACTTTTACATTGACTACTACCCCATACTATTCCAATACCTTTACAAAGTTCTTTGAAACTTTGGAACAGTTCTAAAAATTGTATACAGAGAGAAAAAAAAAAGAGACGATGCATATGATGGTGTTCATTTTCCCAAAATCCAACATGTCGCGGTTCCATACACACTTTTTCAATTTTTCCTATGCATATAAAAATATAGGATTAAAATCCAACTTACTTCAAAAATCAAAGAGAATACATGTATGCACACCATTTTTTACATAACCTCGAAAGGAACATTAATGCTTGATGACTACAGGAGGCCAAAATTTGCTTGTCGTAGTGCAAGTTGTGCGAGGCTCGGACAGGCCGGCGTAAAACCTATGTTCTACTCTTAGGAGATATTCTCTAGTCGACTCGGTACTTGAAACTGAAAAAGACTTTGGATTTGGATTTGGACTACAGGAGGCCAAATTTAACCTATGTCTAACCAACTATTTAAGATAACCCATTCCATGCCGAGAATGATTGCCGATATTTGTATAAGTGGATTGGTATTAGGAAAATCTTTCATTGGGATCAATATGCCAACGATCAAATGGAAAAAATTATTTGCAAAAGCATGAGTTCCAATAGTTCATATGTATAATTTGAGAAAAATATCAATTCCACATTATATTAAAAAGCATGAAATTTAATAACATATTTAAAAGAGTAGCTTGAAGTGAGACTGCTGCAACGACCAAATGCAAGAGAAAATAATTTTTAATAATTATCAGGTAACACACTAATAACACAAACTTTGAATTTTAGTTATCCTGTAAAAACTGAAATATAAAGACTATTGCAAGAACCAATGTGTTGGGTGTTAGATCTCTAATAACAAAATATCTTATTTCGAAGTACATGCATAAAGAGTTAAAAGAGCCAAATGATATGAGAAAACTTACAATTCTACAACCTCTCCTGGTTCCTGTCAACATCTGTAGACCTTCTTTCAAAGCATTCACATAATTGATAATTTACATTTGCTCCAACCTTTGTGGTGTTATACAAAACTAAGCTTAAAACTTATTGAGAATTGTACGAACTGAACATATAGTACATGGATCCCTGGAAAAAAATACCGAACTTTTATACTTTATCCAAGCTCAATTGGTATTAAGGGTCCAAAAGTAGCTTGCAGTGAGACCAACAGTACAGAAACGCGAATAAACCTTTCACTCGACCTTATATATATCTCTGCAAACGACCCGACCTTGCGCAAAACCCCCTAAAAACATGTTAATAATAACGATATCATATATTATACTTCGTGAACATTTTTACAATGGACTCTAGCAGTACTAAATTCATCCGGAATACTAATGAAAAGATTCTTACTAAACCACAATGTACGGAAACAAATATTGGTACTTACCTCAACAGAGAAAACCAACCTGTGTCCCTTCTCCCTTGCTTTAGGTGGTATTTCATTTCCGGAAAAGTTTCTATGAACCTGCAAATTTGAAAAATTGAAATGATAATACAGCTAAATGCAAAGGTAGGATTTTAAAATATTTTATAAACTAAACTAAAATTCAGAAATTAATTAGACTACTAACAAATCTAACTCAAGTAAGAAAAGCACTAAAATCATCACATACACACCAGAACAACAAATACAACAAAAGAAAAACAGCCAAAAGACTCCAACTTACCAATATAACAAAAATGGACCAAAGATTGTAAAACCAACAAGCAAGCAAAGAAAACGAAGGACAACAAAGTAAGACTAATTTATAAATGTTTGAAACGTTATTTTTGTTAAATCAAATTAAGAAAATCAAAGAACCTAATCGACGAATGGATCGCCTCTATAATTATTCACATTACAATATAATAATACCTTAAAATAATTTGTGCAGTTGGATACATGAAATGTCTATTTTTCGGTATTTGGTTCGTAGAATCAACTTCCATTTGCCCATATTCGAGGTCTACAGAAAGTGAAAAAAATTGGGTTAGCTAAAGCCGACAAGATTGCTATAAACAAAAAAAGAAGTACGATGAACTAAAAGCTAATTCAACTGGTAGTGCTCACGTATTAACACTTCAAGTGAGACTTGGAAATCATACCAAAAAGTAAATTTACAGGATTAAATTTAAAATATAAAACCTGAAAAATCATCAACCTTTATAATTCTTGTGAAGAGGAAGTGGGATGCACAAAATCAAATTCAAACAAAACTTAACAATCTAAAATAAAATTAATTGGGGAAAAATAAATATATTCACTATACAAATTTAAAAATGAAATTCTAATTCAGAGAGCAGAATGAAATACAAACATTAAGTTGAAAACATTGCAACTACTGTACTTTAAAACCATTTGATGAGTCTAATGAGCGCTAATCTAATCTTTACACAAATTAACCCTAAAAACACAAAAAAAAAAATCAAAAATCTGAAACATTTCCCAATAACCCAGATTTAAAAACACTAATTGGATGAAAAGAAATTTTGATGAAAATTAATAAACTATAAAAAAGTACAAACTATAAGAGAACAAATATAATAACTAACCATCTTTCCAATATGCAGTGGATGATAAAGAGATCTTCTTTGGTAGAAATATTTTACACATTGGAGAAATTGAAATATTACGGACATAAGAAGATCTTTTAAAAAAATTGATGAAAAAAAAGACGATGAAGAAGATGAAAGAAAATAATCTATTTTTTTTGAAGCATGAATTAAGAGGGAGTTTAATTTACAATAAAAGAAACGGTTTCACATTGAATGGGAAGAATAACTCCAAATAAATGACACTGGGAGGGTGAAGTGGAGATTGAAATATGTAGCTCGATCTGGACCCTTGGAAATGTAGATTGAAAATCTTAAATCAGTGTCTCAATCTCAACCCTTCTTTATATGCTAAAAATGTAAATTGAAAAACCAAAATATATAACTCAATCTCGAACTGGTCCTTTATGTGTCTCGAAATGTAGATGACCGTCCACATGGAAAAACACCATTGTCCCTTATAATATAGACAATTTATATCATCCTTTTGTGCTGTTTTAGTACACCCTAGGTTTTTATTGATATCGATGTTTTGTTTTAATTTATGAGTTTTCATGGGCTTAATCATTACTTCGGCTAAGAAATTTATGGAACTATGATTTTGGGAATACCAAAATCTTTCTAGGCATACTCAATAAAGACAAAAAGGGTTGTGAAATAGCAAAATCAGGTATCCCCTTAACCCAATTTTTTTTTAATGGCAAATCTACCCTTTACGTATTAGTGCTAGTAATCTGGATTAGTGATTAATTATTTTGTTTAGTGATTAAGATAATTTTCAGAATTATAAAGGTTGTTTAGATGAAAAAATTGGGGAAAAAAAATCAAAGTTTTGGTTAAGAAGGAGAGAAAGAAGGAGAAAGTGAGAAAATTTTAATTCTTGATTCAATGGAGGATGAGGAGGGTCATAATTCATATAAAAAACCTAGGAAAATACATATCAACTATGACAATGATTCCCAAATGGCTGATTTCTTAGATTATGAGAATGATTTTACACAAACTCAAGCTCAAACTCAAACTCAAACCCAAACTCAAGATGATGATTTTGATGAGCCAAATTCAGATGATGAGCACATATATGAGGAACCCAATGCTTCTAATACACAGTACACTTCTATCTTATGCTCAATCTCACTTCTATAGCTTGAAATTATCAAAAGTTTGGATTTTTGCTTCATGGTTCGGCGAACCAGTTCGGGATTCTACTCACATCTATGAGCCGAATCAACCAAATCATGAACGGTTCTACCACATCAATGCTGCTTTAATAGATGCGCGAACCTATAATTTTCAATTCCCACCCTTTTGCTAGACACTAGTTCGCTTATATTAAAGTTTCATAGTAAGTCGAACAACATCCCGTATTGCCCTAATAAGAAAATTGATGGTTCTGGTTAATATATTAAAACTATTAAGAGCCAATATGAATTTGTTTATTTTTGGGTAAAATATTTTTATTGGTTTGGAATATATTGATAATATCGAATGTTTCAAACCTCTAAATGTTACTAAAAGTTCGGCACAATATATCATTATCTTATGAGACGAACATAAATATTGTGTGTGGTTCGGCACATATTGAGAATATCGTATAAGCCGAACATTTCTATTATATTCCTTTTCGGACAATTAACCTTGTGATATTGTCTATTAGATCGTGCTTGGACCCATGGAAAATCAACCTGATCCCGTAGATATGATTCACGAGGATACCAAGGATCACTTCCAAAATGATTTGGTATGTAAGAACTTTTTGTTTATCTTAATGTTGTCGGAATATTCCAAAGTTTTTCTTACAAATTATTTGTTTTGGAATGAACGTAGACATGGAAAACTAAACCCGAAGTTCTTGATTGGCTTGAGGAACATGCGATGAAGGTAAATTGTGTACTAGTTAAAGGACAGCAAGGCCGATGGGATCGGTTTGAAATGATTTGTGAGCGTAGTGGAACTGGCGCAAGCAAGGTTAAAAAGGGTACCGTATATGTTGGGAAGACCGGGAGAAAGAATAGGATGAAGACGAAGAAAAGAAATTGCCCTTTCAAGATCGTTTTCAACCTCAAGAATAAGACCATGAAGAAAGAAGATCAATATTGGATAATGAATAAAGATATGGATTGTCGTCATAACCACCCACGTCCCAAAGACCTTCATGGACGTGCGCAAGTAGCGCGACTCAAACCCGACGAGATGCTAGAAGTGGATAAAATGACACGAGCACGTTTGCCACCTTCTAGGATTCTTAGCAAATTGAAGGCGGACAACAAGAATAACAAGTCGACTATGCAAACTATCTACAATGCAAGACAAAAGATTAGAAGACTCAATTTGCAAGGTAGGATGGTGATGCATCAAGTAATGTGGTTAGGGGTGAAGAACAACTACGCTTGCCAAAAGAAGTTGGATGACTTCGGTCAAGTCACACACCTTTTCATTGCCCACCCGGAATGCGCCCAATTGGCTCTATGCTTCCCACAAGTTATTATATTGGATTGCACGTGCAAGACTAATAAATATGAGATGCCGTTGATGAACATTTTGGGGCATACTTCAACAAAGGCACCGTTCACCGTGGCTTTTTGCTTCATGAAAAACGATAAGAAAGAGAGTTATGTTTGGGGGTTAGAACAATTGAAGTTAATTTTCCGGGAAGGTGCTCTTCCTAAAGTGTTCGTTTCTGATCAAGATTCATCGTTGATGTATGCTATTAAGAAAGTATTTCCGGATGCATTCAATTTTCTTTGTACGTTCACATATGGTGCAATGTGAGGAAAAAATGCCAACCGATAATTCAACCACTTAAGTTGAAAGAATTAGAGAATATTGCTAAACTACCGTTGGAGACACGAGTAAAGAAAAAGGATGAATTCTTGAAAGCATATGAACATAATGAGATGTTGTGGGCTTCTTTCCATCGCGAATGGGAAGCTTTGATATGGTCAATCACCGAGGATGTCTATGAAGAAAATTTTCAAATGCTTATTAAGCATTGGAAGACCGCCTACCCCGATGTCATTACTTACTTGGTCAAAGATGTGCTGGAACCTAATAAATAAAGGTTCGTGAGTTGTTTCATAAATCGGCACAAACACTTCGACAACCAAGCCACAAGTATGGTAGAGTCGGCTCATTATCGGTTGAAGAAGAACCTTTTTGGATGTGTTGACACTTTCGTCACGGTTTTTGATGCAATTGATGAATATTTCAAAAGTGATGTTGTGAGAATTAAAGCCGCGTTCGAGCATGAACTTATGTTTAGACACAAGCATTATGGTAGTAATTGGCTTGGTGAATTAACTTATAGAGTCTCCCATCTATGCATTGACTTGTTGATGAAAGAAGTGGATTTGATTAAGACATTAGGCGCCAACTTGGAGGAAGAGTGTGTTTGTAAAATGAAGACATCTATGGGACTTCCATGCCGCCACGACCTACTTCGGTATAAGGATGGGGTCATACCGTTTGAGGATATTGATCATTTTTGGAAACAATTAAACTTCGATCCTCTCCCAACCGAAGACGACGAGGATGATTTAGAGATATGGGACACGACAAATGGGAAAAATTTGGCGGAGATGTATAGGAATATGTCCCGAGCTCAAAAGAAATTCCTATGGGACAACATGATGCCGGTCATGTATCCTTTCACCCAAGAAAATATTTTGGAACCGGAGAAGTGTGAACCGAAAGGTAGGAAGAGTAAGAAAATGAATAATTTTCAAACTAGACAAGCTAACAAGGAACTATTGGCTAATAAAAGGGATCCATCCGGCGTTGAATACCATGATGCAATGTATGAAAAGGCAAAGAAGGAAATTGAGAAGTTGATGAAGGAGGAAGAAGTCAAAGTTCCAAAAAAACGAGGTCGTCCGAGTAACAAAGAGGTGAATGATAATGATTGTCCGTCACAAGCAAAGGATAGCAAAGAGGATGCCAAGGGGAAGGCTAAGATGTATCCTTCACAAACTAAGATAAAGGAGAAAAGGACCGTACATGAAATTGGTAGGATGAGAGGACCCAAAAGAGATAAGTCCGGTAAGTATTTGAGGCCTATCAATTTTATATACGATAACTACTTGGAAGATCTATCGCCAATAATTCATGAGCATATTATAGCAATGGACGACGTGCAAGGTGATGGAAATTGTGGTTATTACGTCACGGCGGAACAACTTTGTCCTTTTATGGATGGCAATATTCCGGTGCCCCCTGAAAATGAAGTGAACTATATTCGGCAACGACTGTTACAAACCTTACGTAAAAACAAAGAATTCTATAAGACAATGATGAGAACAGGTCCAAGAGAAGATGCAGGGGTGGCAGCGGAGTACGTTGCATTCGAACGTCGTTTGCATGGGGATATTGTCATTACCCAAGAACATTGGATGTCAATGCCCATTTGTGGGTTTTTAATAGCGGAGACATTCGATTAAATGGCGTACATTGTTTCGCATGGACGGGTAGTAGCTTTACTTACGCGCCTCCAACAAAACCTTGCAATGATGGTGTAAAGGATAAAAGACTTGTTCTTGGATTTGTTCAAAATTGTCATTTTATCGGCCTCAAACTTAGAGTTGCCCATTACCACCCTTGATGAGTGCAGCCTTTTGTCCTAGATTTGCAAATAATTTTGCGATGGATTGGTGTGCAAATTATGCGACGGAAATGGATCTTTGGAAATCTTTGAATGTGCAACCTCCAAGTGGACAAGTAATTATGTTTTCGAGTGATGAGGATGAAGATGATAAGCAAGAGGTCAGTGAAGATGAGGAGAACGAGGTCAGTGAAGAGGATGAGATTCGTTTAGGATCTCCATAAAAATGTTTCATGGATTTATCCACATATTTTGTGTTTGACTAGAATTGATATTTTGACTAGAATTGCAGTTACATGTACCCTTCAAAACGAAATACTTTAATGATTTACTTTTTAGTTATGGAATGTGTCGTTTACAGGAAACTGGAACCATCAACACAGGAGAAGGTTCGGCTTATCACATTATTTCACTACAAGCCGAACCTGACCAAAAAAAAATCCAGAGTTACACAGGAGAAGGTTCGGCTTATCAGAGTATTACAATGCAAGCCGAACCTGACCAAATAAGTAACCCAGAGTTTTACTGTCAGGTTCGGCTTATCACAGTATTTCAATGCAAGCCGAACCTGACCAAATAAAAAACCCAGAGTTTTCCTGTCAGGTTCGGCTTATAACAGTATTTCAATGCAAGCCGAACCTGACCAAATAACAGTCTGTGCATAACTTAAGTTACAGTATTCGGCGCAAAACTAATACAATCGAATAAGCCGAACCTGACCAAATAAAAAATCCAGAGTTACACAGGAGAAGGTTCGGCTTATCAGAGTATTACAATGCAAGCCGAACCTGACCAAATAAAAAACACAGTGTTTTCTGTCACAAAGTCTGGCTTATCACAGATATTTCAATGCAAGCCGAACTCGACCAAATAACGATCAGTGCATAACTTAAGTTACAAGTATTCGGCGCAAAACTAATACAATCGAATAAGCCGAACTCAAGGACACGGATTCGCATGTAACTAGCATTACAGACAAGCCGAACAAGCCCATTTAAGATTCTAAGCATAACTCATATTACGGGATAATGCCGAACTTAATAAATGCAAGGTAATAAGTAACTAATTAACTGGTACGCTATTGATTAAAACATAAAATTCAAGGTGTCCATAACACAATCCAAGCACCATTACAAACAAAGTTCACCTAAAAGTCAAGTCGTTTGCAACACCATAACAATGTACTTAATACTTGTAAAACACTAAAAAGAACTTGACAAACTTAAATGTGCGCTTAACGACGACCTTTCTTGATAGTTCCACGACCACCTCCTCTTCCTCCTTGGCGTTCATCTTCCGACGCATCATCCCTAGTACCACCTCCGCTTGTACCTTCACCAACTTGTCGAGACCTCTTAGTAGTAGGCCTTTGTGTGGATTCCTCGGGTCCTTGTCCTTTGTTTATAATTGCATCCCACTTGTTGTAGAGGTATTTCTGTTCTTCAATAGTCATAGGACTTTTGCAACCAAGTTTCTTCTTCATTTTTTTCAACATCTCCCTACCCGCAGCAACCTATTTTCATTTGACAACAACTTCCAACCGTGAGTATGAAGACATTTTTACCATGAACTTATATATGAAAGAGTATAAAGTGAAATCATTCTTACCATTATCTTGAAAGCCATCACTATTTCTTCAGAAGTAGACTTGGCAGAGATCTTGATTGCTTTGTCCTTCTCCTTATCAGCTTTCTTTTGACTTTTCTTATTGATAATGAAGGGATGAGAAATCTGGTTATACCAATCCATGTAGCCCGGATCCTCTTCACATAGATCATCACCTAAAGGTACCAACTTCCCAACATCTAATTTGTTTGTATCTAAATTATTCCAATACTCAAGGTTAGGGTTGGGATCATACTTTGGTTCCCATGATGAAGTGGTGCTTTTAGTTCCTTTACCACCCTTTGGCAACAACATGAATTTCTCGTCAAACAAAGGAACCTTTTGGATGCATCCTAATTGACGAAGTATTCTCCGAGGATAGTATATTACATAACCACCGGGATAAAACAATGGACCATGGTACATAGAAACCGACATATCCTCATCTTCAACAATTTCATCATCTTCATCTTCCTTCACATATGGTTGAAAAAGGACGTCATCAACACCCATTGTATCTAACCTCTCCCTCAAACTTGCCACCAACTGTTTTTTGTTCCTTTTCTTCGAGTCCTCATACTCGTACCTTGCTGCTGTTGGCTCAGTATCAACCCAGTCGACATCCTTTTCAAATACTTTAGCCAATTCCAAAATTGGGAAATGGTCATATACCCACACCTATATCCAAATAACCACATAACTAACTTAAAATGATTGAATTAATATAAATGAATAAAGTATACATTGTTTGCTTTGACACAACTAAGTAATAAAGAAATTTGAAAACTCAGTGCATTGTTCGGATTAAAACACGGATGGATTATAAGCCGAACCATTGAAAACCAATGGTTCGGCTTATGTGTGACCCCAAAAATAAGCCGAACCATACACTGATGACCCAAAAATTTTCAAGTTTGACGTCGAGAATTACCTGAAGCATAGTGAAATTTCCTCCAATGTTTGTGCTTGTCAACCTAGAGGCGGCCGCAAGTTGGTCCAACAGGTAAGCCAGCGAAGCCGTTCCCCAAGCATACTTGTTAACGATTTCAATATTCTTTACCAATTGGAGATAATTAGCATTTACCTTGTTTCCGGTAAGGTCAGGAAAGATATCTCTGCCAAGAGTATAAAGTAAGTATGCGGTTCCGACTTGCTTCACTTTGATCTCGTCCATTACCAACACCCCCGATTTACTTTCTCTTTTGTGTTCTCAAATTCCTTTTTCAAGTTAGTTAGCTTGATCTTCTTATTCTTCTTATTCCTTCCACTGGTATGCAAACAGAATCGACATCTTTAACGGATCGACAAAACTCCAACTCGGTTTGTATGAACTCCAACCAAGAGTTTCCTCGAATAACTTGTACAACTCTTCCCAACTCATGTCATAATAATCAGCATCCACGCTTCTACCCCTTGCTTTAAGGCCTCGTAATCTTACTCGCTTCATCGGAGAGATTGTCATCTCTCCAAAAGGTAATTGAAACGTGTAAGTCTCTCGGACAAAATCTCTCAAAGAAAACATGAGGCTGTCACACTATCATATTCTTGATGTCCATATTGAATGGCAGGCCATAAAGCAGAGGATTGTACATAAGCAACCACCTCATCAACCTCTTGGGAAAGTTTCCATTCCGCTGCCCTCTCGGTGTCTCAATACTCGGATCGCACGGTGGTGATCGAGAGTCTCATAAATCTTTTTTTCCCAAGATTCGGCGTAACCAATCAACACATTTCCTCCATCTTCCGGAATACCATGAGGTCGACCATCCGATCTAGGTGAAATTACATCATCTTCAAGCAGAATGTGAAAACCTGTAGCCCGTTGTTCTCGCAACTTTGTTCTCTCGACTCCCAGTTGTGCAACCTTCTTACCTTTCTCGGGTTTTCTTTGGGGTTGTGTTTCTTGAATATCATCAACTTCATCATCATAAATACCTTCTTCTTGTCTTCCAACTCTTCCATGTTCATCTACTTCTTCTATGTCAGTTCCTCTACGGTTCGCTCCCAATTTTTTCGTACCTCCTCCTCGAGGATCGGGAGTTTTAAATTTAGAATTAGAAGGTGTTACCTCCATCCTCTTCTTCTTTTTAGCTGCATTGTTCCTGACATAAGCATAAAACATATAAGCCTAATACTTCGAATAACAAAGGAATAAAACATGAATGAAATATGTATTTGATTATCATTTACAGAGAGTAGTTCGGCTTATATGCACAAAATACTTACAAGCCGAACATCAATACTCGGCACAAAACTACCATTATCGTGTAAGCCGAACCATATTTAATACTTATTGGGCGCATAATTATTTCATAACATGAGCCGAACCTCTACACTTTAAAAAAAAATGAATTCTAACAACACATATTCGGCTCAAAACAAATAGTATCGAATAAGCCGAATCTATACTTAGGAATTGTAACATATGTTCGGCGCAAAATAATATCATAGGATACGCCGAGCCTATACTTGAACAATATACGAAATTCTACAAACACATGTTCGGCTCAAATCTAATTGTATCGAATAAGCCGATCCTAAAAATTCGGCTCAAATCTCATCTAAACTTTTAAGCCGAACTGTTCATATGCATTTTCAGTGTTTAGTTTCAAGAACAGTTCGGCGCAAATCTGGGAAGTAACATACGCCGAACCCTACCCCCAGAATCGCCGCAAAATCCTTATTTTTGACTATAAAACATATTATACCAATCAAAAGCATCAAAATATGAAGTGGGTTTGTAGAAACTTACTTTCTTATTCTCATTTCAGGTGTTGGTTCTTCACTTTCTTCTTCCGGTTCGATTTGTGGTCGGATTTCACTTTGTTCTACATCTTCATCTTCAATGAAGTTCTCTTCAATTGGTGCTTCAATTGATCTATTAGAACGCGTTATATTTTTACGACGACCCATTATATAGTAGAGTGTTTAATCGACGATCAATTTTTCATGAATCGACGATTTTCAATTTCACGACGATGGAGCGAGGGAGGCAGAGGAGGGGAGGAAGAATAAGACTAAAAGAAGACTGAAAACTGATTTTTGGTTTTTGGTATTAGGATTTTGTATTAGGGTTAGGGATAGATTAGTAATTTAGAAGATTTAAGGGCATATAGGTAATTGAACTACCCATAGGGTACCCCTTATAAGGTCACCCAAGTTAGGACTAGTGCTTTGTATGCCTAGAAAGATTTTGGTATGCCCAAAATCATAGTTCAATTTATGAGTTTTCATGGGCTTAATCATTAGTTCGGCTAAGAATATGAGTCGTTACAGATTTTTCAAGTGTAAGTACTATTTAGTCTTTATCAGCGAAACATACAATCAGGCTATGTTTTTTTTTTCTTCTTTCTTCAAATTTTAACTTGGCACTTTTAGGGGCGACCCCAAAAGAATTAGGGGCGACTTTTTTATTCCCAACCCATATACACCGTTAAGGGATGTCCAAAAACGCGGAGAATACGTTAATGCCCTTACATAATCGGAAGTTATTTTGTGTCCGATTGTTATACAACAATCAGAAGATTAGTAACTATATTATACTACCGATTAATATCAATTTTGTGCCTAACGCGTATCTTTCTTCTATAATAATCGGTAGGAAAAATAACCTCACTATACTACCGATTGTTAAAGTATAGAAATAACAAATCTTTTGAATTTCGCAATGGTGAAATTTGGGGCTCCTATATAATTGGACGAATAAAAAATATCTAAGTTACCGATTTAGGGCTTCCCATATAATCGGCTGTTAAAAGTAACAATTCCTACCGATTATGGTAGATTTCAAATTTCCCTGCAATGAAGGATTTTTCGAAAAACTCATTTTGGGGCAAGATATAATCGGGAGGTTGGGTAACCTATTTGGCTTCTGATTATGGCTAAATCCAAATCACGAACCACATGGTTATGGTCGGATCTGCACCCCTCCAAACCTAGGGAATTTGGCCAATGCTCAATTTGGGGCTTCCAATAATCGGTGGGTTATAAGTAACCCCCTCTACCGATTTTGGGCTACTCAACAATCGGTAGCTAATGAGGTGGTATTACCTACCGATTAATAACCGTTTTACAGATAAAACCAAAGTCGACCTAAATTCAAATTCATTTCATTTTATTTTCTTTTCTTTTCAACTTCAACTCCTCTTCTCCTCTTTCCTTCCGATTGCAGAGAGGAAAACTCTCCCCCTCTCATCGTTATACATCGTCGAATCGAATCATCGTCGATTATTCTCTATAAAGATGAAAGAAAAGGAAACTAAAAAAGCTCGAACCAAAAACGTAGTGCGCGGTGAGGATCCGAATATTGGATTGCATGCCCGTAATAAAGTGGTTTTAACTCACGAACCCGAAGAACACGAATAACACGAAGATGATGAAGTACCTGATGTAGGCGATACTGATAGCCAAACTCTCAGGCAACTTGAAATGGCGCCGATAAGGTAAGATTCTACCATTTTTTTGGTTTATATTGCTTCAATTCGACGAATCCATGTTTTTTTTTTTAGGGTTTTCGGTTATTACCCAGATTCGGTAGGTTAGGTATTGTTTTAAACTTACAATTGTGGCCGAATTCTTCATTTCACGAGAACATTTGTCATATTCGGGTGGTAAATATTTAGGTTGCCTACCGATTATAGAACGTTTTTCATTACTGAGGCCTTAATCGATCATAATCGAAAGTTAATTGTGTTTTTGCCTTCCGAATATACTAGGGAAGAACAAGTATTAGAGACGTAATAATCGTGTGATATCTTTTGAATTTTCCTTCCGATTGTTTAGGCTGAACCACTTGAGTAATTTCTGGACACAAATTGATGCATATTCGGTAGACATTAGTTTTGTGAGGATTTCGATTGTGATGCATTCGGAAGTGTAGACTTTTTATGACTTTCGATTATTGGTATTCGGAGGGTTATGTTGGAATATATATTCCGACTATTGTGTGTAGATAAACACATTCGAACGCCAAAATTTTTATTTTGTTTCCGATTATACGAATTCGGTAGCTTTAGCTGAACTGATATTTATGATTGAGTGTAATCGGAGGCATTTGGTTTACTCAAATAACCAAATACATAGTTTAATAACCTGTTGTACTTTTTTTTTTTGTTTAGGTATATGCGAGATAAAAGAATGGAAGATGCAATTGTCTCACCTAGTGCAAGGAAGGAAAGGCGTCAGAAGATGACAACTAGTGCAAGGAGAGCTAGTACTGCTAAAGCCGCTTCAAGTGCTCAAGATGGAACTCAACAAGCAAGCCAAGAAGCTGTTCAACCTAGTGCCCCTCAATCAGAACCGGTTCAAGAAGGTGTTCAACCAAGTGCCTCTCAATCACAACCAATCCAAGAAGGTGTTCAACCAAGTGCCACTCAATCACAACTAATCCAAGAAGGTGTTCAACCAAGTGCCCCTTAATCACAACTAATCCAAGAAGGTGTTCAACCAAGTGCCCACTAGTCCAGAAAGGGTTATTAATCACGTTTTTAAATGACACATTAGTTGCGTGATTACGATATTACAAGTAATTTTTGTCATATAACATGAAAAAAACTTGGCCCACCATTTAACGTCAAAAAAACGTTATTCTTAAACGTCATAATTTACTGGGTGTGTCATTTAATGAGAAACTATTAAACCATGGAATAAGTCTGACACATATATCAGGCTTTTATAAGCCCACCACTAGTTTTCTATTGGGTTCACAGCAGTGGTTCACCACGTCTATATCAGTCTGAAAATGGTTAGCCACCGGCTAACTTGTGGCAGTGCTATAATGGTCTTGCAGCTTTTTTTTCTTGATCGGTTGGAGATGAATCCCATCCCACCTCGTCCTTATCACCCGATCCGATAATCTCTTTCATTTGGCTTTCACTTTTCCAGGTTTTCTTTTATCCGAAACATTGAAAACCCTAGACGTTTCTCTGCAGAAAAATCCTTCCACAAACCATGATCTGACCAAAGCCTCGTAAAAGTCTTGAATTCGAATGGAGAATCAGGGATTCTTCTCATCCTCATCAGGTTATGTTCTCTTAGAAAAACCTAAATTTTCCCAATTTCAAAACCATTTATCTTTTTATCCTTCACTTCACCAGAAAATTTCTTTACATCATTCGATCGAGAAGAGCATAGAAAAACCTATCCATCTACTAAATCCCCGTAAAACCAAATCGATAACCATCCCCGCATCTCTCTCCCAATCTCTGCGGAAACAAAGAAGAAGAAAGAAGAAGTATATTATGTTGATGAAGAGGGAGTAATGGTGAAGGCCTCGTTTTTCATTCTTCTTCTTAGGGTTACTTTCTTCTTTCAATTTTTCTTACGAAGAGTTCTGAAACATCTCTTATTTACTTCGTTTCTTAGGGTTTTCTTCAACAAAAGATGATGACTACAAGTATGGAGATGGAGGTGGAGATCTTGTGAAATAATGAGATGGTAAGAACAACTACTAGTCCTCTATTTAGGTTTTGAACTCTAAACATTGAATTTTGATTTTGAGGTTCTACACTTGTTATCTCAATTGGATTTTGACAATCTGGGTCAATTTAATTTCAACAAAATTAAAGGTATTGGGTTTGTTATATATGTGTACAGAAGTTGTGGTGACAATTTCCTAATAAGTTATGCCGGAACCTGTAAACATGTTTTGGAATGCCTTAGCGATTCGAAGAGACAGTAACGATTGTGAGCTTTTCTGGCAAGGTTCTAGTGTTTAATTTTATTGTATTATATGATGTATATATACGCAAAAATGTGGGTGCATTGGTTGTAGTAGAGATGACTGCTTATGAGTAATTGCAATTCAAAGAAGAACTTGTAAATGGAAGATAAAGAGGAATGCTAATATTCACCACTATTAGTTCTGTTAGATGTTTGTATTCTCTGAGTTTTTCTTTAAAATTGTGATGTTCTGGTACAGGACGAATAAAAACCTCATGCTTGAGGTGGACTTTGAGCCATTCAGCGTTTTGTGTTCTTCCATCTCACTTTCCAAATCTATTGGTAATGGTGTGGACCATGTCCATTGGTTTCTATGTGGCGACTAATTTCAGGATAGTTTTTATTCTAGTTTCAATTTTAAATTCTGCGGTAAGTCAATTTAAGTCGTGCAAAATTTTAAATTTTGTTCACATGTTTAATTGTAGGCGATGCGATGGTGATGAAGCTTAAATGGAGGCTAAATTTGTTAAACACTTACATGTGCATTGATGGAAACTAATTTACAAATGACCTACAAAATAGGTTTGCTACCTCCTTACAATTGGATTTTGGAGGCATTTTAAGGAATCTTCCAAGGCTTTAAGAGTTCTTGAAAGACCCATCTTTTTCTGCCATATGCTCCTTATATCCTCTTGTTCTTACGAGAAGATATCTAGATATCCTCAATTTAATTAGTTTGAATATAAATTGCTTGTTGTTGTGTAAGGTAAATTTTATTAAGTTGCTGACAGTGTCTATGCTTTATGCTTGAGCAGGAATTGATGATGTTTTTGTGAAGACTGTGATTGGGTTACTTGGAGCGTTAAAAATTGGATGAAATGCCCTGTGGCGGTGTCCTTTGCTTCTGGAGGAGAACTTGTTTCATATAAAAATAGTCAGTCAGCTACCAATCCACCTACTGGAGGTTCCGAGGTATGGTACGACTTATTTGTTGCTTTGTTCTGCTTCTTTTGGAATATATTGTTTACTTTTTTCCTTCTCCTGGTTTAGATACATAAATGAGTTATTGACTTCAGTTGGGTTAGTCATTCCACTGAATTTGAAGCTGCAATTCAAGATGGAAAAATGATTTTATTTTTTTCTTCTTTGGTATTATTTGGAGGTTTGAATTTGCAGCGAAGGCATTGCAATTGACTATGCTTGCCTCGATTTAGTTTTGATTATAGTTGGCTAAAAATTATGACTAAGTTATGACTAATTGAGGAAGAGTTTAAGTTTGTCTCCCTTTCTAGCTCGTAGCTGGATTGTTTCCATTTCTTCGTTGTTCTCTTAAAAAATGTGTCTTCCTGTTTTGGTTGTATGCCTTTGCTAGCTGTTGTAACATTTTATAGCTTTGATGTTTGTTGAAAGTGTTCAGAGTGTTTTTAAACTAACTTGGCATCTTCTTACACAGGATACGGGGATTATTCGACCTTCCCTTAACGCATTGATTTTTGCGTAACTGAGGGGAGCTGTTGCAAGTGCTTTTGTTGATTTTACTACGCGACTCAGCAATGCCGAATATAACTGCCTCATTAATGTTATACTGGATCCAAGTGGATGTTATACGATGTATATGCAATACTTTGGAGATGTGTCACTAGGTCATATGATTATGAGGCATAAAACTTCTGTAATCCTATAAGTGAGACTAAATCAAATGTAAATTAGTGGCAGTATTAGTAGATTGATTTGTTCAGTGTGATTTTGAGTTGGAAATGCAGGATGAATTTATCCTTTTTTGGTTGTAATGTAAAACTGAATTCATCTTTTAAATGCAATGTATACCAGATTGCAGATTCTATTTCCGATTCAGCTTATTCAATTCCAAATTTAGCATTATCTGATTCACTTTAAAATATGAATTCAGCAAAAAAGTTAAATTAAATAAATAAATAAATAATAATAATAATCAGGAATATCCATTAATTATAATTTATTTATATTGATATTAAATGACAAGAAGACACTGTTTCTATAAATAACAAAACCATTCTTGTTATTCTTAATTACAAACTTTATTTGTCATTCTTAATGACAAATCATATCTGTGATTTTATATAATAGTTTTTATTTATCATTTATAAAGAGTCACACCAAATAAATAACGGTTCGAATGACAGATGAAAACCGTGGTAAACGATGTTTTATAACAGATTTCATTCGTCATTTATTGCCCCTTCTAGACTAGTGGCCCCTCAATTACAACCAATCCAATAAGGTGTTCAACCAAGTGTTCCACCATCACAACCAGAAATTGAACTAGAAGCAATGGAAGAAGTAGGACAAGCCGAAAAGAAAAATCCTCCTCGAAAGAAAGCGAAACACCTTGTCCGAGATGAACTGAAGGTGAAGGATATTCCAAAAGGTGTAATCCTTGGGCTGCCAGAGGATGAAGGAGAATTGTTATTTGGATACAAAGAATCCTGGGCCAGAGAAATATATGAAACTAAGGTAATGATCGTATCCATTTTATTAACCTATTATGTTTTTCTTCGTAATACATTTAAGGGTTATAGTTTTAGGTTATTCTAATTTTATTTTTTAACTTGTCATGTGTTTAATAGTATCATTCCGATGTGGTTCGTTTACTCAAAGCGACCGCCGCACCAACAAAAATGCTAGATTGGCCTTTTGAGGATGAATGTGAAAGGTTCAAGACCATTATTGCAAATTCAAGGTTGGCTGATGCTGCGGAGAACTCAATGTTGGAACATGAACGGGTGGCTATATTGGCGTTTGTGGAGAGACTTTATCCTGAAACCGACACCTTCCATATGTCGTTTGGGGAGATGACGATAACACTAGATGATGTTGTGCATATTCTTAAACTCCCCGTCCATGGCAAGGGTGTTAGGGCTGAGTTCACTAAGCAGTTGGAATGGAAGAAACTTTATGATCTGACTAAGAAGTGTTTGGGTTGGGATGAAGAAACATCAACAACTGAGTTCAACGGATGCATGAAGTATAGAACTAGACAGTTCAACATGGGTACTCTGATGGATATGTTCAAGGGAACCAAGGAAAAATAAGAGAAAGGAACTTTAACCGATGAACAAGTCAACCACGCAGCCACCGCATATCTCCTATGTGTATTGGGATGTGTCATTTTCCCCAATGCCAGTGGCAATCGGGTCGACGCCAACCTTTTACAACTTCTGGATCCTCTCGATAAAGTGCATGAGTGCTCATGGGGCACAACATGCCATGCGTGGTTGATGGAAGAGTTGAGAAAGGCGTCGAGGCTTGGAATTATCCAAGTGGCCGGGAACGTGAGTCTACTACATGTATTGTTAATTAACTCTACATACTTGGTTATTTTTTTATTTTTCTACCATTGAAGAATCAATTTCCTAATACTTGCAAAAATGACTATATAGACATGGATCTACGACCACTTCCCTATCTTGGGATTGGCCATTGAAAAAGCAGCGTGGGAGAAAGGTGACCCTAGAGGAACAAAGTACGTCTTCGATGACAACTATTCTAGGACGAAGGAGCAGCAGGTGATTCGTTTGAGGGAGGTTTTGGACTCACTTAATGCCCAAGACGTATGCTTTGATCCATACAAGGAAGACCGAGTTGCTGGACATATCGCGGGTCGGTCCGATTTGGCACTTTATTTTGGACCGTTGTGGCACCCCACAGGATATGTGATGTACAATGCCTCAAGGGTGATGCGACAACACGGTTTTGTACAAGGTATACCAAAGGAGCAAATCCATGACAATTTCACATTGGATCTGGAGAACTGCGAGTCTGAAAAAGATTCTATCACGGTGGTTCACAAGGGTTCACCATCCTGTAAATTCCATTGGGATGGAAGGGCGCATTACTTGATCAACCAAGGAAGGGAAGCCAACCAAGGTTTTGAAAATGCTCCCAACTATATGGATTGGTACCGGAATGTTTCTCATCTTCGTGTAATCCATGATCTTAAAGCAAAGCCCGATTCGTACAAGAATATCCTCAAAGAGAAACCTGCGGGTTTTGATAGATTGGTACGTATTTTTTTTATTAATTTAGTTTAATATTATGGGTCAAAATAGAGTAATAACCGTTTGATGGTATGCTATGTTTTAAAACAGATGAGCAGGTTCAAGCGTTTGTCCAAATGGTGCACTGATTGCATAAAGTACGGAGAGCCTGTGTCAATTGAGAAGATAAAAAAGCACCAACAGTTGATTGATAACGTTGACAATGAGGAGTATGCATCTCAGTTTGGGGAAAAATTGCAAAAGAAACCTACAACCAAGGTGAACAAAAGAACTCGGGCGTCATCGAGCACTCAAGTTGATGAAACCAATGATGATGTTGGTCCAAGTCGTAGAGGTGGTAAAGGTCGCAAAATCCAAGCAAAAAGGAACAAGTAAACTTTCGATGTTGTAAACTCTCGATGTTTTTCGTTAACTTTATGGATAACTTTTTTTATGTTGGATTATGTCGGATTATGTCATTTTCAAAGTTTGTGTCGGATTATTAGTTGTTACGTTATGTTTATGGATAATGAATGCTTATGTTGCTATGTTTATCATTTAACGATGACTCGCAAGCGAATCACATGAAAAGACATGAAAGTGTTGAATTTTGGAACACAATCGGAAGATAAGCTTATATATGAACCTACTGATTCTGGGGATGTTGCATTTTTAAGTCAGAATCGGTTAGGTTATACGTTATTAACCTAATGATTCTGGGGATTTTGCAAAATATTTTGTCAGAATCGGAAGATTGATAATATACTTTGCCTTCCTATTAACATGTGTAAAGAAAACTTGTCTTCTGTATCCAAACAACACCACAATCGGTGCATCCAAAACACGAACCAAGTGGTTATGGCTGGCTGTGTACACTCAAAACCTATGAAATATGGCAAAGGTTGGATCTGTGGCTCGTTATAATCTGTGGGTTATATAATTATATACCATACCGATTATGGTAGATTTCAAAATTCATCACATGAAGGATTTTGGAAAAAACTCATTTTGGGGCAACCTATAATCGGTAGGTTGTGGAACCTATTTGGCTTACGATTATGGATACATCCAAATCACGAACCACATAGTTATGCCTGGCTCTGTACACTCAAAACCTATGGAATTTGTCAATGGTTCGATTTGGGGCTCCTTATAATCATTAGGTTGTTAAGTTGTTAACTCTACCGACTATGGTATATTTCAAATTCCCTTACATGAAGGATTTTAGAAAAAAACTCATTTTGGGGCAACCCATAATCGGGTGATTTGGTAATATATTTAACTCTCGATCAACTCTGCATCCAAAACACTAACCAAGTGGTTATGGCTGGCTGTGTACACTCAAAACTTATGAAATATGGCAAAGGTTGGATCTGTGGCTCGTTATAATCGGTGGGTTATATAATTATATATCATACCGATTATGGTAGATTTCAAAATTCATCACATAAAGGATTTTAGAAAAAACTCATTTTGGGGCAACCTATAATCGGTAGGTTGTGGAACCTATTTGGCTTACGATTATGGCTACATCCAAATCACGAACCATGCATCCACCGTGCCAGGAATTTTAACCATGCATCCACCGTGCTTTTATCACAATCGGGTGCAAGGAAAATTCCATCTACGCTAGCATAAAAGAATAAAAAAGATAATGAAGATGGGACACCCACAATTACTTTTGTGTTAACTAATCTAAAAACTATTCTTAAATTAGACAATCTGAAAACCTTTAAACTAGCTTTATTCTGTAAGAACTCTACTCTGTAACGCCGTCTTATTATATATCATTTTTTTAATTATTGGGGCCATCTTGTTTTTTCATATAGTTAATTTGTAACAGCTATAGATGTTGGAAAAGTGTTATCAACAATTATCTAAAACAAACAATTGTGACTGTAATATATGCTACTACATATTTTTCAACAACGTACAAGATCAATCAAATTTAAATCATATTGAAAATAAATGCAAATTTTGGGGCCTTCGGATGTATGGCCTAAAATTACAAGCTTAGAGCTTCTTATGGACTCAACAAACTTCAAGTTTGTTGATTTTGATCATACTATGGACTCAACAAACATGAAAAATGGATGTACAAACCAACAAATTTGTTGATTTGTTGAGTGAGATGGAACATGTAGCGTGCGCGTAAAGAAAGGTCGAGCGTTGGAATGAAAAACGTGTAGTTGAAAGGAACAACGCTGGAGTTGGAAGAAAAAACTCCAGCCTTTGAAGCAAAAACACCACTTGATTTTCTCTCTCCAAAACCCGGTTATTATATTTTAGGGTTTATTTTTATTATTATTTTATTAGTTAAATAACATGTGGGATCCAACCCTTATTAGTTTATATTAATAAAATCACTAGTGGGGACCCAACTCTTATTACTTTATATTAATTAAATCATTAGTGGGACCCTAAAATATCATATTTGTTCATTTTGCTTTGGTTTCCCATAGTGGAGTAACCTGTTTGTTTATCCGCGTGGCTCAACAAAAAATTTAGTTTGTACATTGCCATAGAAACTGCCCTTATAACCTAATATTTAATCAGAAGTGCTAAAAAAAAAAAAAAAATAGGCGTCCCAGTTCAAAGTTAACGCATTAAATAAATAAATTTATCTCCTCGTGGACTAAAATTCTAACTTAGAGGACTCCGAACCTATAAGACAGCCATAGTACTCACGGGTAGTCATGATGATACTACCATCATTAACTCGGGCATCAATATGTTTTTATTTTAAGCGAGCCTATGTTTTCTTATAAAAAAATCATATCATATGTAACTACTGAAATCCAGTAGTATACCCAAGTAAATTTTAAGACCGATCTAAGACATGATAAGTGTTTTGAATTTAGAAAATCTTTATTTATTAATCACTCAAGAGTGAAAATACAAGTTCTTTAATACAAGGAAACCCTAACCACACTCTCTAAGCTAAGCACTCTCCTTTCTCTCCCCAAAATCCGATCCCTCATGCCTAGCCCAAGGACCTCTATTTATAGGATAATCAACCCTAATGGTGTACAACTCATTTTACTTCGCTGCGTTCTCGTTGAGGTGCTTTACACTTCGCCCAGACCATTTTCCATAAAGTTTTTCCCCTTTTTTTGCTGACAACTTTCGTTTACGTCGGGACAACTGTCTCTTTTCTTGCTCAATAATTTACTTACTTCGCAGGTTATCTTGTTGGGTACTCCAATTGATCCTTCGTAGTTCAGACTCTCCTAGTGAGTTACTTCGTCAGAAGATGTTATCTCGCTCACGGCTTTTACTTTATCATTTAGTCAATAATGGCGATCCTGACTTGATTTGACAAGTCACTGACGAGGGTTCTCAGGGCATGGTACAAGATCTTTCGGCAGGATTCTCGCATCTTCCCTATGTCCACGTGGCGAATCGTATTTTGGTGTCTACAATCTGTTAAATTTTTACATCATTGAAGATAAATAATACTCGCAAGATAATCTAATCTCATAAGGAAGATCAAGTCTCTCGTCTCTATTTGATTCTGAAACAAACTTTTTGCTGAGATATGTCTTTCTGTAAGATTTCAGGGCTTCCAACTCAAAACCAATTTGCAATAAGTGGAGTGGCTCATAGAGTTATATGTGTGTGTGTGTATATATATAGACCATAGGCTTTTACGTAATGTGGGACTATTAGCTTAGTGGTTATAAGAAGTGGTAATAGTTCCCTTCACGGGTATGGGCAATGTAAGCCTCTTAACACGTGGCGGACGGCATACAAGTGGTTATTTAACCACTAACGCTTCGGCCACGCTCTGACAAGTGGCCAATAGTTCCAGCACTCCCTTTTACGGGTATTGTAGCCTCTTAACACATGGATGATTGCATATGGATGGGCATGCATGAAACCACTCATGCATGGGCCTCGCTATGATATCATGTATGATTCCAATTCCAAACCAATTGACAATGACTGAAATGGCCCATAGAGTTGTTAGGTCGGTCCCATGGGAGTGGCAAAATCCTGAGTTTTCCATTTTTGCACCCACTATGGAGCTGGCAAACTTTGCCACTTAGCCAGGCTAGGTCAAGTTTCCACCGAGCGGTCGAGTCGCCAAGACTACACCTAGCCCAGACCATTTTCCATAAACTTTTCCCCCTTCTTTTGCTGACAACTTTCGTTTCTGTCGGGACAACTGTCTCTTTTCTTGCTCAATAATTTACTTACTTCACAGGTTATCTTTCTAGCCAAGTAACCTTACTTCGCCTGTCCTTATTTCGTGGCCGATATCTTGTTGGGTACTCCAATTGATCCTTCGTAGTTCAGAATCTCCTAGTAAGTTACTTCGTCACAATATGTTATCTTGCTCACGGCTTTTATTTTGTCAGTTAGTCAATAATGGAGATCCTGACTTGATTTGACAAGTCACTGACGAGGGTTCTCGGAGCATGATACAAGATCTTTCGGCATGATTCTCGCATCTTCCCTATGTCCACGTGGCGAATCGTATTTTGGTATCTACATTTTTCCTTTTCTTATTCTATTCGAACGAGGTGAAAGTAGAATACAAACCGTCTAAGGTTAAATAACAGTCATTGCTCCCTATCAGTGCTCTCCACGCGGTCTCTTTCCTCGTATAACCACTTATCACCGGTTCATATTCTTCGATCGTGGGTTGCCTGGTTTGACTAGTCATCTCTATAAATACCCCTATCCTTTTGATTTCTGCTTTTTTCTTTTTTCTTTTAACCTTTCTTCTTTCTTCTCTTTTACCGTCTTCTGTTAGTTCAGGTCTTGCTTCATTCACCTTCAATGAATCCCAAGAAAGTCCCTAGTCCTACCATATCTACGATTTATGAGGAATTCAAATTCGACTTCGAGAAGTTGGGTATCTCCTTGTCTCCGAAAATTGATTCTACTGTTTCTCCTCCGGTTACCGCAACCAAATCCATGGAACTAAACTACCGATGGATTGAGTCGGGAATTTGGACTTCTACGAAGATGTTGATCTCCGTCGGTCAACTGAAAGTTGGCCTTTCTTTTCCCCTGTATGATCCAAAGAACCCTTTTTTTATGAGATCCTAGCTAAGCTTCAACAAGGTGTTTATTAATTGAGTGGAAACACTATTCGTCTTACTAATGAGTTCGTCAGAAGGTACAATGACGATCCTTCCCAGATTCCACTCTTGGTGCAAGAATTTGATCCTGTGGATTATAACATTGATTCTTTCTCTGCGAATTACGTTGGTAAGGACATGACCACGAAAGCCTATCAGGAATGGGGTGTCAAGCTTTCTCGCAAAACTTTGGCTGACTCGTCCAAAGCCCTTCTTTTGGATGTTGATCCTACTGGTATGAAGCGAAACAGATATCTTCGTCTTTCTAATGACGAGGATTGGATGATGTTTCCTTTGGTAGCTGAGGGTCCTATGGTGTGGGGTTTTGACGAGAATGGTAGAGCATGCTCATCTCGCATTATATGAACCGGGTAGACTTCACTGACCTAAGATGCCAAACGAGGTCAGTTTAATTTTCTTTTGGCTTTCTTGCCTTTTGCTTACATCGTTCCCTAACATTCTTTTTACTGTTTCAGTATCCGCTTCCCCCACCTAGTATGTTGAAGGATCGCTCTAGGAAATTAGTCCAGACACAAGTTTGCATTTCGTGGCCCCTCTTTTGTTTGTTATCCTCGCCAATATCTAACCTTCCATTTTGCAGGAGAGTGAGCTTCCAGCCACGGACGACCCTGCTAAGAATCAGAGAAACGCCAACGTCACGGGGTTACTTTTTCCACCACCCAGTACCTCTTTTTTCTCGGCTTTGCTTTCTTCTTCTCGCGTCGTTCTCTAACTTTGTGAATTTAAGGGCGATTCTTCCGTATCTCCTCCTATTCAAGATCCCCAAACTCGTCGTCGTCGAGCTCTTGATATGAACCGTTTGACTCAGGTCAATCCCTCTGAGTCGGCTCTCCTCCAACCTGATCTTCCTCATTACCAGCAACCTAGTCCTTTTCACGAAGTTATGTGTCAGCGAACTACTCCGGGTACTTCGTCGATAGAGCCTTCCCTACTAGATAAGGGTAAACAAAGGGCTTACGAAGTAGAAGACCATGCATGCGTATATTCCCGGCATGGAGTTCTTGAGGCAGATTTTCATCTAGAATCGTGAAAAACCTTCTCTAAGATCTGCTGCTGCCGAGTCATTGGCTTCTTTCAGCTTCGATGCTTTTTTGTCGGAAGATCAATCTTTCATTTTGAATGCTTCCCTGAACCTCTCCTTGCAACAGCATGTCGCTATAATGGGTTTGGTGAGTTTAATAGGTCAAGCCCAAGCTTCCCTTCCTTTCTCTTTGTAAGTTTTAGAGGGTTATTAATATATGCCTTTGATCTTTTTAGGAACATAATCGTACCATGGCCCATCTCGTGGAATTGCGGTTATCTCGAGAGCAATTGGAGAAGTCAAGTATTCATATCTCCCAGCTCAAGAAGCAACTCACGGAAGATAAAAGGATCTCATCTAACCAGGAGAAACAAATCAGCGAACTTCGCAGTAAATTTCATTCCTTTGATTGCTCTAATGCTACTTTGTTCTTCTAAGAGATGCAAACCCGTCCTCCCATTTAATTCGTTTCTTCTGTTGCTTTATCAGGGTTAGAACAAAGGTTTAAGGATCAAATTTCTATTCTATCTCGTGAGAGGGATGATCTAGCCAAGAAGGTATCTACTCTTCAATAGGACATTAAATGTTTGAATGAAGATTGAGCTGACATGGAAAAGCAAGCAACCAAGATTGCCAAACGTATTCGCAGAAACACCCAAGATGATATAGTAAAACTTTTCAATGAGTTCTGTGATTCTCGCGGCATTGATTATGTTCCCCTTGAGATTGAAGTATTTTTTGATGACGAACCTCAACTTATTGTTAACGAGCAACCAGCTTCTACTGACGAGGATACCGAATCAGATGAGGATCTCCACTCAGAAGGTGAGGCCCTCCTAAATTTCTGAGGTTGATAATGTTGGGATTTCTCTTCACTAATGTTGTAACTTATCTAACTTAACTTTGGCTGGGCGCTCCCAAGCTTGGGGGGCAAGACATTTTCTTTGTAAATATTTTCCTTGTAAATAATGTAATTGCTTTAACTTCGTGTTTTCATTGTGTTATTGATGGTGCTACTATCTATACTTAATTTTCCTTATTCCAAGTATGTACTTGAGAAATGTCGAGTCTTCGGAGGATAATGCTCAATAAGAACACAAAATATAAAAGTATATACTTGCCTCTTGTTCTTGTTGAGCATTAGCCGGCTAAGACAGAGTCACATCAGCCTGATTATCATTTATCAACTGATCTTGGTAGTTTTGCCTTTGCTTATAAATTTACTTTCCTCGCCGGGTATTTTCTTGCGAATTGTCTGTTGTTTATTGTTCTACAAGGTCTTATTGTGCCTCCTAGTTAAGGTCTTATTTTTCCCCATCCTTTTGAAGGATCTTAGTTCAACGAAGTATCAGGCGCTTATTACCCTTTCAAGTAATAATCCATCAATCTCGCCTTAACAATAGTTGTTTTGAACCCCATTTCGCGACAATACGACATGCATTCCCTTGAATGTTAGCCCTATGACATTCCCGTCTTTTTTTGTCACTCAGCTCTCTAATCTGGAGGGTGCCATCCCTTTATATTCTCCCTGATTGCCCTTCAAGGAGGTTAACCCTAACATGCATGTTGGTCTCCTCCCATCCAGTTATTACGAAATTCAGATGTTTTCGTGCCTTCTTATCCCCTTCGCTGATAAGGCTTTAGGATACGAAGTCACACCCTAAGTGGGGTTTATTTGGGATCGAGTGCATTTGTAGCCAAGACTTGCCATACGGTCATGGACGGTAACGCTCCAGACGTCCCAGGCACCCGCAGCTCAACCGAATACGTCGGCGCCTTGGTCATACCTCTGCACCCTTTACCGAAGGCCATCATAAAAGGGACCCTCAGCGGATAGGTCTTATTATTTCCCCTAACTTCCTTTCTGAGAGTTTTTCACGACATGCGTTAGGTCTTACCTTTTGCATTTTCATGCGAACTAGGGTGCATGTCGTGGATTCCCAGCCTTCCTAGGCGAAGGGTTTCTGTTTCCCTAGAAACTGTTTATCTCTTGGTTCTTATTTGCCTCCTAATCTGAGGTCTTACTTACCCTTTTGTATATTTTATCTCGCCCATATGTAAATCAAACACGAAAGATATTCTATTGATAATCTCTGTTCAATTACGAATTCTCTTTCGTCATTACAACTTTTATGGATAATACTTCTTGATATACACAGGATTCCAAGGATGATCTAACCTCCGATATTGCCTTTCAATCTCGCCGTATATTATCTTCCCTTCCGTGTCTGTGTCATTCCCTTCGCAGTCCGCCAATTCGGACGCCCTGTTTCCTACCACCCTCTTCACGATGTATGGGCCTTCCCACATAGGTTCTAGATTACCTCCTGATACCTTTTGGTATGGTGGAATCTCTCGCAACACAAGTTCTCCTGGAATGAAACTTCATGCTTTTACTTTCTTGTTATATTCTCTTGACAATCTTTGGTAATAATTTACCATATGTTGCAATGCGGTCTCTATGTTTTCTTCGAGGTCATCTAATTTTGTGAGTATTAAATCTGAGTTTAGCCCCTTTCCCACGCTTCTCTTGTTGTCATTGGGAGAATTGCCTCGGCTGGCAAGACTGCCTCCATTCCATATGTCAAACAGAAGGGTGACATTCTAGTGGCATCTCGTCTAATGGTCCTATATGACCATAGCACATTCGGGATCTGCTCAAACTATCCTTTATGGTGTCCTTCCAACTTCTTCTTCAGTGTGGATGCTAATGTCTTGTTCGTGGCCTCTGCCTGCTCGTTGCTCCGCGGGTATAGCGGAGTCGAATTCCCAGATTGAATCTTAAAGGCATTAAATAGCATTTTCACATTCTCTCCTTCAAATTTTTTTCCATTGTCCGAAACAATTAGGACTGGTATCCCAAATCTACATATAATATGCTCGAGGATGAAATCGTATACATATCCATATCTCGTGTGCTGCAGGGCCTTATCTTCAACCCATTTTGTAAAATAGTTTGTTGCAACTATTAGATATAGTCTCGCTTTTTCCCCGTTACGAATGGTCCCACAATATCTATTCCCCACATGGTGAAGGGCCAGAAACTTAACACCGAATTTAAGCTAGTGGATGGGGCATGTATCCTCATACCTTTGACATGCCTCGCATCTCGTGGAGATGTCCTTTGCGTCTTTGTGCATGTATGGCCACAAGTAACCTTGTGTCCTCGTCTTGTGGGTTAAGGACCTAGTTACACTATGGTTGCCAGCGTCTCCATAATGAATCGATTTCATTATCTCTATCCCCTCCTTTTGTGATAAGCATCTCATCAAAGGGCCCATATATGAACTTCTGTACAGTATCCCTTCTCGTACCTCATAATTCGTGGCTTTGCTTTTGATCTTGTTTGCCTCTTTCCTATCTCGCGGGAGATGTCCTTTCGTCAGATAATTATAGACTGGGGCTTGCCAATCGTTGGCATCTATTTCCATATCTTATTCTTCAATGATCATAACCATACGTTCCTTATATTCCTTGCTTACTGATGGTTGCATCAATCGTTCGATTTGGATATGTCCGATTTTCGGGTCTTCAATCATTGAAGCTATAAAAGCAAGGGCGTCCGCATGTCTATTGTTATCTCGGCCTATGTTTCTCCAGATTATGCTTTGTATCTTGGTAGAATATTCTCCTATGAGCTGCAAGTACCTTCGCATCACCGGATCAACTGCATTATACACTACACCAAATATGGGTTTTAACAACTCAAATTCGCAACAGAAATGTAGCTGTTGCGAATTTTCAGTTGCGAATTGTTGTTGCTAAATATTCGCAACAGCTGGTGCTCAGCTTTTTTTTTTTTTTCATGCATGCCACTTACGCGTGTAGCTGCAAACTTCTTATTATTTCAGGCATGCCAATTTCGCGTGTGCATCACAGGTAACCACAAACACACTCGTCCTCTCTCTCTCTTTTCCTGTTTCTTCTTTTTCTCCGTCTCTAACCTAAGAAATCCCAGCCATGGAAATGGAGAAATCAGTAACCCCAAATGTTATTAAAACCACGCTAGCAAACCCTTCTATTGATCCTTATTCTGATTCTGAAATTCCTCAACTCATTATTCAAGTTGTAGATCTCAAACCTGCTGGAACCAGATTTACGTAAGTGCTTTTTCTTTTCTTTTCAATTTTTTTTTTTTTTTTTTTTGATTGAAACCATTTTTGTTTCATTCAAATCCATAACGAGGTCTGATATAAAATTATTGTTTTGAGATATGGGTTTTTCTCATTTCAATCTTGTTTTATGTGTATCTGAATAAATAATTCCCTCAGGAATGATTATCATTGCTAAAACTGTTCGATTCAGTGTTTCTGGTTTTTTAGGGTTTGAGAATTTTGAGATGTCCTTTGATTCATTCGATCTAATAATCAGTAATTATATCTAGCATATCAAATTATGGTTATTTGGTGTTTATAGTCTTCAATCTGAGAAGATTTTGATCCCAGGGCTTGTTCAATCCTTGAGTTAGATTGATTTAGATCCTAGGAATTTTTGAAGTTGTGGGTTTGCCTTTATTTGTGTTGTTATCTTGAACTTACCTCCTTTACATTGATGATTTTTAGATTCAAAGCTAGTGATGGATAAATGAAACTCAAGGCAATGCTTCCACCCAATATAGGAAGCGAAGTCATTGGTGAGTGCTGGTATGATAGTCAATGACTAGGATGCATTTTGTGGTTCAGACACCACAGCTACTGAGCTTTCTGTCATCGGAAGTGTGTTTAAATTGAGAGAGGCTCAACTTAGCTCTATTCATGATGAGATGAGGAAATCTTTGATTGACAGCTTTGTTTGAGCAACTCATATGGGTTAGTTCAATTTGTAGATGATCTATTGAAAAGAATTCGGATGACATACCAGAAAGGTTAGTTTTATATGAAGGATTATATGCTAATTTTTCTATTTATAATCAGGGAATGGGTGTGGAACATCTGTGCTTTAAATCATCTCGGCATTGGAGGGGGCATCTTGCAAGGTATATGCTTCCCAACCTTCTCTGCGAAACTTGGTGTTCTTTATATTTGGTTACATTTATGACGTGATAATAATGTGGACTTCTTTCTTTGTTTGGTTACATTTATGTGTGCCGGTAATGTATGGTTTCTCTGTGGACTTAACAGTATTCTGGCAAATCAAATGGGTCTTGGCAAGACTATATTCAAACAATTGGATTTCTTGCTCATCTGCAAGGAAAAGGAATGCATGGACCTTATTTAGTATTAGATCCTCTATCTACCTTATTGAATTGGCTAAATGAGATATCTAGGTAAACTCAAAGCAGTTTTTCTTTTTCTTATTTCAATTGATTTGTGAAGACATTTCTCTTGCTGTAATTCGCTTTATAGGTTTACTCCTTCAATAAATGTTGTTGTGTATCATGGAGATACATAAGCTAGGGACGAGATAAGGCGAAAGCAAATGCCTAAAAAGATTGGGCCTGAATTTCCCATTGTAATCACTTCATACGAGATTGCAAGGAGTGCTTCCAGAAGATGATTGAGTAAATATAGTCGGAAATATGTTATTGTAGATGAGGTTAGTGGTCGGTCAATTACTCTAATACACTCATGATTTTCTTTGAACATAATGCAACTTCCTTGCAAACATGTGTTTTATGCTCATACAATCTTAAAATATTTTGCAATTTCTCAATGACGTACAATGTCGCAAAGGAGCCACAACCTAAAGTGACCCTGAAGGTGCAACCTTTTTGTGGATAATAATAACCGAACTCTGAGTCCAAGACTCAGGTTGATCGTGCCGCCTTGTTTAGCCTCCACCTATGTACTAAAATAAACCCTCTTCTTACAATATCATTCTTATGACCTGTTCGCGGAGGATTACTGATAGACTGTAGTTAGGGTCACTAATATGACCTTTTCCTTGCTGCAGCAGCATACTGTGATTCCCGTTCAAAGCGTTGTCAGCTTTGGTCCCAATCTTGTCAGCCGAGCTTTTGAATTCCAGGTTTGGAGCTTTAAATTTGTAGAGATTCTTCTTGTGCTCGCACTCAATACATTCTTCTTGTGGTTGCTTTGAACTTCGCTCTCGATGATAAATCACCGTAACTTTTGTCTTCTGTAATTTTTTTCCTTCCAGGCGGATGGATATGCGAAGAAGCTTGGTTATGCGACAGCGCTCTGAGGGGATCTTATTAAGCTGCAAGTATGATTCCCCACCCCCCCCCACCCCGGTTTCTGACTACATGATGATTGGTCTCATTTTGATCCCCTAATTTGCAAGATATGTTTGTACTTATACCTGTTTACTAATTTTGGGGTCTCATGTTTTTTATCAGGAGGAAAATCTATCGGCAATGAACACAGATCCATGGTATTCTTCCTACCACTACTCTCATCCCCCACTTGTTGAGACTTCATGAAGGGTCACCGGCTAAAAAACATTAAGTGCAAACTCCTGAAGGAGTTGAAATACGTACCCCTGGAAAATAAGCTTCTTCTTACTGGAACCCCACTGCAGAACAACTTGGCTGAGCTGTGGTTTATTTTTCTGATATTTTAAATTCCCATGGAATATTCGAGTCATGGTAAGCATCAAATTTATATCCATCTGTTCTCTTGATTCTTGGGCTGTTTGAAATGGTCTATGGATTGAAGAAGGCATCAGTCAGATCAGCAACACCTGTGTATAAATAGGCATGATTTTTATTTTCACCCTTCTCACTTACCATACCCCTAACCCTTGTGATAAGTGCTGCATAACTTGAGCCCACTTCTTGATTGATTTTCATGTAACTAGTGATAAGTGCTGCATTCCCTGAGCTCGCTCCTTGAATGCAGTTGAGGGAAAAAGTGATACTTACAGATGATGTTTGTTGTTTGTTCACGCATGCCTAGGAATTCAATTTTCTAACTTTACTGCTCTTCACCAATTTGTGAAATTGCTACGGAGAACAGTTAATAATTCTTGATGATTCCAGTTAATGTTGTGTAGTCTGATAAATCATTGATGAGTGTGGTCTGATTTTTAATTAGGGGGTTGGTTGTTTGATGTCGGGGAGAGATCGGCTTGATCTTTGTGGTCTTCTTCCTCCTAATGGTATAAGTTCTCGAACAACAAATTGAAAGATTCAGTAAGTTATTCGAATGGTTTATTTTCTTTCTCTATGTATGAATTGTAGATTGTACATCCCTTCTAGTGAAATTGAAGTTGTAGTGGTAGTGATAGTGGTGTTTCTACCCTGGTTGGATTATTACTCAAGCGATGAGATACTAAACCCACTAGTACTAAACCTTAGTTGGTTTCCAATTGAATCTTGAATGTTGGGTAGTGGGTGTTTATTCTATGTTTATGTCTTCGTTCACTCATGTTAAGTGAAATTTCTTTACCTTTTTTTTTCAGGACTTGTTTTGCGATTTAATTATGTTGGATTCATTACTTCTATTGTTCCTGTTTAGATATCCAGCAATGATATCTGATCCTTGTTTTGATAAAATATCACACTGTTTAGGCTTAATTTATCTCTTCCTAAGATGATTATTTATTATGTTACAGGAAGAGGAATCAAATCATCTGGCAAGAAGAGGCAGAGGCAAAACGCTGTGAGAAAGGAGCTAAAATGAAGAAGTAAATTATAAAGCATCAGGAGGAAGCTGAGATAAGGAAATAACTGATTCACAAGTAGGAATTTCTTATATTCTTTGTATATATGTGTCTTCTCTTACTTCTGAAACTAGACTAAGTTAGAGAGTACTGAAATTTAGAGTGATAAACATATAGTTGTTTCCTTCTTCTTTTGTAAATTTCTTAAATGTTGGTCTTATGTATCATTGAACATATCAATATAAGGGGTGCACAATATGATTGATTGATGGATTGATTTGAATCACATGGTTATGGGTAGTTGCAGGATAAAATAGAATCGGGGATTTTTTGACCAGGTCAACAAAGACCTGCTTTCTTTTTTTTTTGCTCTTGCAGAAAATTAGCAACAGCTAGAATCTGTTGCTACATTTTTATCGCAACTTTAATGGGTCAGTCTCTATTGACTTAGTCAAGAATTCGCAACTAATAGTAACAATTTCGCAACTGCTGTTGCTAATTGTTTGGGTAGCAACAGCTGGAAACAGTAGCGACTCGAAATGCGCAACAGCTACATTTCTGTTGCGAAAATTCGCGTCGCCCCCTGTCGCAACAGCTGAGTGCAGTTGCGACTCCTATTTGAAACAGCGGGACACGGTTGCAAAACTCCATTTTTGGTGTAGTGATACCTTCCCTCAATTTGATGAACTACCAGCTGCGAATCGCTGGTAATTCTTACGTCATCCAACCCCATTTCGATTGTAATTCTTAAAACTTGTACCACTGCTTCATATTCTGCTTTCTGCTTCGTTATTAGTCGCCTTATACTCTAACCGAAAGCAAAATACAATTCTGACCCCTGCAGGCGAAGTGAATACTATCCCCACGCCTCCTCCGGAGCTATTTGAAGATCCATCAACAAAGATCTCCCATCTTTTGGAGTTGCACTCCTGTAGTAAATCTTTAGGATCTGGTCGGCTTTCGTCAACATCCATCATTTCTTCTATTCCTTCATCTTCTTCTGAAAGAAATTTTGCGAGAAACTCTGCGATTATGTGTGACTTTGTAGAAGTTTGCACTTCGTATTCTAACCCAAACCGGGTCAAATGCAGGTATTCCATCTTTCGACCCTTCCCACTCTTTTTGAGTTCTTCAAGACAGACTCTATGGGGATTCTTGTTAGGAACTTGATTTTATGAGTTTGGAAATAAGTCTGTAGCTTTTGTGATGCGTAAACTACTACCAATATTAACTTTTCGATCTTTGGGTAATTTCTCTCGAAATTGAAAGTTTCTTTGCGTAAAAATAGGTTTTTCCACCCCTTCATCTACGCGAAACAAAACTGTACTAAGAGCATTTTGTGTTACCGCGAGGAAGATCAACAACTCCTCCCCTGGTTCCGGTTTCTGCAAGATTGATAATTTGATAAGGTTTTCTTTGATGCCCTTCAATGCTTCCTCGCAGTCCTGCGTCCACGCAAACTTGGCCCCATTCTTTAAGATGTCAAAGAAGTGTTTGCATTTGTCCGATGACCTCGAGATAAATCTTCCCAATGCGGCTAGTTGTCCATTCAATTTCTGCACATCTTTCACAGTGGCTGGGGATGGCATTTCCAATATGGTCTGTACCTTAGCTGGATCCACCTCGATGCATTTTCGAGCAACAATATGACCCAAGAACTTCGCTGACTCAACCCCAAAAATTCATTTTAAGGGATTTATCTTCATCTTGTATTTTTTTCATCTTCTCGAAGATCTCCTTTAAATCTTCCACATGATCTCCAAAATCCTTTATTTTTACTAGCATATCATCTACGTAAACTTCCAACTTCGTGTGTACCCATTTCGCAAAAATCTTCTCCACCATTCGTTGATAAGTGTCCCCTGCATTTTTTAATCCGAATGTCATCCTTGTGCAATAATACAACCCTCTGGGAGCGAAGAAAGTTGTGTGCTTTTGGTCTTCCTCGTCTAATTGTATTTGATTGTATCCAGAATATCCATCCATAGATGATAGCGTTTTAAATCCAGACGCTGATTCTACCATCTGTAGGATATTTGGTAGAGGAAAGCTGTCTTTGGGACATGCAGTATTTAGGTTACTAAATTCGATGCATATTCTTATACCGTTATTCTTTTTGGGCACTATCACCATGTTCGCGATCCACTCGGGGTACTACGCTGGTCTTATGATTCCTGAGTCCATCATCTTCTGAAGTTTCTTATCGATCTGCTCGTGATAAGTTGTTGCTATCTTCCTTATTCGTTGTCTTACTGGCTTAATCGTCGGGTCTAGCTCCAATCTGTGACATGCAACTCGTGGATCAATTCCTTGTATCTCACCCATACTCCAGGCAAACACGTCGCAATATTCTTTTAGCAACTCAATCAGCCTTGCCTCTTCCTCCTCTTCCATTTTCGTCCTAATTTTTACGATTTTAGGCTCATCATTTGTTCCTAAATTTATATCCTTCGTGGGTTCCACAGAAGCGAAATTCATGATTGGTTCACCCAATGGAGTCGGTTATTTCATTGGTTCAATCGGTTCTCCTTCCTTCTCCGGCATCTCGTTGGGTATCTCCAACCCTTCTTTTGCCTTTGCCATGTATATCATTAGTTCTTATTCCTTCTTTGACTTTAGATCGCTCTTCTTTCCTTCCTTCCTCCTTTTTAGCCTTTCCTCGTAGTTTTCGATATCCTTCTTGCCGCAGTCCTTCGCGTATATCTCCCCAATTTCCTTTTATCTCGCCAATCCCACTTGGCATTGGGAATCGTATTGCTTGGTGATAAGTCAACGCCACACATTTTATTTCATGGATCCAGGGACTGCCTATGAGGGCATTATATGGAGACTCCACGTCCACCACACAAACAGTGACTTCCGTTTCTAGCTCTCTCACGAAAATCTTTACGCTTATCTCGCCCTTTGGTTTCGTGGCTACCCCATTGAATCCGTGTAGACTACATGCGGAAGGCATCATGTCTGAATCCTTGTATGCTAAAGCTATGAATGCAAGATAGAAGAGGACATCCACTGAGCTTCCCATGTCCACGAAGACCTTGTCCATAGCCCAGATCTTTCCCTTAATGCTTCGATCCTCTTTTCCTCGTGAGTATTCGCCAATGGACAACCGATGATCAATGAGTGCATGTGCGAGATCCCTTCCTCTGCAATGCATCTTGCGTCGAGAATGATATATCATTCTTTTGCCACTCCTTCCTTCTTCTCCGCAGGGATTATCTCATTTCCCTCGTAGTCCCTTTTGTACACTCACGGAGAGCATATTGTCATGGAGATTTTGAATGTCTTCCTTCGAGTGTATTATGAAATTACAGCCGGTTCCCCCCGTTTCCTTGTTTATTTCAATCTGATGCCCCTCTGTCCGGATCCTATGACGGTCATGTTGTGGTGGTGAAGGCAGCCTCTGATCCTCCACGTAGTGTGCGAGCCTTCCCTGTTTAATGAGACGAAGTATGGTCCTTCTTACGTTCCTGCAATTGTTTGTATGGTGTCCATGAAATCGATGATATCGACAAAACTCATGACTCCTCTTCCCCGGTTGTGGTTCTTTTCCCAGATTTGGTGGGGCTAGGATTTCTTCAGTCATTATCACTTCTTCCCATATCCTTTCTCTTTGTTGTGTTGAGTTTCAGGAGTTTCAACTCAGTCCAAGCTAACACATTCGATCTTTGATTTGTTACTTTCATATTCTTCGCCTCAAAATTTCTTTCCTTACTACTTCGTGGCCTTTGTTTTCTTTGTTGCGACTCCCCTTGCCTTTGGTCTTGATTATCCTACCTTAGTTCTTCATCCGTCGTTGCTTCCCACTCTGCACGAGCAAGTACGATCGACATGTTCTCCTTTGCCCATCGCGCTTTATTTTCCTTTTGTGAGCTCCCATTTCTATTCTCATTTCTCGCAGTTCTCGTAAGATCTCTTGACCTAAAGTCCTTCTTCTTTCTTCGTAATCTCTTTCTTGGCTCTTATCGCGTTGGTTCTCGTCCTCGCGCCTCCTTCCCTCCTCGTATTTTAGCCTTTGATTTTCACATCTCGCCTCCACTAGCAATCTCCTCAGGTCTGTTTCCCGATCATATCCTTCCCGCAGCTTCCTTCTCTGCGTTCCTATCTCTTCACTTTGCGCATCTTCTTCGTCTGAGTCGAAACGGTTATCGCTCTCGTGCTTGTATTTCCTTCCAACAAGTTTCTCGTCTCCATCTCGTCATTACGTTTGCAATTTTGTTGTGTCTTCCATCCTCCACACTTCACAGGTCCAGCCTGCTTCTCGAATTTGTTCCTTACTCGCCTTTTCCTCCGACGGGTTGCTTTATTTGGTTCCTCCGACATTGCGTTTTCATCATCAACATCCTTTTCCCCTTTCTCTCGGGTCGTTCCTTTGATAACCCTATCTTTCACGATTTCAACAGGTTCCTCCGTGAGTTCAGCATCTTCTTCCTTCTTTCCTTTCCGCCGGCATTCAGTGTCTTCTCCCTCTGCAACTGATGCCTTTTCTTTAATTCATTCTCTTCGTGCCTCTAACCGCTTGCTTCTCCTTGTTTCTATCAAGTGCTTTGCTTGATATGGTGTTCTAGCCATCAACTAATCTCTGGTTCGGTATCTCCAAATATACCTCCACTTACGGTGCAACACCCAAAGATTACTCCCTCTCCTAGATTTCTAATCTTAACCATGAGTGAATCGATTTAGATCTATAAAACTCGCTAAAATTTCTAACTTCTAAGATTTTTTTGTTTTTTTAAAAAAAAAAACAACTTCGACTCTCTCAACTCTTAGACGAGGATAAATCCCCGACCTAAGTTCCCTGTTTCTGGACGCCAAAATGTAACTACCGAAAATCCAGTAGTGCACCCAAGTAAATTTGAAGAACGATCTAAGACATGATAAGTGTTTTGAAATTAGGAAATATTTATTTATTAATCACTCAAGAGTGAAAATACAAGTTCTTCAATACAAGGAAACCCTAATCACACTCTCTAAGCTAAGCACTCTCCTTTCTCTCCCCCAAACTCTGATCCCTCATGCCTAGCCCAAGGACCTCTATTTATAGGCTAATCAACCCTAATGGTGTACAACTCATTTTACTTCGCTGCGTTCTCGTTGAGGTGCTTTACACTTCGCCCATACCATTTTCCATAAAGTTTTTCCCCTTATTTTGCTGACAACTTTCGTTTAAATCAGGGACAATGATCTCTTTTCTTGCTCAATAATTTACTTACTTCGCAGGTTATCTTTCTATCCAAGTAACCTTACTTCGGCCGTCCTTATTTCGTGGCCGATATCTTGTTGGGTACTCCAATTGATCCTTCGTAGTTCAGACTCTCCTAGTGAGTTACTTCGTCAGAAGATGTTATCTCGCTCACGGCTTTTATTTTGTCAGTTAGTCAATAATGGCGATCCTGACTTGATTTGAAAAGTCACTGACGATGGTTCTCGGGGCATGGTACAAGATCTTTCGGCAGGATTCTCGCATCTTCCTATGTCCAGGTGGCGAATCGTATTTTGGTATCTACAATCTGTTAAATTTTTACATCTTTGAAGATAAAGAATACTCGCAAGATAATCTAATATCATAAGGAAGATCAAGTCTCTGTCTCTGCTGATATACCGAAACAAACTCTACAGATATGTCTTTCTGTAAGATTTCTGGGCTTCCAACTCAAAACCAATTTGCAATAAGTGGAGTGGATCATTGAGTTATACGTGTGAGTGTGTGTGTATATATATATAAACCACATGCTTTTAGGCAATGTGGGACTATTATCTTAGTGGTTATAAGAAGTGGTAATAGTTCCCTTCATGGGTATGGGCAATGTAAGCCTCTTAACACGTGGCCGACCGCATACGGGTGGTTATTTAACCACTGACACGTCGGCCACGCACTGACAAGTGGCCAATAGTTCCAACACTCCCTTTTACGGGTATGGTAGCCTCTTAACACGTGGCCGATTGCATATGGATGGGCATATATTTAACCACTCATGCATGGGCCTCGCTCTGATATCATGTATGATTCAAATTCCAAACCAATTGGCAATGACTGAAATGGCCCATATAGTTGTGAAGCCGGTCCTATGGGTGTGGCAAAATCCTGAGTTTGCCATTTTTTCACCCACTATGGAGTGGCAAACTTGCCACTTATCCGAGCTAGGTCAAGTTTCCACCGGCGGTCGAGTCGCCAAGACTACACCATCCAGTGTTTTATACACCGCTAGCGGCTCTTATAAGACCGGTCGGTCCAATTTACACTGCTAAGAAGAATCTGATCTAAAGACCATAAATCTTCCACCTATAAATACCACAATCCTCTACCATTTTAATTCGCACCTTCTTCCTATTTTCCTAGATTTTTCAATGGCTCAAAACATTTATATGGCTTAATTCATAGAAGAGCAACATGCGGCCGAAAATCAAAGAGTTGCACTTCGAGCTAGTGTGCAAAATGAAATAAGTAGAGAAAATAGTTGGAGAGTTGCACAACAACTCAATTTTAGCACGTAGAAGATGAATACATCTGCAGATTTTATTTTTCTTCATTAATCATCCAATCGTTGATGGCGCATTACGGATAATTCCGTTTTGGAGACGCGTTTTACTGAAATTTGAAGAAGAAACAACGAACTTCAACAATCGTGATTCGATGGTGTTGAGTGCTCGGTTCTCAATAATTTCCAAGAATATTAAAAAGTATATTTGTATGATAAGGGAAGATGCTCGAAAATGAGAAGTGGTGAAACCCTGCTGGAGATTGATCAAAGATGTCGTGCAAAGTGGCACCGTGACAGTGGAGACAAGTTCCGATATGAAAGTTGTTATGAAATCTTAAAAGTGTTGCCCCAATTTAATCTAGCTTATCAATTTTAAGTTCTCAATTTTAACTTATGTAGAAAACTTTATATGAAGATTATTATTTATCAAACAAAAGGGGAAATTACATTAACGATTTAAACAAACCACGATTCATATTAACGATTAACATTTATCTATCAAACGTAACGATTACCAAATATATAATCCCCTAAGCCTGTTTGATCTTGTGAAAACTCACTATTTGGACTCTGAGATGGTGGTTGAGTAGCATCAGGTGATTCATAGCCTTGAAATGGTACGGGAGCCATTGGAGGTGCTTGAAATCGGTGAAATGCTTAACTTGCTGGGTATAAATTACGAATTACCTAAATGCATCCATATTTACGCCACCACCAGGAGTAATTAAAGGACCTTGGGGCATGAAACCAATAGAAGGCGGAAATCCGTCTCCCGTTTGTTGTTGTTGGTGGTAGGCGAGTCTCTTCCACCATAGTTAGAGTGTGATGACAACTTCTACGACCTCCACGACTTCCACTTCCACGACTTCTTGCATTTCTCTCACCGGGAATTTTAGAACTTGACCCTAACGGAGTCTCATGCAATTCAAAACTCGTACTCTCCCTCAAAGCCTGCATCTGTCTCAAGTGAAAATCGCGGAATTGATTGGTAAAAAACGAAAAATTGTTCAACTCGTTCTGATACTCTTCCTGTGATGCCACCACACCATAGTATGGATAGCTCTGCTGCATGCCTTCACTAGTAAGTGGAACTGTAACAATATCTCCACTTGGTGATAAAGTCTGGACTTCCCAAGATAATGGAGGTATATTTGACGACCCCATTTGACTGCTAAGGTGCGTATATGCTTCTCCAGTAGGTGGTGGGGGTTGGGATGGAAGATCTATAAGTGGAAAATTGTTAATTGCTGGAAAGTCAACACTACCTAAGTTTTGTGGATGAACAATAATATTTAGCTTGCATACCTTTTAAAACCAACTGAAGTAATCATAGTCATCTTCTGGTTCTTGGATTAAATCACCAGCTTCTTCCCAAGGTTGTCTATTATTTATCAACTTTATCCAATCATCATGTGAAATTATTGAAGTTGGAAACGGTTTGATTAGTTTTACCTTTCTTCCTTTTAGCTAAAACAGATGTCTTTCTCCGTAGTACAAAATACTCATACCACTAACTGGACTGTAAAACACAAGTCGCCTAAGGCTTAACTGAAGCATGGCTTGTGTCGCTGGTTCATGAAACTCATCAACTACTGTATACAACATTGGCGTAATGTTGATACTAGTTCTGCACACTTGTTGCATCCTTTGCATAACAGCGACATCTTGACCATCATTAATCTGACCAATCCAATTATCGACTTTGTACTTGTACACATGGAAAAATTAATCGTTTATCGTGAAGATCAGGCTCGTCGACCATAAAGTAAGTATACCACTAATACTGAAAAATAACATTGACGAAGATTGATGTGTTAGTACATTCACCACTAGTTTGACAACTCGATAATAAATCTAATAAATAGTTTTTACCTCCAATACGACCCAAAATCCATTTAAGCTATATGTCTTCTTACTTGAGCAATCACCGAGACATATGAATAGCTCAGCTAAAATTGCAGAACCTCAATCATAATTTGGCGCTTTAGTTAAATCTTCTAAAGATTCCAGAAAACCAATTAATGACATTGAGCTACCATTGGGGAAAAAACTTGACCTAACATCAATAATACAGAAATACGTTCAAGCTTGGGATAATCTTCAGCTATGTTTATCCCCTTGGCATGGTAACGGCTCAAAAAGCCTTCAACCTAGAGACACTCTTAATCCAAATGAGTGTAAGCTATCTGGATTAATATCCTTGATATTATTTGAGTACAAGGGGAGTAATTGTTTCCATCTTCCTTTTGATATCCACTTTAATTGGTTAAATCGTACTATTTCACCCTCATTTTCTATTCCAGTCAAAATATACAAATCTAATGGTGTGAATCCTAAAAACAAGATGGTCATAAAATTAAAGTTTGTATGTGGAACTAAAATTTGTATCAAACTAAAAAATTGAATCTCTAAAAATTAAAATTTTTTTCTGAACTAAAAATTAAACTATTGAATGAAAAAGAACGTATTTGAAGAGTTCCACCAACGTTCACAAATAACTCGCACAACTTAAGTCCTGTGGTTTTTGCCTTTCATGAAATATAAACGCTGCCAAGGATATCTTCTCAAGGATTCTTGAACAGGTTCGGGGAGTAACCCAAACACTTCGGTTAGCTCAGCCCACCCACCTTTTACTTTAGCTAACAAAACTCGCTCGGGATGGTTACATAAATTTGTAGATGTTACACCAGGTCCAACCAGTTGCCTAACATTAGCAAACTCTTGTTGTTTATCCTAAACTCATACGATATCACTATCTGCAACAGTTTTTCCTTTTTCTTTCATGTTTCTTTTCCTTTGTCTATTTGTTTTGGAACTACTCATTTTTAAGTAAAAAATCGTTGTTGTCTGCTCTCTTTGACAACTAGTGATTAGATACAATCTCGGACAACAGTAAATAAACTACTGCCACTTCCTCCAGCGAATGGAAAGATTCCAACGTAAATGCCTATGTGAGAAAGGTTTCATGAATCATCATCCTACGTATCGGATATGTACCGCATGTGTCCACTGAACACTAAATCCAGCAATCCTAATGGCGCCATCTGTTGTAATAAAGGACACGTTGGTTTCACAGAAAAATTGAAGAGCATTAAGGTTTTCTCCCGACTTCAATTGACCCAACCCAAGCACTGCAAGTCAATAACTTCGTTATCTATACAAAAATGATAATTAGTGGTGATAATGATATTCCAGTCATTTCTGGTAGTAGGACTAGCAGTAACAGTAGTAGTAGTGTTATTAATGAAGATGTAATAAAATGTGAGATACTAACCCGACTCCCTGTCAAGTCACTTATGCGTTTCAAATGTGTATCTAAAACTTGGCTGTCCCTAATCGAAGAAGATTCGTGTTTTGCTGATTTACATTATGCACATGCAAAAGCACGTCCAGGTTTAGTTTTGGTGAAACAACTTGGTCGATTGGATCGAAATAACTTGCACCAGAACAGGAAGGAGTTATTTCTAACAGCCAATCTAAGCAGGGATAATAGCCAAGCAGAAATTCAGAAGATATGGAAGCTAAAATCGTCTCGTCCGAAGGAAATTCTGGGACCTGTGCATGGTTTAATCTGTTTAGTTGACAAACTCACGGAGGTTGTTCGTGTATGCAACCTCAGCACTAGAGAGCGTACACCACGTGTTAGATCGAGATTACCAAGGGTACAGCCACTGCCAGGTTTTTCTTTGTTTAAAACCTATCAATTTGGATATGATCCTACCACAAAAATACACAAAATATTGTGTGTTCGTTATGTGTATCGGCAACATGGTCCAAACAACAACTACCCAGGTGATCTATATGTATTTTGTGACGTTTTAACTGTAGGAGGCGAGGCATGGAGAAGGATAGATGAGGTTCCGCCTTGTTCTGGTATCGGTTTTACTTCTGTTTATCAGAATGGTTCTATTTATTATTGCACAACTAGTTTTTTTAGTTCTACGAGTAGCAATCGGGGTAATAGTGATGTTGCATTAGTTGCATTTGATGTCGGTACTGAGAAGTTCAGAATGATTCGAATCCTAATTTCATCCTCAGTAGCCCGCCTTCTGAATTCGTTTTAATCGACATGCGAACTTGTTAGAAGTGGATGGGCACGTAGCTATAGCTTGTAGAATGAGTGCTTATATTGTCAAGCTTTGGGTATGCAGAGAAGATACGGAGTATGATAACAGGGGCAAGAAGACTAGAAATACAAATTTTTGTAATGTGGAGGAGAACTGGACTGAAGATACAATCCTGTTACCTCTACCTTCTGCTTGGGACAACAATATACATTGGGGTTTTTATACAGGTGCGGGAGCGCACCAGATACTCGTACGATCTGATCATTCGTCAGATAGTGGAATAAACTCTATCGGGTGCACACTTTATTCTTATGACCTGCAGAAGAAGAGCTTCACGAAAATTGATTTCCGCGGTATCCCCTTTTCAATTCGAAATGGTTGTTATAATAAAGTGTCCACTTTTGCCGAAAGCCTTTTGTTGCCCATTCAGAAGCAGAGAAGCAGCAGTGAAGAACCTCACTCAAGTATTCAACAATAGATGTGGCAGGCAATGTCCATTGAGCATGGACAACCGGATGGAAGGTACAAGATATGAAATATCTGAAGCGCTGCAAAGTTCTCTTTTTGGGTGAGCATGCTTTTGCTCCGTGTGGACTTTTATTGCGCTGCGTGTTTCACTGTACAACAAAATCATCATATCCTTTCTCATAGTCTTTGTTTGCTTTTGCGTGGATTTCATTCATAGTGTTTTGCACATTTAGGTCGTTGCTCCTCATCAACCTGATGACCAAAGTCATCACCTTTTAGGTAGTGGGTTTGAATTTTATATGTAAGTGAAGAAAATGAAAGTGTTGAAGTAATCTCAAGATGAACTATGAAACCATCTTGGCCAAAACTTCTTAACCTAAAGAATTTCACAATTTCCTTCTGGGATCAGATGATCACTCCATCCGTTCCAGTTCCAGTTCCTATCCTTGTATTCTACTATGCCAGCACTGGCAAAAATGTGTTAGACCAATCCAATGATTTAAAGAAATCGTTGTCGGAGACGTTAACCCATTTCTACCCGTTAGCCGGAACAATCGGGAAAGATAACAAAATTGTCGATTGTGATGATTATGGTGTTCAATATTTGGAAACTCGAGTCGATGATGTTCGTCTCTCTGAAGTCCTCGGCAAACATCCTGATGAAGGTTATATTATGAATCAATTCATTCCGACGAACCTCCATTACAGTACGGAATTAGGTACATGCAGTGATAATCTAGTGCAACTAGTAATTCAAGTAAACATGTTTGATTGTGGCGGAATGGTAATTGGTGTTTCAATGTTGCATAAGATCGCTGATGCAGCATCATTGAGCACATTCGTTAAAGCGTGGGCAAGAACAAGTTCTCGTCTTGATGGGAATGGTGTAGGTATTTATGAAGAAGAATCAACCGTTCCTAATTTTGACGGTGCTTAATTTCATTTTCCTCCAAAAGAAGTACCTTGTGTTCTTCCGTTCAAAATGAGTACAGGAGACAATGATACCGTTATCATTTCCAAGAGGTTTGTGATTGACTGACTCATCCAAAATTGTTGCTCTTAAAGCCAAAGCTGCCGATAATTTACATGTACCAAACCCGACGAAGGTGGAATCAGTAACAGCGTTGTTCTGGAAGCTCAAGGGTAAGGTAGAGTCAAAACCATTTATGTTAACGGATGATTTCTCCATTGACAGACCATTCTTTAGGGAATTTCATTGCGCCTGCACTAGTAGGACCATCGAACAAGGCAGGTGAAACTGACTTGCCCAAATTGGTGGAAAGTCTGAGATCCTCGATTAGGAAAATCGATGGTGATTATATTAAAGATGAATTTCAAGTTAATTACGGACTGGTCAGGTCTCTGCAAGATGTTCATGAGAGGTTCAACAACGAAGAATTAGAATTACACACAATTACTAGTTGGTGCAGGTTTCCTTTTTTTTATGAAAGTGACTTTGGATGGGGCAAACCAACATGGGTATGTACCGTCAATGTCGATGCTAAGAATGTAATCATATTAGTGGATACAAGTGAAGGGAATGGAATTGAAGCATGGGTTACATTGGAAGAACAACGAATGCTCCAATTCGAATCTGATTACGAGCTTCTTGAATTCATTCTTACATAGATCCCGGCCGTCACAGCAGGACTCGTTCTTGCTTCCTGGATATGTCTTCTTTTCCTATTTGTTGTTTGGTCCCATCGATAAAAAAAAAAAAAAATTGTTTTGTTTTTGATGGCCTGGTTTTGTGTATCTATGGAATTAGTCAGGCATGAAGAAAAATTCATGGGAAAGAATCTTAATACAATTGTTGCCGTCTGCGTTTACTTTGGAAGTATCTTTTTGACTGCCGGCCTTATCTTACATATGGCTGGACCGCACTAACTCGTTATAGTAACTCGGGAATCAGTTGCACATTTGAATATTAGCAACAGAATTGCTACTACAGCAACTAGGAGTAGTTAACTATAGTACACTTGTCATTCCGCAAATGGATTATCTTAAGTCTAAAAACAGGACACCAAAGGCAAGACTGGACATTAATCTGTTAACCAAAGAGATACTTGGACTCAAGGGTGATGGAGATACGTGACCTCCCAACTACGGTTGCAGCACATGGGCCTTTCTCGGCCCAAATATGAACATACATCACCAGGGCTTGGTGTTGACGCTTTAAGTTTTGTGGTAGTAGTTGTGTTTTACAGATCCGCCGGCAATGGTGTTCGCAGCGCCATAGTGTTGGTGGCAGTGGTAGTGCTGGAGTTTGGGTGAAGCGAACATTACTACTATAAATGCAAATTCAATAAAATCTTAGAATGGTGTCATTGTATGAGCAAGTCAGATAGTGGCGCATAATCATTGCGGCGTTACAAAATATGTAACTTTGGCGAGATGGAGGTACACAATCCGACGATGTAGCGCCAACATGGCTTAGACAAGAAAGGTTACTTGGCATTGGTAACATTATGCGATAGTGTTGCATATCCTTATTCAAAAGTTAGCCCAGCTCAAGGAAGGGATAAAGGATGAGATGCAAAGTAATGGAATGACTTTGGCATGGTCTAAGATTTGGCCAAGGCTTGGATTGTGCATGTGCATCAATGGTGAGGCCAAACACGCCATTGGTGATAGTTGATCACCAAAGGAGATGCAAGTGATGCATATGAAGCATGGATATTGTACTAAGCAAGTCAAGACTCGATTGGCATAATATTTGGATGTTGGCATCCAAATGAGCTAAGTGCACAATGCAAGCTATAATAGTGCAACGCAAGCTATAATAGTGCAACACAAGCTATAATAGCACAACGCAAGCCATAATAGCGAGTATTTGGCGAAGTGCAAGTTGGGTTGCGATGTTGCGGGATTTGAGTGCAAGTGCAAGATGCGAAGAGTGTGTGCATCACACGCATGCTAAAGTAGAAGAGCAAGATAGAGATGGTTATAAAGTGCTTTATAACCGAGTTTGGCATATCCTAACCGTTGAAGACAGGTTTGGCGCCATTGTGCAAGCCAGCACCAAAGCTAACACTAGTGGAAAAAGGCCGTTTTAAGATGGTTGGAAAGTGTCGTATTAGCGATATATAAGACACTTTCGAAATGCCCCAGTGCCGTAGATTCGATGTCTTTTTAGGAACGACACTTTCAAGTTGACTCAGAATAAATTTCAATTACGATACTTTCGGGTTGTCTCTAGGAACGACACTGGATAACGTCGTAGATTTAATTTTATAATATAAAAAAAAATTAGAAATTCAACTGAATTCCGGATCAGATGGTATTTACTAAGATCTTTGGGAGGAAATAAATCGAAATTAATTTCAAATTACCACGAAATGAGACTTGGATTTATAAACCCAAATGGGCATTTATATAAAATTCATTGTATTTATTACTGATTTACTGATCGGGTTCAAAATCACAAAAGAAAATAAATGATCAAGTCCCGAATTCATACAAGTCATATATTTAAGTTATAAGGTTCATAAAGACAAACGCAACCAACAAAATGAGAGCACAATCGGATGATGAATTGAGCCAACAATTCCATAACAACATACCTATAGCCAACAAAGGTGTCAACAATCTTGAAGTATAAAACAAGTCTGAAAAAATCAGAAAAGTGAATATACTAGGATGAAATTTGAATAATAACACGGCAAGTAAGTTCATGGAAATAGGCAACTCTCACTATCTCCCGACCGTTCTAAGAATCAAGGCTAACCAATACAAGAGTTATCACAAACCTTTATTAGCTTCTCCAGGAGTCTTGAATCCCAAATCAACATTCTTGTAGGATCTGCACTTTACCAACATTAACCGAAGTATTAAAATCCTAAAGTGAATCATCGTGAATACACAAGCGCCCACAGCAAGTGGAACATAAAGCCTAAACCTTGGCAGATTTCGCAAACACCCCGGTGTGCAGAAACTACTAACCTTACACACCACACCTAAGAGTCTATTACAATTTACTATGCTATTTTATTTGCATCCATATGACAGAAAGAAACTACAAAAGGATACCAAATACTCACAAACTATTGACAAGTTCCCAATGCTTGGGAACAACATTGCAAATCCAGGGAGAGACAATGTAGTGCAGACTTATCGATACCATCCATCTACCTAGGAAACACAATGAGCAGTTAGATGCTGATTGAATTTGATACCACTTATAAGGCAACACATAATGGAAGTACACAGTGATATGAAATCTACCTTCCAACTAGTCGACAAGGGGGCCACTTGTTATCACTGCATTGAAGTATTACCAAGAAAGGAAGAATGTGATCAATCTCTATAAAGCATCGCTTCTTGTGTTTAAGCAAGGTTATATTTCATTAACCATTGAAAGTTAAGACTCACATCTTGTTCTGTGTCACGTAGAGAGCATATACCCTGAAAAGGAAACAATATGAACAAGTAAGCGAGACTAAATGAAGCCACAGGGTCTGGATCCTTGTTCAACGTCCTACAACCTAGGCGGCGTTCATTGAGGCCACCATATGAAGCCTACACAATAGGAATAGTAAGCCTTTATCGGGAATCTATCCGTACCAAATGCGAGATAACTATAGATATGAAACAGATATACAAAATGTTAAAAAATATGATGCTCACACTAAAATATGTATGCAATGCGGTATTGAAGGAGATAGACTTTTTATACTGTGTTTAGTCATTGTTAATATTGTTGAAGGAAACTTTGAATCAATATGACACATGTAAGCAAACATGTACAAAATTGAGTATGACCTTTAAGAAAACATCCATTGATTTGCGGGCATCCTCTTTGTACCTTTGGTTGTTGTTGTTCGTCTTTTTGTTATACACATACCTTGTTGAATTGCTCTTGATTTCGAGCTCCATAATCTGAGCACAGCAAACCACACAAAACTAGTCTTATCATACGATGTCTACATTAATACTCACAAAAGCATGATCATATATCCTCACCTACTTTGGTACTTTTTCCGAGATATCATCATACAAAATAAAAGCAACGACAATCAACTCCTTAACAAGACCAAAGTAAGATTCTACAGAATAAATAAAATTCCTTTTCCAAATCATCTACACAACAAAAAATCTATGAAAAGCACTTACAAAAACTAGAGAAAATATAGATATGAACACCCACAGATTCCCTTTTTCCAAATAATACACAATGAGGAAACGAAACAAGCCATCGCCGGTACTAATATAAATTTGGTTTAGTTTTGCTTCAAAAAAAAGAAGGTATTAATCTAAGGAGATTTGAACTCATAACCAAACAAATCGAAAAGCAATACAAATTTCTTGGTTTAATAGGAAGGAAGAAACAACTCAAACTATTTGGTTTGGTTTAAGAGTAATCAGACGGGACTTCCTATCTTTTGCGTTCACTTCCTCATCGAGTTAATCACTCAACCACAAATCAAAATACAAACAAACAAGCGGATAGAAAATCGAAAGCGAAATATTAACTAATACAATCAAAATTTTGACTTAAAGCGTAGTCTTGCTATTAAACTCCAGTCTCATTAATTATGAAAAAAGAAGTGACTAGAAAACACACATTCTATTAATTGTTTCATACTTCATGTCCACCGTTATCGAACACACCGATTAACGGGACATGGAGAATAACTGAAAGTTAAACTTTTAAACGTGATACGGAGTAAACTAAACAATTACGGCCACATCGTATGAAAAAAATGCCATAATGCTTGATTAGATCCATTATTGTCATACGAATATAGTTTTCCCAAGGGGTCTCCACATGTGGGTCTCAGTTCCACTACATCTCAAGTAATTGGATAACATCATCATAGGCTTCTCCATTAACACACTAATTCAACTCATTAATCTTTATAAAAATTTCATACACATATCTACAAGTAGATAAACAAAACTAGGCATATTTCAGAAGCAGATCTGGCTTGCGTACAGCTTCAGGACAATTAGAAACAAAAAGAAGTAAACAACTAAAAGAAACAGAACATACTAAATGTTTCATTCAAATAAAAGACAACACAGAAAAGAAAATTGAAGTATGGAGAGAATGATCGGCTAGGGAGAATATATTCAAAAGCTTAGTTATTTCGGCAATCAAACCAGCATGGAAATCATCATGACCTCATACTCTGCAATACTTAAGAGTACCGGTAACAATAAGGTGCAATGAGAAAATTCGTATATGTGCAGGTAAAACAAATAACAATCAATGCCAGTCAAATTCAACGAGAATTACAGATCCAACATCAAAATCATTAAGAATACCCATATAAAAAAATTTGTAGTTCAAACAGAATAAAAGCACTCAAAACCAAAACTATCACGTAAATAGAAACCATAAAACAACCAATTACATCAAAGATACTTACACACCCATTATCTAACAAAAAACCTAAAATTTAAATAAAAAATATCTGGATGAATTCTAATCGCTCCATTCACACTACTCCTTGATTGACAACAAATCGAATCAAGTAAAGAGAGGATAAGTTATACCACAATTTGAAGATCTTTAACAAATGCAAAGCGAGGATGTTGAAAGTTCTTGACTAATTGCTAAATAGAAACAAATGACACTTAAAACCCAGTCAACAAAATCAAACCCCAACTTAAATAATGAAATATAGGAGAAAATTAAAGCGGAACCCTAAGTTTTACGATATAGTTTGCACCACGACTTCAAAATCGAAAAAAAAAAAAGGTAAAAAAATCGATTGGAAAATCAAATCTAACTACAAAACCCAACTTTAATTGATAAAACGAAGAAAGCGAAAACACGAGAATTGAAACTGAATACGATGGGGAAATTTTACGAGAGAAAGAAGTGGGTTTGATAAGAAAAACTTAAACCACGACTTGAAACCAAATCGGATCGAAAAATTTACAGATGAAGAAGTGGATTTGACACCAAATCACATCGAAAAATCTGATGAGGAAGATGAGGTATTCAGGAAGAGTAGAAAATAGATAAAAGGAGAGAATTCAGATCGGAAAATCTGAAGAAGAAGAAGAAGAAGTGGTATTCATGAAGAGTAGAAGATAGATACAGTAAAAGGAAAGAGGAGAGAAAAAAAGTGAGAGGAGGTGAATGAATTAGTAGAGGCTTTCTTTCTCTCTCTGCTTTAGGATAAGGTAAATCCGTGAATGGGATATGTTTCATCTCCAACCGTCTATAATTGAGAGCATTAAATCCTAGCCATACAGCTACCACAGAAAGGATACCATTGGGTTGTCGTTGTATAAGTCAACAAAAGTCATAGTTTGACTTTAGTCAGCGATTTGCTAGACCGTGTCGTTATAGAAGTCAACCAAAGTCTTTATACAACGAGAGTTTGACTTTAGTCAGGGACACTTTCGGATTGTCTAAATAAACCAACATTTAGTCTGTGTCGTTTCATTATGTCCCAAATAGCCTTTTTTCCACTAGTGTAACAGTTAAAAAGTGGAACTGGCGGTTAGGGAACTACCCATGGACAGATGGTTGTTCATGGGGCGTGCAACAGAGTTGCATATGGATTGGCTCCGGTTCTTGGCATTATAAATAGCCAGAGAACCCTTGTAAATAAGTTGTTCAATAGTTCGAGTGTTGAGGAACCATTTTGCAGTAGAGAGTGAGTTTGTTGTAGGCTTAGAGAAAAATCTTGTAAAGTCCATTGGTTGGACGTTTTTGTATCTTCCCCTAAGCTAATAAAAGTGAGTTTGTTGGCTTAAATTTGATTATACTCCCAAATTGGTAAACATGGAAAGAACTTTTGGTATGATACATTGTTTGGTGATAAAATATGAGTAAGACTTTCGTTGCATACTCTTGATAGAGTTGGCTAATTGTATTGGTGCAATCTTATAAGGATGAAATACAAGTGGGTGATAAGAGATCACTGAACCATTGTATTGCCGGGTTATACCTTCGCGAAAAAATTCTTGGAGCATTTGAAGGCGTGACAAGATTTGTATCGAAAGCGCAGTTGCTCTGTTTTAGCTTTTGTTGGAAGATTTTCTCTATTTTGCTCAAGTTTAGTTGTTGAATTGCTAGAGATAATGATTGGTAAGAAGAGTTCGACAGATACCTTGACTGATAGGATTGCTAACTTGGAAGATAGGATTGGTGGAGAGGTGCACCATCATAATGATGCCAATTATAAAGCAACGGTTATGGCTCGCATTCAGGCTCTTGATGAGTATGTTGCTGGGATGCTGGAGTCAAACCAAGACGCAACTGAGAAGCATGGTGATTTGGAAGGTGTTGATGGTGGTTTTTAGGCAAAGGGTAAAATCGTAAAACCCCGAATAACCTAATGTCAGCGGTGACACATTTATTAGAACATTCAATACATGTAGTCAGTAATTAATAGGGGGTATTTCTTCAAATTAGGGTTACAATGAACAAAACCCTAATTCACCTCCGTGCCAATGGCAAATCATGCCAGCCATACCTAGCCCAAGCTAGATGCGCCATGCCAAACGCACTCTTCCTTGGCCCTAGCTATGCTAGTCACACCAAACGCGCCAAAGCATGCCAACCATGCTAGCCGCACCTCCGTGCCAATGGAAAATCATGCCAGCCACACCTATCCCAAGCTAGCCGCACCTCCGTGCAAATGGAAAATCATGCCAGCCACACCTAGCCCAAGCTAGCCGCGCCATGCAAAACGCACTCTGCCTTGGCCTTAGCTATGCTAGTCACACCAAACGCGCCAAAGTATGCCAACCATGCTAGCCGCACCTCCTTGCCAATGGTAAATCATGCCAGCCACACCTAGCCCAAGCTAGCCGCGCCATGCCAAACGCACTCTGCATTTGCCCTATCTATGCTAGTCACACCAAACACGCCAAAGCATGCCAACCATTCTAGTCGCACCTCCGTGCCAATGGAAAATCATACCAGCCACACCTAGCCCAAGCTAGCCGCGCCATGCCAAACGCACTCTGTCTTGGTCCTAGCTATGCTAGTCACACCTAACGCGCCAAAGCATGCCAACCATGCTAGCCGCACCTCCGTGCCAATGGCAAATCATGCCAGCCACGCCTAGCCCAAGCTAGCCGCGTCGTGCCAAACGCACTTTGCCTTGGCCCTAGCTACGCTGGTCACACTACGCCAAGCCAAACACACTTACCTTGGCGCTACCCGTGCCATGCCAATGTAGCGCCCGCTCCTAGGCTTGCAAACCGTGCAACCTAGGCCAAATTGGCCACGCATGCCATTGGCACATGCCAACACGCATCGGGCCGGTAGCTTTTCTTACCAGGTCGTGGCCCTAATGGCCGAGCGTGCCATTGGCACATGCCAACACGCTCGCTGGTAGCTTTCTTACCAGGTCGTGGCCCTAATGGCCAAGCATGCCATTGGCACATGCCATTGGCACATGCCAACACGCATCGCTGGTAGCTTTTCTTACCAGGTCGTGGCCCTAACGGCCGAGCGTGCCATAGGCACATGCCAACACGCTCGCTGGTAGATTTTCTTACCAAGTCATGGTCCTAATGGCCAAGCATGCCATTGGCACATGCCAACACGCATCGCTGTTAAATTTTCTTACCAGGCCGTGGCCCTAATGGCCGAGCATGCCATTGGCACATGCCAACACGCATCGCTGGTAGCTTTTCTTACCAGGCCGTGGCCCTAATGGCCGAGCGTGCCATTGGCACATGCCAACACGCTCGTTGGTAGCTTTCTTACCAAGCCGTGGCCCTAATGGCCAAGCATGCCATTGGCACATGCCACCACGCATCGCTGGAAGATTTTCTTACCAGGTCGTGGCCCTAATGGCCGAACGTGCCATTGGCACATGCCAACACGCTCGCTGGTATCTTTTCTTACCAAGTCTTGGCCCTAATGGCCGAGCATGCCATTGGCACATGCCAACACGCGTCGCTGGTAGCTTTTCTTACCAGGCCGTGGCCCTAATGGCCGAGCGTGCCATTGGAACATGCCAACACGCTCGCTGGTAGCTTTTCTTACCAAGCCGTGGCCCTAATGGCTGAGCATGCCAACACGCATCGCTGGTAGATTTTCTTACCAGGCCGTGGCCCTAATGGCCGAGCATGTCATTGGCACATGCCAACACGCATCGCTGATAGCTTTTCTTACCAGGTAGTGGCCCCCTATGGTCGAGCGTCTGCCGTTGGCACATGCCAACACGCTCGCTGGTAGCTTTTCTTACCAAGTCGTGGCCCTAATGGCCGAGCATGCCATTGGCACATGGCAACACGCATCGCTGATAGCTTTTTTTACCAGGACGTGACCCTAATGGCTGAGCATGCCATTGGCACATGCCAAAAAGCTCGCTGGTACGCGGACGCTGTCAAGAGATGTGAATGGGGCGATGGGCCATTCAAATGCTTTGCAAAGAATTTGGAAGCTGCCATCGAAACCAACGAGACCAAGATTCAAACGGTTGCACAACACCTGAACCCGTTTTCAATCGGAGATATAGTGGTCAAAGTGAACTCGTTTCAAGTTGGGAAGATGACGGTAAAGATAGCTGTTCGGATTGGTTTGCCTGAGGAAAAAGAAGACGAACCTTATCTGGTGGCAGACGTTCTTTTAGGAGGATACTGCAAGCTCATCAACGCAGACAAGCCGGAAGGTGTGATAGTTCACTCGCGATGGCTCAAGCTTTCCAATCCTTAAAACGCTGAACTTTCCCCAGCCACTCTCCCTTTATTATTTTCTTCAAAAGTTTCTCTTGATATTTGTATTTCCCCTAGATGAATACACTATTTGTATTCTTCTCCGGAGTTTCGTTTTTTGTTCAAAAAAAAAAAAAAAAAACATGCATTTCGTTCCGAGTGGGTTTTCCCAAATTAAAGAAAAATATACCAAACCAATCCAAAATCATTGAGAATCCATTAACCATCATATCACAACCAAAAAGCCAAAGCCGTGTCAGAAATACCCTATTCAATCATTCGAAAATAAGAAATTGCAAACGGGATTCTAATTGGCGAAGCCCTAACTTCGCCACGAATACAAAGAAGGTAAAGATGAGTCTGCAAAGCATCAGTACGACTACACAACAAATAGAAACAGTAAAAGGAGAAGCTAGTCATTGAAAGTTGACAAACGAGTCGGCTCAGTCAAAACTCCTTTCAAGCACTTTCCCCAACAATCTCTCGGACAACAAAGGTTCCATCCGACGGCCACATCAACAGTAGCAACCTCAACATCCCATCCGAAAGCCACCTCCGCATCAACAACACTCGTCTCCTTCCCGACGCTCGCATCAACAACTGGTCCAGCATATGCCACCATGACCCGATGTCGCGCCAAAGAATCTCGAGACCTACCCCAAGGTCTGTCTCGCCATCAAAGGCGTATTCCTTGATGGTTTTCTCAGCAACCTTATGAGGCGAATTTCCTGATTCATCCGCATCCGAATCGAGAATTATGACACCACCCTGAACAAATAAGTTACGTCGGCTTTCCCCTGAAAGTTTCGCAGGCTCAGTTTTCTGTCGTTTCAACCCAGAAGCGGGATGTACCGCCCTAGCATTGGGCTGTGAAGAATTCTTACTACACTGAGGTCTCTCAGCACACCAAGGCGCTTCGTTACTCTCTCATTCCTCCTCCATGTTCACTGAATCCAAGAAGATCTGAACACGCACCCGCACTTTACCTATATGGGTGGAAGGTAGGCCCTAAATAATTCTGCTTGCTTCATGGAACAGAGATTCAATACTATATAATGCCTCCTCATAAGAAGAAAACTGGATTTCGCCGATTCCAAAGCTTCTCTCCGAAGGGTTAGAGGTACGGCTGCCTTCGGAAGATCCCATTGTGCACTACAAAACCAGATAAAGTAAGCAAGTTTTTACCCTATTTTACACCGGCAACATACATAAGGAAGAAGATAAAATGGAAACCAGAAAACACGAGACGATACCTACAAGGAGGGCGAGCACGATTTCAAGACAAACTATGCGAATGAAGGATCCAAGATCATCTCTTATCGGTAGAATAATGCAATCCCGAAAAGGAAAGCTTTCTATTAATTGAGAATTAAGGAGTGATGTCTGGCCTTAATTAAAACCTATTCTACCAAGAAAATAAAAAGGGAAAGTCTCGTTCCTGGCTATGCGATATAATAAGGGTTTGGTGAGAAAACGCGGAAATATGTGTTTGAGACGTGCTAGCTCGCGTTTTGCTTTCTGACCACCAGCATCGAGATTCGGGAACAAAACCGACAACATAACCTGAGAAGAAGGAGTAACGCCCCTTTTATGGACATAACACTCTCGGGTTTTTGAAAAAAAAAAAAAGTTCCCAGTTCAAGCTACATAAGAAGAGAGGCAATCGGGCCCGCAAAGACAAATCACCACCACGCTGGGCCGTCCGTGCACACCTCACCGAATCGCACCGTATCATGACCGCACCGCACTGAGTTTTCCATTCCATTGTCGTGGCCTCATCATGCCAAAACCGTCTTTCTTTCTTTGCCTCTCCAAACCATCCGCGCCATGACTTGCCAATACCAACAGATCCGCCAAGTCAGCGTCATGATGTTCCCTAGCCTAGTCAAGGTGATGTACATCCAGAATAAGCTAGCAATTTTCGTCTTACCACTCCACGGTCTGCATCCCCAGAATAATTTATGCAGGGCCGCCAACACGGGAAGCACAAACACTCTTCACCTCTCTAAAAGGTTAGGCGGATCTTCCTGATCATCTTGCATGATTTTCGTTTCGATTCTGTCCTTGTCTGTCACCATCTTATGCTTACCTCGCAACAAAGCCCCTGTTCCGAGCTAAGCAGGGGACTTAATATTGATGGTGGTTTTAGCTTGTGGTTAAAATCGTAAAACCCTACCCAGACAGTAACGTTACAAGGCTTAAACACATTTATTGAACCCTTTAATATGTCTGCGAGAAAATTACCAGGGTACCTTTTTTCTAATTAATTACTAATTAGGGTTTCGATAGGCCAATACCCTAATTTTTACACCACATGTGCCAATGGAAAACCATTCCAGCCACGCCCACCGCGCCAAGGAATGCCAACCATGCTAGCCGCACCCCTGTGCCAATGGCAAACCGTGCCAGCCACACCTACCGCGCCAAGGCATGCCAACCATGCTAGCCGCATCACCGTGCCAGCCACACCTACCGTGCCAAGGCATGCCAACCATGCTAGCCGCACCCCTGTGCCAATGGCGAACCGTGCCAGCCACGCCTACCGCGTCAAGGAATGCCAACAATGCTGACCGCATCACTGTGCCAACCATGCCGGCCACATCTTCTCGCTAAAGCATGCCAACCATTCTTTCCGTTCCAACACGCCATGCACAATGCTGGTTGCCAAAACAAAGGCCTGCAACAATCTTCGGCCATCTTTTCATCTAAGATGCAAATCTTAGCCGTCCAAGGTTACCAGCAAACGCATGGTAACCTTGAACCCAAAAACCCTAACTTGGTCATGGTCCTAGCTTGGTCACGCCAAACCCTTGGCCCCACCATGCCAAGACAAACCGCACCTTGCCTTGGCCCTAGCCATGCTAGCCGCACCATGTGCCAACGGCATGCCAAACCCTTGGCCCCACCATGCCAAGCTAAACCACACATTTCCTTGGCCATAACCATGCTAGCCTCACCATGTGCCAACGGCATGCCAAACCCTTGTCCCCACCATGCCAAGCCAAACACACCTTGCCTTGGCCCTAGCCATGCTAGCCGCACCATGTGCCAACGGCATGCCAAACCTTTGGCCCCACCATGCCATGCCAAATCGCACCTTGCCTTGGCCCTAGCCACGCTGGCCGCACCATGTGCCAACGGCATGCCAAACCCTTGGCCCCACCTTGTCAAGCCAAACCACACCTTTCCTTGGCCCTAGCCATGCTAGCCGCACAATGTGCCAACGGCATGCCAAACCCTTGGCCCCACCATGCCAAGCCAAACCGCACCTTGCCTTGGCCCTAGCCACGCTAGCTGCACCATGTGCCAACGGCATGCCAAACCCTTGGCCCTACCATGCCAAGCCAAACCGCACCTTGCCTTGGCCCTAACCATGCCATGCCAATGGCATGCCAACCTAGCTGTGCCACCATGCTGGCATTCCCTACGCGGCTACAAAAACGAAGGCGTGCGATAATCAACGGTCTCCCTTCAATTCCAGGAGCAAATCCTAGCCGTTCAAGGTTACCATACAACGCATGGTAACCTTTGGCCCGGAAACCTAAGTTTGGCCACGCCAAACCATGCCATGCCAACGGCATGCCAACCTAGCCACGCCACCATGATGGCCTTCCCTACGCGGCTATCAAAACGAAGGTGTGCGATAATCAACGGTCCCCCTTCAATCCCAGAAGCAAATCCTAGCCATCCAAGGTTACCAGATGACGCATGGTAACCTTTGACGCGAAAACCTAAGTTTGGCCACGCCAAACCATGCCATGCCAAGGGCATGCCAACCTAGCGGCTCCACCATGCTGGCCTTCCCTACGCGACTACCAAAACGAAGGCGTGCCACAATCAACGGTCCCCCTTCAATCCTTGGAGAAAATCCTAGCCATCCAAGGTTACCAGAGGATGCATGGTAACCTTTGACCCGAAAACCTAAGTTTGGCTACGCCAAACCATGCCATGCCAACGGCATGCCAACCTAGCGGCGCCACCATGCTGGCCTTCCCTACGCGGCTACCAAAACGAAGGAGTGCGACAGTCAACGATCCCCTTTGAATCCCATGAGCAAATCCTAGCCATCCAAGGTTACCATACAATGCATGGTAACCTTTGTCCCAAAAACCTAAGTTTTGCCACGCCAAACCATGCCATGCCAACATCATGCCAACCTAGCCGCGCCACCATGTTGACCTTCCCTACGCGGCTACCAAATTGAAGGCGTGCAACAATCAATGATCGCTCTTCAATCCCAGGAGCAAATCCTAGCCGTCCAAGGTTACCAGACAACACATGGTAACCTTTGACCCAAAAACCTATTTTGGTCACGCCAACCTAGCCGTGCCACCATGCCATGCCAATGGCATGCAAACCTAGCCGCGCCACCATGCTGGTCATCCCTATATGGCCACCAACAAACGAAAGGCGTGCGACGATCAACGACTACCTTTCCTCTTAAGATGCAAAATCTCGACCGTCGAAGGTCACCAAGCTAGCAAGTCTCCCAAGCTCGACTTGCCAGGCAACAACAATATACTACATGTTTTCCACAAAAATCATTCGAGACATCAACACATATCACAAACTGGGGGATCCTCTTTGGGTATTGGTTTGGCGGTTTACAGCATGCGGTGTACACTACGCCCGTCATAAGGAAGTTTCATAAGGATGAGGCGGTTAGTAAATACATGGAGTTAATGGTGAAACGCTCTTTTATGGGACATCAATTTCATGCGTTAACGGTTTTATGGGACATCAATTCCATGCGTTAACGGTTTTATGGAACATCAATTCCATGCGTTAACTGTAATTACCACCTCCTCCCATTTACTCACCCATTTTACCATTCCTTAATGAGACCAGAGTAAGTTTCACTTCGACTTGTATAAATAGGTCTTACCTATTTCCACCGAACGACAAGTTCAGTCAAGAGGATACACCACTCGGAAAATATTTGCTAGCTTTTCATACGTTAGCTTCCCACTTTCTGATACAAGTCGTGAAATAACTACTCTTCCAGAATCAACTATTGTGGTCTCATCACTTTCCTTGCTTCCCTCCCCAAAACCAACCTATTCTCCTCCACTTTGTGACCGAAGCAAGTCCGGGAACGGCCATTTCTTGGTTTAGGCCGGACTTGTGCAGATTGATCTCTCGAATCTAAAGTACTCCCTTGCAGTACATTGTTTAGGGTTTAAATTCGTTTCTCAACCACACACCCGAAATTACCGAAATCAGCAGAAACCATTTTCACCCGCAAACAGTAGGCTAGTGTATGTAGCGGCTTAATACAGTGTGTGTTCAATTTGGACTAGGTCCCGGGGTTTTTCTACATTTGCGGTTTCCTCGTTAACAAAATTCTGGTGTCTGTGTTGTTGCTATTCCGCATTATATTTTGTTGTATAATTGAAATATCTCAGGTTGTGCGTTAGATCAATCAATTAGAATATCCAACCTTTGGTTGTTGATTTACAATTATTGACACTTGGATATTGGTCTTTGGTACCATCCAAGTTATTCCTCTTGTATTCAATTAGACTCGCAGATTTCTATTTGCTTGAGTAAGAATTGAATCGAGAAAGAGAGATATAACTCTTTGATATACTTTATTAAGATTGAGTCTAGTTGATTCTCTTGAAAGTATATTGGAGTTAGTCCATACATATTGCTAATCGAAATATTAGGTGTGGTTGTTGTACCCCCGCTTTTTCATATTGTGTTGATGATACTGCCTCCATCCATGCACTCCTTGACAGTTACATATTTTGATGCAGTAAAGAAGAAGATCCCCATCCAATTTTCTATATCTGAAAGAGACTCAGTTCTTTGGCAATGCCGTTGTGTCAAGCATGCATAAAATTATTTGTCCGCTGTACCTATTAGTGGGATGAATCAGTGTCTTGGGCCAAGACCGTTTACAGCTGTAGTTGGCTACCGGCTAGGTATTCCTTTGTTTGGTGAAGTCAGTCTTTGTTCAAGTTGCAATAGGCCCATGGATACATTCACTGACCACGCGTTGCATTGTGCCAAAGATGTTGGACTCAAACTCCGTCACTACCTTGTACGAGGTGTAACCGCATATATTTGTTACAAGGTCAAGGTTACCCTGCTTTCAAAGAGGTTTTTTTGGGCTTCTTGTCATATGATAATAGAGGTTTACTCCCCGCGGACATTCTTGTTTACAACTGGGAGAATGGTAAAGTCATCCCAAGCGAGGCTATTTTTAATATTGTTTTGCGTAAACGTAATAAATACTTGTACAAATGTGTCTCTTATGACTATGATTTAGGTGTGCTAACTTTCTCTACTTTGGGTGAACTTAGTGAGGACACATTGTGCCTTTTAAAAGGATTGCAGAATTGCTTAGTTAATAATGATGCTAATAGCGGTATATGTAGTTTTATCTTTCATAGAGTAGGTGTTGTTATTCAGAAAAGGTTGGTGCCATGCAACTTGTAAGCTGGTTACCAAACAAATCTTAGTGTGATCTTACCGATATTTAATATTTATTTATATATATATATATATACCATCACACCATCTCCAACAGGGTATGGTACCACTAATTTTGGCTTCACAAGAAGATCACTTTGAGCTGCTTCACATAAAGGAACAATCGAACTTGAACTGTTAGAGGAGTCGTCAACAACAGCACCAATTTTTTTTAGTGAACAGACAACTCGGAACCTAATTTATGATGAAGTGATAGAACAACGGACAATTAATTAATGATCTCAACATGTAAGATCCCTTATATTCATCTTTTTATGCATTTTACTTTTTATTTTTATTGGTAGTTCAACAGTGCAATAACTACTACCGTAAACAATGAACAGCAAGCAAAACCCCTAAAAAAAGCAACCCGCAGTTATTGACACAATAAGGTCACATTATTATTGAACTCTGGAAATGCGGGTTGAATGTGTCTCATTACTTCTTCTTGAAAAGCAGCTGTGAAACCATCCATTCATTTCCATCGTTGAATGAGAATTGTTGATACCCTCCGATACAAAATGTTCTAGTGTGGGTAATGACGCGATTCACTGCTTCGTGGCTTCCACCAAGTCCAGGTAATAGAATTTCTTTTGCAGCTTCCAAATTTGCTTCTAATTTCTTTTTCCACGCATCACTGCAGTCAAAGAGGAATGAATTTTACTTAATGCATTGATGAAGCAGGAAGCTAGAGTTGACATCTGCTCCGTCAAGTAGGATTTATTTTTTGACTCAATTTCTTACAATGTACGAGCTATGTGCATTCCATTAACAACCCAATGATCCATAACTGAAACATCATCCTGTAAATAGATATATATTATTATTAGAAACTTTGCAAATATTAAACATGGAGATTGAACATTTGTTGGTGAGTTTTACCTGGAAATATAGGAGACTGTTAGCAGCTAGGATAGTAACGGAACCTGGGGGGCAGATGAAACCAGAGTACCAGTCATCCTCGTCAATTGCCTGAAGCAAGCCAGCAAGTAAGTTCATTAAAATCTACGTATAACGCCAATGTCTCAGTAGTATAACAAAAATGCCATACAGACTTAGTTTCATGCGGTCTGCATAGCAACTTAAAGATGTGATTTATGAGTTATGAGAATTAACAAAATTATTAATTTCATCAGGCAGTCTTTCTTTCTTTCTAGCCTCTGTTTGTTTCTTTTGCTCGTCTCTGACAGGAAACCCATTAGAAAAAGAAAAAAAAAAACTGATAATTGATGATCTTTCGAAGGAAGTCGAGTCTATATAAGTAGCACAATAATGAAAATCCTTGGTCGATCATCTCAACAACCCTAACCGGACCCGTCACAAACACCCGCCGGTAGGGGTGCCAACGGGTTCAATCGGGTGCGGTAGTACACTACACGAACCGGTAATTTTAATCGGTTCGGGTCCGGTTCATGAATCGATGGACCCAACCAGACCCATAAAAACCTTAAATACCGTCGGGTCCGGGTATTTATCGGGTCCTCTAAAATCAATTATACTTTTTGATAATATCTATTTTTATATTTATTATATTAGCTTAAATCTAATAATTGTTCATAAAGAATTATTATTATACTTATATAAATGTTCTAATTAAGATTAGACATAAGAAAATAAAGGATAAATGAAAAAAATTTAAACGAAATTACGCGAAATCTTTCTATTTTAGATTAGATGAAAATAATAAGTAAAAGATAAATATTCGGTACTTGATACCCGACGGGTACATGTTAGGACCCGAAAACTTATCGATTCCTAACGGGTCTACCCGTCGGGTAGTGATTTTGCTAACGGGTCCGGTTCGGTTCCGGGTAATCGGGTACCCGTTGGCAGCCCTACCCGTCGGGTCCGGATATTTATCCGGTCTTCAAAATTAGAACTTAAATTTTAATTCACTCATTGGTCAATCATTTCAACAGCCCGGAACTGGACCCATTACAAAAATCAATCCGGAACCGGACCTGTTATAAACATCAAACACCCGTCGGGTCCGGATATTTATCCGTTCTTCAAAATTAGAACTTAAATTTTAATACTCTTTAATCTACATAAGAGGTGACTCGATCCTCTGACCTACTACTTGAGAGAGAGGTTCGTGGCCAACTGGGCTAACCCTAATGGTTTGTTAGCTTTAAACAAATAATTTTTTATATAGAATTATTTATAAATCTATGTAAATGTTTTAATTAAGACTAAATCTATTAAAAATAAATGGTAAAAAAAATATCTAAACAAAACCACACAAAATCTACACATTCCAAGTAAAATTAACATACAAAGAATGAATAACCGGGTACTGCATACCCGCGGGTGTCCTAATATCCATTAGGATCCTAAAGTTTATCGGTCCCTAATGGTTCTACCCATCAGGCAGCGATATCGCTAACGGGTCCAGTCTTAAGTCTCGGAACCAGATCCGATTTATCCGCGTCCGATCCGGTTCCGGGTTATCGGGTACCCATTAGCAGCCCTTGAGCTGACAGGCCCACGTAGGCTTAAAAGCTGAGTATGACCTGGGCTAACACTAAATAAATCCAAAATATTTTAAAGTAAATATATTTAAGCACTGATTAGACCTCCCATAAGTTCCGTCTTATTTTGAAACTTATGAGTACCAAATTAACTGTGTACCCAAATTTCCCTTAATTTATTTGGATGAGTTAAGAATACCGACCTCAAAAGAGTGATTAAATGTCTTATGGCAGATGTGGTCCACAAAGAGAAGGCTATTTTCAGTCATCCAAGTTGAAAGTTTCTTCATAAACAATTGTATGTTTTTCATGTGCTACAAAACATGAAAAAAGAAAGATTATCGGCTTCAGCTTAGGCCGTTTTTTCCTCCTCTATATTGGATACAGGTGCTTATGAGAATGATTCATTCATGAGTATATATATACCTCTACGGCTCCAATTAAAAGTATTCGATCGTATGTCTTGTCAGATTCGAATTGAGTAACATCTGCCAGTATGGCGTCAACGTTTTTTAGTCCGAGCTTCCTGTAAAAAAAATATATATACATACCGGCAGTGTAATAAAACTTTGAAATACTACTAGTCGTACGTTAATGTGAAAACTTACTCTGCTTGCTTGAGTATATAATTGACTTGTTCCTTTGAATTAGTGAGCCCCGTAACATGACAATTCTTATATTTCTGAGCAACGTGTAGAACCAGACCACCTTGACCGCAACCGATGTCAAGAACAGTTTGTCCATCTTTGATTTGTGCTCGCTCGCAGTATAAGTCATGTGAAGCTTCTTCTGCTTCGTCTAAAGTTGCTAACTCATGTTTGAAGTAACACCCACTGTGTTGATTGTGTTAAGATAATCAGAAACTATGATAGAAAACATAGAACGCGCAGTATGAAAATGATGTGTGATTTACCTTTGTTTCATACTTTTTCCAAAAGCTGCCTCTAAGAATTTCGTTGGTAATTCATAGACTTCGTTTGTGTGTGTCTCAATATCTCCTGACATATCCATATTTTTTAAGGCTACACAGGAAAAATCAGGTTCTCAAGACTATGTCAATAGCATAGAACTTAAAAGCAAATAAGTTGCATTAGAGGGGAAGAGAGAACAAAAATAACTTAAAAGCAAGTACAGTGGTGGTAGACGCACCAAATCTTTTATCGATCAAAAAAGATACAAAAGAAAGAAAAAAAAGGGTAAAAAAGAAACGTATACATTTAATGAAGTCGAGGTTGAAGGAGAGTTGTTCTTGATGCGATGATTTATAACCCCATTGAAGACGTTTCTCGAATTGAAACTTAATCAGTTTCTTCAATTCCTCATCTTTAATCTCTCCTTTCAACAATCTCCCTAGGGTTTCTTCTTTCGATTCTTTTATCTTCACCTCTTCTATTGAACTCATGATGACACAATCTAGGCTGCTAGCTCGGGAGAAACTTAATGAAATGAAAATTCTAGAGAGAATGAGAGAGGTGTGGTGTGGTGTGTTGTGAACCAGACTTAGTACGTACTATTGTTTATATAGGAGATCAATCGGTTTTCTGGCACAAAACAACACAACAAACTAAAATGTCGACGTAAGATAAAGAGTTTTAGTACATGAATTCGCGTGTAACATGTGGACGTCTAACCACAAAGAGTTTTAGTATCCACAACTAGTTAGCTCATTTAGACTATGACAGATATATCCAAGTCCCTGAGAGCAACTGCAAGTGGGCGACTATACTCAAAGACTAAAACCCAGATAAAATCAAATCAGGTGATAAGCGTTCCGCGTCAAGCCTATCACCTATCTGCGTCAAGCCAACCAAGTGATAATCTTGAGCATCTTAAGAAACAGTGTACCCGTTCAATTGCTTGCAACTTTGGGCTAAGAAATAAATGGACTACCTAAAGAAATTGGTCGTGTTGCTAGTGCTATGGATAAGAGAAATGTAATGGACAAATCATGCTGGGAAGAATGCAAGAAGGCATTGGATTGGATACCTTTATCAGATTAGATGCTATCAACTGGTTGCTAATGGACATTGAAAGAAGAAAGGTCTTCTTGACTTTGAGTTTTGATGACCGGAAACTATAACTACGAATGAATTTGAATGTGCAGGCAAGCGATTTCCAGTGGTTCTCGTTTTTATTAGTAATGGTACGACGAAAAGGTTGCATAGCGATTTCTAGTCGTACTTGGTTAATCTTTAGCTACTTATGCTACAATATATTTTGATTTTATGGATTATTATTTTGATTTTTTGGTTTATGGATACCACCGAAGTTTACTGCACTTCCATACTTGCATCTTGTGTTTTTGTCAGTTTGTGGTTTTTTTTTTTTTTTTCCATGGAAAAATTAACCAAACATTCCAAAGGATTCTTGACGAGAGTATTCTAATAATCCTCGGAATTTGAAGGTGATGCCAAACATGACAGGGAATTTCAAACGGAGGGTTTACCATATTCCGAGGATTTTTTATTTGTTTACCAAACACACGTGAAATTTAGATAAACCCGGAATTTATAATTCCATGAAATTATAAATTCCTGGAAAATATAATTTCTGCGTCCAAACCCACCCCAAGAAAGTGGTTGTTGGGATAACCAGTAAATACCATTTTTTTTTTTTAATTCGGGGTTCAGGGTTCATATCTATGAATGTCATCATTAATTTCATATCTACCTATTTTAATTCCATATCTACTCATTTTAAGTTTTTAACCACATACCGAGACATTTTTAAGACATTCAAGTCACCTACCCAACTATCAACAACTTCAAAATTTAAGCCAAATTTCATTTATTATTGTGGTCCGGTCCTCAACTTAAACTCCTAAGGTCCCCGGTTTGTTGTGTAAGATTTTAACGAATATCTTACACAACTTGGTGAGGAGTAGCGAACTTCAAATCAGATAAGAAGCCATGATTAACACGCCGCACACATAACTTGTGGAAGTCTAAACACAAGCACAATACAAAACCTGCTTCTAGAAGTATACGAATTCCGTGTGCTCTTTAGTATCCACAACTACTTATCGTTATCTAGAGGTGTAGAACATGTTGGCTCGGCTCGGCACAGCCCAGCCTACAAAGTCATGTGTTTGGCGTGCTACGTGTTGTGCTGGGCCGTGTCAGAGACTCAGACGTGTTGTTTTGTGCCGTTGTTAAATTGCGTGCTATGCTAGGTTGTGCCAGAAAAATAATCGTGTTGTGCCGTGCTGGGCTGTGCTAGCCCATTTATTTTGTATTTTCCAAAGTAAATATTTTTCAAATATTTTAGTTAGTGTATGTATTATTTTAGAAATTTATCAACATAACGAAAATAAAATGTCGAAAACTAGCTAAAATAAAGTTTTTTGTGTGTGTGTGTGAAATATGCATGAAATGTGATGTATTGTGTTGTATTTTTATGTAAAATTTGATATGCTTTCTGCGCGTGTCGTGCTGTGTCGTGCCGCGTGCTAACACATGTCACATGCTGTGCCGTGCTGATGTGCCTATCATGTTCTATTCAACTGGACCAGACTCTTGACCAGTTAAACATTAAATCTCAAAATTCGTTGACACCCACTACTTACGGGAGGGGACCAAATATTTAGGGGGACACCAAGCCTAAAAAGACAAACCTATCTTAAGTGTTTGAATCATTAATTATAATGGTAACCCCCAACTAGGTTTGGTCCCTGCTGAGCCAATAACAGTAGTCCACAAGTTTGGACTAACTGATGGATGACTCACAATCATCCGATCTGGTAACTTCTCACCGATTCAATTTTTCTTCCGTGATTCTCGGTTTTCTTTTACGATTTCTCTTTAAATCTCATCAAAATCATCAGATCCGATAAATTCATACTTTTTTTCACCTAATTTTTAGCTACTAATCAAAAAATCTCTTAATATTCTTTGAAAATGTCTGTGGAGTGATTTGGAGGCTACCTGGTTATCGTGAGTTCCCCGAGCTAGTCTGCAACGGAGAATCAAGGTATGTATGATCCAATCTCTACTTATTTGTGCTAATCTTTCTGCAGGGGATTCATTTTCGCTCTCTTTTGTTTTCACTATTGGTACCTTCAGCCCTTATTCTTGTCTCAATTTCAAATTCTTAATCAATCCCATGCGTCCAACCCCTCGGATCCACCAAAAATTCCCTTTATTGGATTTAGCAGCACATCCTTCCGAAATTCCTCCAACCCATTATGTTCAGTATTGATTCAATTAACCCTTACAAGTCTAATGTTTCAGTAGACTCCATTATATACACCCTCAAGCTTTACTGGTGGTTAGTAAGTTTACTCATCTATGAGTTATTGGTAGATTTTATAACAAAACAAACTCAAATTCATATCGAAGAAAAAGGAAAATATACATCTGCTACTGATACCGCACATGAGGATATGGAGCCATAAATTCAGCTACACCAACAAAATCACCAAGTTTCAGGGTGTTTTTGAGCAATGAAGAGCAATGGGTCGATGGCTATATTTTGAGAAAAAGGAAGGCTAGTTCCCAGCAAGGAGAAGAACCCCCATGGAAGATTTTGCGGCCCAGTAGTAAAGCTTCCCTGTCGTACATTTCAAATGATAAATATGCAAAATGTTCAGTGCAGTCAAAGACATAAGAAAATTTCATGAAAGTCTGTTAACGATAACAGACGTCGTCAAGAATATACTAACGGCGTCAGGAATATGCTGACGATAACGGAATATTCTTTATAGAAACAATATTGTGTATTGTGTAACGCTGACTGGACATTCTGCTGACGTGGCATACTGACGTGGCTTTCCAAAGCTGATGTGGCAGCCACTGGTTGGGAAATGTTGCTGGCATGGCGTGCTGATGTGGCAGTCAATGGTTGGGTACTGTTGCTGACGTGGCATTTCAGAGTTGACGTGTCAGCCAGTGGTTGGCCACTGTTGCTGACGTGGCAAGGTGTCGTGGCATTGATGATGTGAACTCTTCTTGCCTTGACTTGGATCTTTGCACATCGGCTTTTACATATAGTATTTGGGAGGCCAAGTTTTCCATACTTGGCTAATAAGAGGAGTACATTGAGCCAAAGTAAGCCCATTTCTAGTCTAAAATACACAAAATTGGTTAAAAAGACCAAAATCAATAATTCCTGGGTGAAAAAGACATTTAGATTTTGATACTGTTTAAATGGACAAAAATATAAAAATAGTCAGGATGTAACCAGTTTCATCCTACCCATTTTCAAATACTTTTTCTTATTTTTAATTTACATCGGGATGCATCCAAGCCATCCTCGCTATTTTTAAGTTTAAGCCAGGATGAATCCAGTTTCATCCTTGCTATTTTTTTTGTGTCCATTTCACCCATAATAATTTTTACTCGTCCATTTGAACCATGTTTTAAAAATTTTTGGACAAATGACCCATTTTCCGTCTAAAATAATAGGGTGCAAATACTAAGTGATCAATTGACACTTAAGAGATCGAATTTATTTTTGGTAGTCACTTCTTTTTGGTCGTTTGCACCTGAAAATCTGAAAATGCCCCTTCCGTTTAATCCACTTACTATTATGTATCATATCTTTTCGGTAGTATAATTGGAAACCAAACTAGAAATATAACATATCTAAAAATTCGTGCCTTGGAATTTCACAAATTTTATCTCGTTGGAAGCTTTTAAAGAAATCTACAAAAATGAGTACAACCAACAATATCAAATTTAGAGTTTTTATGAAAAAAATCAGAGGTGTTTATCGTCTTAGGCAAAAATTGAGTGCATAGCCATTATGTAAGCCACCACAAAGGATATATAACACATTATGCATCTATATTTTGGCTTATGCATCAACTAATTTTCCGTTGCAACTAATAAAACGATATACTTCATCTGTTTTACGAAAAGTGATACTTTTGCTTCTAGTACAATTTTCGAAAATTCAATGCATAGTTATTATGAAAACCACTATAATTTGGTTCATGCATCCAATAATTTGGTTCATGCATCCACTAATTTGGTTATTCAACCACTATAGCTATGTATATGCCTCAAAAATAACATTCCAACAAAAAAAAAGATGTATAACGTGTTATGCAATTAGTGGTGTTTTTTTTTCAGAAAAATACGATTTAGTCCAAAAAGTCGGTCAAAAATACAAGTTTAGTCCAGCTTGAATCAACTAGGTACAAATTAGTCCAAATATATGAAAAGTACACTAATAACCCTTATCATTTACAATTTAGTCCAAATATTTGCATTTTAGTCCAAAATGACTCATGATGATGTCAACAATTTTAAATAATATATAAATAATTAAAATATAATTTATCTTTCGGACCGCTCGTCCAAAATTCACAAACTTTGTATATTCGGAAAGCTCTTTTCGAAATCTACAAAAAGAGTACCCATATGACTATATAATTTTCATTTTTTTTTCAATTCACAGTAGTATATAATTATGTACACATCAACAAAAATACAGAAAATCCAACATTCATAATAGCGAGACTGCCACTCTAGTCTGCACAGACTGGCAAAAATATCAACCACGCCAAGCTCTAGCTGAATAATGGTAAGATTTGCATAGGATGGTTTAGCAGTTAACCTGCATCTAGGAAAAAAGAATAAACATAAGAAACCACAGCTTGAAAGAAAAGTGATAACCTTTCACCAATAACCACATAAGAAACAAAGCAAAGAAAAAGATAAAAACAAAAAGGTAGGCAGTTATTAAATTAAAGAGATACAATCCATTTGGGCCTAACTGCACAAACTCAATATCAGCAAATACGAACCAAAGTTTCCCTTCTTGACAAATCAGTCACATTCTGCAAACCAAATTGAAACATACTAGAGTTCAATACAACTTCCACAGAAAAACCATAACTTTCAAGACATTCATAAAGCCGATCATTCACAATCACACACAAACCTATTTTTCCATGGGAATTACATAGGTGCACAAAAATGTACATCGCTTTAAAACACGAGAAACCTACTTTTTCATGGAAAATACACAGGTGCACAAATATGTACACCCCTGCCGAACATGCACAAAACCGATCACTCATAACCACACACAAACCTTTTTCATGGAAAATACACAGGTGCACCAATATGCACACCACTGCAAACATGCATAAAGACGATCATTCATAACCACACACAAACCTACTTTTTCTTGGGAATTGCACTAGTGCACCAATATGTAAACCCATCCAAAATATGTATAAAACCTACTTTTTCAACTAAGATATCTTAATGAACAAAATCCTATTATCAGCTGAGACCAACATTAAGGTGGGTATCAAAAAGGAAACCAAGTATACAATTAAACCAAATACCTGTCACCCAGTTGCAACATCATGGGTTGCAAGAATAGAAGCATGAGGCGAAGACCCATCTTTATCAGCTTTGACCTTCATTCCCCTGCAATTGAGAGAAATAAAAAAGGTTGAGAGTTTGAGACACATATTTTACTAATGATCTAATGCCTAAACAATCATTTGATCCCCATCCACATCAAAAGTTTTAACATATGATATAAGCAAAGGACAAGCATATAAATAATGCTCAAACATTCCCGGGTGAACATACTAGAGTTCAATACAACCTCCACAGAAAAAACATAACTTTCAAAACATGCATAAAGCCGATCATTCATAATCACACACAAACCTATTTTTTCATGGGAATTACATAGGTACACCGCTGTAAAACACGAGAAACCTACCTTTTCACAGAAAATACACAGGTGCACCAATGTGTACACCCTTCCAAACATGCACAAAATCCGATCACTCATAACCACACACAAACCTTTTTCATGGAAAATACACAGGTGCACCAATATATACACCAATGCAAAACATGCATAAAGCCGATCATTCATAACCACACACAAACCTATTTTTTCTTGGGAATTCCACTAGTGAACCAATATGTACACCCCTCCAAAACATGTATAGAGCCTAATTTTTCAGCTAAGATATCCTAATGCACAAAATCCTATTAATAGTCGAGACCAACATTAAGGTGCGCATCAAAAAACGGAACCAAGTATACGATTAGGCCAAATACCTATCACCTTGTTGCAACATCTTGGGTTACAAGCATAGAAGAATGAGGCAAGGACCCATCTTTATCAGCTTTGATCTTCATTCCCCCTGCAATTGAGAGAAAGAAAAAGGTTGAGAATTTGTGACACATATATTTTACTAATGATCTAATGACTAAACAATCATTTGATCCCCATCTACATCAAAAGTTTTAACACATGAGATAAGCAAAGACAAGCATAGAACAAGGCTCTAACATTCCTGGGTGAACAAGTATCTCATAATAACAACATAAACATAACTACATGCATAACACTCAATACTACTAGATAAATCAAGCAATATTGTGAAATAATTACCTAAAATAAATTCATACCAAAAATAAGAATCATAGTTTCCCTTCCCAAAAAATTTGTCACATGTCTTTAAACCAGTTGATACATATTATAGCTCAATATAGGTGTACAACTATGTCCACATTAAAAATCAATACGTGTACAATATTGTACACATTAAGAATCAACATTTGTACAACTATGTACACAGTAAAAATATAGTAGAAAGTCATGCTTTACGTGAGACCTTCACTTAACACAGATACTTGGACACATCAAACTTGTATTCTATAATTGCATATATAACAGTATCCTATAAGAGCATGCATACAATGTGACTCTTACAAATATCTCAACACCAGACAACTTCTTCTGGCATAAATGCAACCACAAAAATGAAAAACAAGCAATATAAGTAAACGAACCTATCCACATCGGAGCTGTGCTGAGAACAAAATGAATCTGCTGATTGAATCGATTAATCCTATCTTAAAATAAGTCTTTCAAACACACGAGCTATTCCTGTACAAATCATCGAATTTGTAAGGTACATTTACAGAGTTTGGTAAGTAACTGAATTGTGTTAGTGGTAAGTGAGATAAACTGAATGCATATTAACCGTTAAACACATGAGGAGACAAGAATGAGAAGTTAGAGTGTCAAATCTCAAATTGGCTTCAGAGAAAATTAGACTCTAGAGAACACTCTAGAAATTTGACTATAAATGAACACAACAACATTATATTTGACGAAGGTGTACAATTATGTACACGTTAAGAATCAATAGGTGTATAATTATGTACACTTTAAGACTCCCTACTGCAGTTGACTCACACTGTTCACGCTATAGCACATCCTTCATGATGCTTCCACAACAGCCACGGGATTTAGTTGGTGACTCACATGCACCCTGTTTACACCATTAAAACAAAAACACCAAAAAATTCAAAAACATTCATCTTTTGCTAGAAAACAAGTTTACTATTAAGTTACTAATGAAAATTTAGAGCAAATTTGGATCCATAAGAAGGTAAAAGAAGATAGATGGGTTATTAAAAGGTGAATAATCATTGAAACTAACAAGGAGAAAGGAACCATAATCATGAAAAAAAAACAAGTGTACAATTATGTACACATTAAGAATAAACGTGTACAATTATGTACACATGAGAATCAACCTGTATATAACTAAGTGCACATTAACAATTGGAAATAAAAATAAAAAAATAAGGAGAATTGTTATTAGGTATAGGTAAGAAGACGAAAAAATTAGAAAGATAATTATCAAAAATCAAGGTGATGATATTATGTTGTCCACCATAATGACACATAATGATCCACTATGAAGTGTTTCAAAACTCACACACTGACACACATCGGGAGGATATAAGTAGCACTCAACAAAACACATTTCTCCAAAAAGTTTACCCAACTTTCTAAAAAAATTGTATGACATAAGACTTAAAATATGAAGTAGTTCACAAAAACTTAAACCGAAACTCTATTGAAAAATATGACTTGCCAGAGGTAGTAACTAGGGTTACAATCTCTCCAAGCTTGGGCTTCTACAAACTGGTAGTCTTGCCAGCAGCATCAAGACACGTACCTCAATTTGAACACCTGGAATCTGATATAAAGATGATACACTGAATGTTAACATGAGCGCCAATTAAAAGTGCAGTAAAAAGCAAATTATCTTGGGGCTAAAATTTGATTTTTCCGCTGGCAATACTAATTAGTTTTAGGCAGGTGTATCAAACCTGGATAAAATATAACAAAGTGGCTTCCAAATATTAAGAATATTACATAGTACAACTCTAGAAGACTAAACAACCCAATGGCCTAGGTTGACCAAGAAAACACGAAAATATAATATAATAATAATCGAGTATATGCATGAAACATTCACCTGTCTTAGACACTCCAGGTTACTACCATTTCCCCCATAGGCTGCCCCAAAAACATGTTCATACCATTTAGAAAAGAAAAGATCGACTTACTCTCAGAGTTTTTAAAGGGATGATCATTACCTACAAAATCCTGTCATTGATAAAGCATGGATACTAGATTTTGTTCCTTCATCTACCATTCCAGCTGAAACTCAAAACTGAATCATCCTCGCAGCATCACCAATTGAATGTGCACGGTAGCACAAGCTATTACATCAATATGATTTGGACCTTAAAGTCAAAAGTCAGAGTTTACAACATTCCATACATTCAAGGTGCTAAGAATAGAGAAATATATATTATCCTTTTGCGTTGAGACATGACATTTAGAACCTTTGAGTACACAGGAGTCATAATTAGCTCTATGGTACCGCTCCCTTTCAACACCATCTTTCAAATATGAGTTATAATTATTATTTCTACTGAAAATAAAAGACGGGAAAAATTCTCACCTCTAAGTACATATAATCAAGATCATTTCTGCCAACCACCACTGCAGATAACCAAGACAACCACCACTGCAATCATTTCTAAATAAATGATGCCAACAACTGCTTGAAGGAAGACGGGATTTATGCTCAGAACCCCTTTTCAATCGATAAGAACAGATGACCCCTGCTTGATATTTAACACAACCCACAAAGCAAATGTGGTTGTAAAATGACCACGTCATCCACCTAACTCTTAATGGAGTTCACATGCCGGAATAAGCAAAAGCATTTCTTTGCTTCCCATACTAAGATGTGGAAGCAGTGGTGGGGACAACTAATAAGCAACTAACTTTAGTAGTCAACAATTAATTAAGTTCGTCTCCTTTGGTGCCGGGAGATGCCTTGGTTTTTATTCGTACGCAGAGGTGCTTTCAAGAAGGTTTAAATTACAAAAAATTCTAGTAACATTCTACCCATACCAACAAAATGCATAACATAAACAAAACAAGTTAACAATATTCAGCTAATATTCAGCTATAATTAATCAAACCAAGCAAACACAAACAAAATACCACAAGGATTTTCAAAATTTCTCTAAATCCCTACAATCATGTTCCTTCTCTATCTTTAAAATGAGATATACATTCAACAATACTCATAGAAACTCATATGTTTTCTCCTAAAACCATCATTTAATATGAAATCTATACCTAATCAACAAAAAAAAGAAAAAACCTAAATCCCTCCCAAAACTAAAATCATAGATGAGATCAAAATTTACGAAAATTAAAGGAATCGAGATGGATGCAATTACCGTGATTACGGATACCGGTGATAGACTCAGCTCAAAAGAATCGCTATGAAACCAAAATTCATAGTTCCTTCTCGTTTTCTCCTCGGCCAAAACTCGGTTTAATTAAAAAGAACCTTAGATATAAGAAAAGAATAGCATCTGATAACTAATCAAAATAAAATGGATACCTAAAGCATCATAAAAGACTTGTAATAGGATTGTGAAGAAATATTAAAAACAAATTGCTGGTGTAAAATTTAATGAATTTTTTTTAAGATTTAGATTAAATTTACCAGATATGTTTGTTTAATTTGAGATCTTCTTCCATAGATTGTTCGGTGTTGAGAGAAAATGTGAAAAGTAGAGACGTCTAATATGATGTAAACCATGAATCGAATCCTTCTTTGAAATTTTGTCAAAATCTTGTGATGTCGTCTTTAACCTGAGTAAATGGAGTAAATGGAGAGCTACGTCGAGTTTCGAAAAATGAAACCAATCGAAACGACGATGAAGAAGAAATGTTGATAGGTATTTTTGTCACAAATAAAGTTCATTTTGGGCTAAATCGTTCACCAAAGGACCAACTCGTTTTGAATTGTGTAAATTTGGACCTCCTAGTACTAGGCTTGAGAGGAGAGGACTAGAGTGTCCAAAGCCCAACAACTTTGGGATTAAACGTTTGTTGATGGTGGATTTTCGTTTAAGGTTAAATTTGTAAAACCGAAAAATCATGCGACATCTTGTAAAAGATAAAGCCATTTATGAGTGTTGAATACTCCCTCACTTAATTCACCAAGAATGGAGCATGTAGCAACAATCCCATTCTGTGAATACATGAAATTCCTCCCGGTTGGAGCATGTAGCAACAATCCCTTCCTGTGAATTTCATATCAGCCTTGTATTTCCGTACTCATTACCGGTATGGCATGATTTAGTCGAGTGTTACTCTTACTGAGTAACACGAACCTCCAAGCACTATAATGAATCATTATCGGTGTGGCATGACGACGAGTGTTACTCTTACAGAGTAACACGAACCTCCAAGCACTATAATGAAACCATGTACGAAATACCCGACTGCAGTTGTCTCGGTGTGTTATACTAGCCCGATTGAGCCCCTCTCGGTGTGTTATACTAGCCCGATTGAGCAATCCGGCACTGACCGTATCAGTCCGGATATGATCTGATTGCAGTCATCCAACTCCATAAGCATGATTGGATGACCACAGATCAATTCCATCGCCCCAAGCATGGTATGGAATACCCAAGGTCGACCCCGCATGGTCGGCCATTGGCCTTTGCTTGCCAAAAGACGTTCATACCAAGCATTATGGACGGAAAACCCTAAATAAGGGTTTGCGGCATATTACATGTGTCGCAAAACAATATCAACCATCCATCTTCGCAGGTATAGATGGAGGGTGTAGATGTAGACTCAAAGGGCTCAGAGCATATCAACATGATCACCGTGGGCCCGACTACACACTTGACCAATCGGTCAAGACCAACAATGTTTGGCCGTGACAGAACCGTCACCCAAACAAGGGATGGCACGCGGCTTTGAAGGCCAAAATTAGGGTTTTCAAGCCATCACACGCGTCCATCTTCTCCGGCACGAATGGAGGGTCACAGATTAGATTGAGCAAGGGTCGGTCATACCAGCATGACCACCGTGAGCCCATCTACCTCCTCATGTGATCGGCCAAGGCATATCATGCCCGGCTAATCCAAAACGCCCGCTCAAACATGCGTGGTTACACTTTCCAAATTGCAAACTGATCTCGACCGCTCAACTTCACCGGATGATTTGAATGGCTTAGATCACGTTTTCATGGGATAGTCAGGTATAGGTGTGAACACCAGCCTACCACCTTCACGTCAAACTAACCGGCCAAGACCGACCAAGTCAGGTCATCTTGGAAAACACGCCGGAAAAGGGTATGGTGCGCGACTCTTTGCGGCATCAAACTCCCATCGCAAATCGATCTCAACCACTCAACTTTACCGGTCAAATTGAGTGGCTTAGATCGTGCCTTCTTGGGAAAGTGAAGTATGAACGTGCACACCGGCATGTTGTCTACACACATGCCCGGTCGGTCCTCTTCAAAACCCTTCCCATGCTTGGTTTCGACCAAGTCAAGAGTGATGCTTGCGCCCTCTTTAAAAACCCTAATTTCATCAACGGTCGCGAGATGAGTGTCTCAAACATCATCTCATCCGTCCGACTTCACCAAACTTGGTTATACAACCCCGGTCGGGAGTTATTTGGTTAGTGAGGAGTCATTACCCATCACTTTACCACACCGTAATGCGATACCTGCATAAAATACACACGATACTTCACAAGTATCGACTTCCCCGAATAACACAATTATTCAATTCAAAGATTACATGCTACCTTTCGTGGATCCACGATCCACACATTCCGTACATCAATCATGTCACAAAATGGGGGATACATACTGGGGTATTGGTGCAGCGGTTTACAGGCGTGCGGCGTGCAGCGCCATCACAAGAACGTGTCGGAAGTCATGGACGGTTAGAGATGAACAGGAGAAGTGGGCAAGAATAGTCGTGTGGCACCGACGCACAACTCCACTACTCCATCACTCCACTTCCTCCACTTCCCACGAGACGTGAATAAGGCTCAATGACTTGTATAAATAGGTTCTCCGCCCTATTTCAAACAAGACAACGAGAACAACACAAGTTCGGATAGATGAAACCAAGTGTTAATACAAAGCGTATTCCAACACCCGAGCACCTTCATCAACCGTGAGCTTGCTCATCTTTCTCATTACAAGTCATAAGCAAGCCAACACCTTCACAATCTCAACACCTTCTTCGCTTCCCTCCCCTAAGATCAACCCCATCTCCTTCACTTTGTGACCGAAACAAGTCTGGAACGGCCATTTCTTGGTTTAGGCCGGACTTGCACAGATTGATCTCTCGAATCTACAAGCACTCACCGCGCAGTGCATTTGTTGAAGGTTTAGATTCATTCCTCATTCACACCCCAAATTACCAAATTCTGCAGGAGTAGTTTTCACCCATCAACAACGTTAATTTCTACTTTGTTTCTAGCGGTCAGCCCTCCCCACCGTGGCAGCGGTGTTCTAGTTAAAATCGAGTGTCACTCTTTTACATGGAAAACAACGAATCAAAATATCCCTGACAAGATCTTTTATTTGTTGCATGTAAAATTGAATGATGCTACGTTGACCAGGGGAAAATCCCGTGGGATTTCCCAGGTCTCACTACCCGAGCGGTCCTATCCGGAGGTTTATAGGGGGTGATGTTTACTCACATGTGGATCCAAGGTTGCTATGAGTCCCTGGTAATTCTCACGGGATTTTCACCAGGTAAATGTTGAATTGTTTGTGTAAGACATATACGTCGTTAATGGTCTTGATTATTATTATTGATGCATCTGCTTCCAAAACGGTTTTACTTTGTGGAAATTTCTGAGGAACCCATGTTTGGTTTCTCTCTCTTTCTAAAATCCATAATTAAGATTGTATATATGTGTAGCCCAAATTATAAGATCTATGGACGAGATTAATAGTTTTAGATTGAATTTAAATTTTCACATTTTTTACCGGACTAAATTAACCTTCATGTTTTATTAACAATTTTTGTTCTTAAGAAAATACGGTTAATCAGTTTATGGATTCAGGAAACCTAACAAATAATTCGGTTTGCATAGTCAAACCATCCGTATAAGGTGGCTACGAATCCTAACAAATCCATAAAGTCTCGCATGTAAACCCTCCATAAACCCTAAACAGAAATCTCATCCAAATCTCTAGAAGGTTTTTTAAATGGAAGTGCAAGTAGCTTTGTATTGTGATAAGTGGGAGATTATCTTTGTATTGTGACAAGTACGGTGTAAGACTAGACTTGGAGATGGCCAGATTTTGTAAGGGGGAAAGTTTGAACATCACATCTAAACATCACTTTAATTTTATATTCCTCTTTGTGATGCACTAAGGTGGCTTTGTGTTCATGGCGATATTTAAGAATCTGCCACTGTAGTTTGGACGGAAAATCATGGCACAATAATGCAAAAGAACTTAATAGTTTTACAAAATGAGAACTGTCAGGAAAATTGTAATTTTCACACCAAATGCATACTTATACTTTCTCTGAAAATTGCAATTTTCATACGAAAAATGAAATTTTCACTTATCTCGCATGACGATTTCTTTTACCATATCGTGATTTTTATAATTTTCACAATTAACATTATAGTTTATTTTCAAAAAAAGAAGGGATTAGGGAACTAAATTTATCAACAGATAGAAACAGCATCCGGATTGATTCAATATATGAAGGCAGAAATGGGATTATTTAAGTCCATAAAGCACTTGAACAAAATTATCTTGGAAGAACAGTGAGTAAATGCAGACCACTGCGCAAGCTGAGAAAATAGTTCACTCAAGTTTCATTGCAAATACAATTCTTCCAAACACACAGCAGAAATTCACTTTGATTTTGTACTGACGGTTACAAATGAAAATTAAAGGGAGAAAACTAAAATTGTGTCAACCCCATTACATTATGCTAAAAGTATATGTTGCATCTAACTAAACTGTACAATTTCATCTAAGAAGCTTACAAAGCAGAGGTGGTACAATTGGAGTAAATAGAGATGGCACTAGTGATTTCAGCAATATATCCTCACAAAACACCAGGAAAAGGATAATTTCCTGTCAGGAAAGAATACGAAAAAAAATGTGGGAAGAAATCCCAGTGTGTGATGACAAACCCAGAGATATAATTAGAAATAGGAATCACAAATCTTGAACCTTGACAACCCAAATTCCTGGACATTTGCGTAGTCACAAAATATGTTGAGAACTGGGATCCAGGAAATGTTATTGAATGCAGATAGTGATGCTTTAGGCGATCTTTATATGGCTGCTTTATTCACTCTAAAAAGCTTTGTTAAGTCCCTCTACGGGACAGAGAAAATATTTATCAATTTGCAATTATCACTAAATATGCATTGGATGATAACGTCAACTATCACAAAGTTATTAAGTGAGAAAATCATTTAGCACATCATAAACCAGGAAATGCGATAGTAATATGGAAAAATTTGTTTTCTCAGATTCACCATGTGAAAAAACCAAAGGGATCTACAAAATAATAAGTGTTTTCACATGGGACACCATTAAGTACTCATCCCACCACCCACGCACATTTTTGGGGGTTTCCATTAGTTGAGTTTGATGTTCTTTGTGTGAGACCAAAGATGGATCTAATGGAGATACTGGTATTCGATTGATTCAGAATTGATTCATAAAGATGGATCACGGTTCTGCAAATGTAATACGTACCAGCAGCTACTTATGCAGTTAGCAATTAAGTGTCTAATTGTGAGCACAAATCTATCTGGACGCATCTATATCTTCTCTGCACTTGCATTACACGTGAAAAGTCACGTATATGGTTGAAACTGTTTCTAAGAGCAGAAACTACAGCGAACGCATATGTTGAAATCAAAGGCACGTTATATGGTTGAAATTTTTCTTAAGAGCAGAAACCATGATGAAAACTTATATGGCTGTATCGTATGCCATGAATATAGGGGCATAGGTACTATTACAAAAGCAACAAAGAGAGAAGTAATAGAACAGTGGATATAAGTACATCTATCTCAATATTATCACTAAATATACATGATAACAACAACTATTACAATTTTAGTAAATGAAAACAAGAATTATCACATCAAAAATTAGGAAACTTACATCTATCACAACTTCAGTAAATGAAAACGCAACTATCAATAGGCAATATCACCAAATATGCATTAGATTATAACGACAAGTCTTTAATAAATGAAAACAATATTTAGCACATCATATATAGGATGATAACGAAAACTATCACAATTTCAGTAAATGAAAACAACAATTATCACAACATAAATTAGGGATAAGTGCATGTATCACAATTTTTGATCTGTTACAGTTCACATTCGCCAAAAAAAAATCTGCCATTTACCTGTTTTATCGCCCTTACTTGTGCCGGCTTTAGCACCATCTTTAGTTGTTTCCACCTCTTTAACATGAACTCTCGGCATCGTCTTACTAAACCCAACAAAACTTGGTGATTAATTTTGATTATCACGGTATTACCAAAGCAACAAAATAAATAAAAACTTTCAACAAAATATGATCTCTAAGCAAAAAACAATAACAGCCATAAAATCAACACAATTAGTCAATCTTTGAACTTACCCAATCATAGACAACCCATTACATCAAAAATTATTACTCAATCAAAACATGCATGAGTTACCTATCCATAGATCTTTATTTTTCTACCACATCTTAATAGTGATAAATTCAATTTCACTAAAAATGGATAAGAAATAAGAAATCTTACCGCACGATATGAAGACGGTGATAATAGGGTTTCTAATATTTCGATTATGTTAAACCGTGAAAATACAAGAGCACTGTGTTTTTTAGCTTCAAGAAAGAAGAACCGTGATAAAAGAGAAGATGACGGGTCGTTGAAAATTATGTAAGCTCGATTATTGGGATTTTCCGATATTATTGGTTTTTGACTGTTTTCACCGAAAGCTCCGTTTTTTGACTGCTCTCACCGACGACTAAAATAAGAAACAAAATCAAATATAAAACAGGGTAATTACAATTATAGAAGGTTAGTGTAGTAAAATTGATAGTTTTAAAACTAATTATGGGTTTTAAATATACAGTATCTTAATGGAGGGTTTGTCATAAAGAAAAAATGAAAAATGGGCTAGAAATAATTTCCCCCGTTTTACTTTCAACTAATTCATGAATGGAAAGTCCAAAAAAAAGGTATGTTGAATATTAGACAACGAGTGAAGTTGATAAACTTTGACATTCTATGAAATGTACGATTTTAAGATGTGGAGAGGAATCTTATCGTTGGGTGCTACAAACCAGAAGGGATGGGATACTAATATGAAAGTTTTCAACCAACCAATGTAACAGAAGGTGCGTAATACTGGACCAGATACAACTGGATTCTACTTTACCTTGCCCAAGCAAATCAGTAATTGTTGCAGAAATCTTAACTTACCTTGTCCAAGTGACATTCTGGAAGCATCAAATTAACAATAGCTTGAGTTTACAAAATGATTGTACTACTAATACATATAACAGTCTTTACATTATTTAAAAAAACAATGGTGCTGCTAAATTGCTAATTCATGAATATTATTGACCTTGCAATTAATCAGATCTACCCTTCATACCGTTGATCTTTAGATCATTCTGCAGATTCACCTTACATATCTTTCAGTGCCTACATCGGTAAATCTTGAGGCAACCCCTATCATACCGATTTGATGTTTTCCCTAAACAACCGCTATATGAATTTGAGTTGCAACTGGCTGCTACTCCTTTTCTTAGAGCTGGATATGTGATGTATTTCTTGCCTTTAGTTTGACCAAGAAGAAATCTTCTACTTATCTCTGATTCCATTAACATTTCTTCTTCTTCTTCTTCTTCTTCACTAAATTCTTCCAATAAAGATGATATTGAAGACATATTATTATTAGAAAAATTTGTAACTTCGACACTACTAGTACTACTACTTGCACTGAACACGTAGAACACTAGCACGATTAGTAAAGAAAGAGTGTTCACGAGAGTAGGAATTTTGCTTCCTTTCTTCACCATTTTTTTTTCTCGCCTTTGATTTCTATGTTTATTTCTACAGATCTATCTCCTCACCTCTCAATATTACTAGTAAGGAGCATGACTCAAATAATTGAGAAGAGAGGAATCTTATCATAGTTTTGTACTGGGGCTAAAAACTAAGCAGTACAAACAACACCCAACTACCGTCCTCAATGTGATTGTAGCCTCAAAATGCAAAAGTGTCCTTATTAACTTGATTTAGAGAACTGTACTCTTCTTACACCAAAAATCAATGCCTAGTAATATGTGTCATGTGTCTTCTTACACCATCAATCAATTTTTTCTTTTTGCTCCAGGAAATGCCGGTGAATTTATTGATTTAGTAGGACCTTACTAGAGGAAACAGAAAAGACAGCATTATTACATCCAAAGACAGAAACAGAAAAGTAACACACCCAAAGGTGTAAACGACTATAACTAACGCACAAGAATTGGAGATGAAACGATGGCATTGAAGTGATTTGTCGCTCTTCCAAGAAAATGATCTTATTTCTTCTGTGCTATATAGTTATACAACTGGTTATAACAAGAGCCTGGCCCTGTAGGGGTATCTCGACCAAGCCAAGACAATGGTGCAGCAGCGACCCCTCTTTGATTTAGTAAACATCTAAATCGAGAGAGTCTTCCTCTAACTTTCCTTGGATCTCTTGCTAGTTGATCTAAGGGTGTCCACATCCGTTCTTCATCACAGAGAAAGAACAAAAAACAGTATGTCAGCATCGTTAAATTACTTGAACACACAAAATTCTAAAGCTTTGCCACCATATGTTTAACACTGAGTTGTTAAATAGATGAAAACTACCTGCAGCTGCTGCAGCCCGCGGCCATATGGTCTGCTCGATATCTGATGCATCAATAGTCTCACCCCACATGCACACTTCGCCTCCAAGGACTAATTTTTGGTGCTCTGGGTTCGTGATATTTGTTAATGGTTCGTTCATATAAAACTGCTGCCATGTGGCATCCAGGTGGTCCAGATACCAGTTTTCCTGGTTACTAACAATGCACCTCAGCCCTTCAGAAACCGCATTCTGCACAAGACCACCTCCTACCCTGTCTAGCCTGTCAAAAATATATATTAGAGAATAGAATGAAGGTATATGTGGTGCAGTATGAACAATGCCAAGAGATGAGGGTAGCCAAGATAATTCATGTTTTATGTAGCATTACCCTTGTCAATTAAATCTTCAAGGTTTGGTTCCTATTTTTTACAATGACTTGTTCAGGGCTTACCAGTTGTGCACCACTGTTTTAGGGCTCAATTTGCTGCGAGTTTCTGAATGTCTCTTCCCTGCAACATATAAATTCCAAGGTGAACTACGGAAAACAACACAAGAATTAAAGATAATTTCAAACATCAGAATCTTGTTTTATCGTATTCAATACTATACCAATTAACAATTTCATATCCGTGGGATAATGCTATCTTCTGTGCTCGTAGGACAAAATATTCATAAGCTTCGGATGCATTCATCTGATGCTTATGTAACCTGCATGATATGAACATTGAATTAGCTCTCTTAAAGTATCTCTGCACAGAGAGTAAAGCAAAACTGTATGTATTCTTCTGTCCAAGCATCCATTTGAAGCGATAATAAGAGTGATGGGTGCGGTGTTTGGGATTGTTACCAATCTTTTATATGAGGCGTAGTCTCCCAGCAACCTGCAATCATAACATTTGAGAATGAGTTCAGGACATATTCCGTCAACCACTAATATGTACAAATATATATATGAATGTTGGATTCTTGATTTAATGAAAAACATATGTAATATTATGGGTAAACAAACGTACTTCCGTTAACTTCATCACCTCCCAAATGAACAAATTTGAAATTGAAAACCTTGCTGAAATCTGAAGTGCAACAAAGGAGGACCGAAATTGAATCAGTTTGATTTTGCCGAAACAGCGTCAGATGGATCAAATTCAAGAATTAAATAACAAGCTCACCTGAAAGAATTCCATCTATTACTTCGAACGTAAACTCATTACTCACATCAAGTGGCTGCTGACAACTTGGAGATGGCCAAAGCTGAGGATAGCCGACACCCCTGAAAATAAAAAACATTTACCTTGAATAAGTGCTTCCATTAATCAGGTAAAAAATGATCAAGTACATATATTTTTATGAAAATGAAACAGATAACTTAAGAGTACCATGAGAGAGCATGCCCTGGTATATCAATCTCAGCCAATATGTTAATCCCACGCCTTCGAGCATAACTAAAAAGATCACCAGCACCCATCTTAGAGAGTTAAGAGTCAAGGTGCAAGTACAGTAAATTTTACTTAGTAAACAAATTAATAAACCACGTACTCCACGATTCCTGCGGCATCAGCCATGGTATACCGCTCAGCACCACTATAAGCACCATTCCAAAGTTTTGGATAAGATGGTATCTCTAAGGGGAATGATTGTGTATCTACAATATGCCAGTGTAGAACATTCTGTATAACCAGGAAACTTCTTTATAAGTGAATGCTAACATTGAAATAATACCAAAACTCGAAACAAAGATAACTAATAGCAGCAGTACCAATTTTGTGTATGCCATAGCATCAATAACTTTCTTTATTGTAGGCAGAGGCAAATAATGTCGAGATGTATCTGCAGCAATTCACGTCATAAGAACATAAGCATCGTATAATAATATAGCATCTCACCAATTAAATAATAATACACAAAACAATTGAAATCAGGTGCTCGGAATATGGGAAAGCATCTCACCAATTAAAAGCCCTCGGTAAGAGAACCTTGGCTCATCAGCAATGCTCCATGGGGCACGTTGAACTTCAATTGTTTTGGTTATAAAATTGAACTGACACAGTTGGCTAAAAGTCTGCGAAATTTAACACCAAAAAAATAAGCGACACTTCATCGTCTTGTCTGTAAACACAGTTTGTAATGTACTTAAAATTTTCATTTTTTAAAATTCAATGAAGTTCTCAAGAAAAATTAATGTCATAAAGATTGGAAAGTAACCTGCAACCCATGAAGAGCTCCATATACGGTTTGTGCCTGCATTATTGCAGAATTAATGATGTTATAATTAGCCCTGGCTTAAGTATTAAATAATCATAGTGAAGTAAAAGTTAGTTCAAACACACCTGTAGATGTGCATAAACTGAATCCCCATTTGAAGGTATATACAAATCATACGACTCGTCAATCCCATATTGTAACTGCAACAACCATTACAATTGTTAAAGTGTTGCCACAAGAAAAAAACACTCCAAAACCAAGATTTGTTGGTCGAAATTCGCCATAAAACAATGCAATTCATCAGTTCAAAGCAATTTTGTTTCACACTACATTCTAAATTCTAGCAACTCATCATCAAACCCTCATCAACTCTAAACATAATTTTATAGGTATCAAAAACTACATAACCCGCGATCAGAATGAAAAAAAGAAACAACATTGCGCATTGCATAAAGTAACATACCGTATCATCAGGTGAGGAAATAACAATGTGCAATCCCTTAAGAAGACCAACATTGTTGTTACTAGCATCAATTGCATGACCCGCTTCCACTAGATCGAGTAATCTCAAAAACCCACCTTTCAATATCCCCAAATGATCACTGAAATTGGTCCCTGATGTTTCGAGTCGGAAATCTTTACTCAACTGGAGTGTTTCTCCTCCATATTTCACTGATTTAGGCATTGGCCATATATTGACACCAACATCACCGGAAACACATCCGCAGAGCAACAACACCAAGAATAACCCTCCAATCAAATTCCTCCTCTTCTCTCCCATTAGATATAAACCTACAAAACCTAATTTCACAAGAACAACTATAATTAAGCAGATTCAGAGACCACTATGGCTCCCCGTTCTCAAGAATAATAAAAAAGAAAACTTTGATTGTAATAGAGGGGTCTTTATAGAAAGGTACTTTAGCCCCTTAATCCCCTTTTTTGAAAATAAGTGCAAGAATTCAAGAAATCACATCACCTTATAGACGCCCCACACTAATGATAATCAAGATGTGCCACTCGAGAAGATGATATTGAGAAATGTTAGTTATGAGGAAAAAGTACCTTTCTATAAACACAGATACTGAGAGAAAGAGAGAGCGAGTTTAGACTTTAGAAAAGGGATTCAGAAATAGAAATTCCAGAAATGGGGTTTTGATTTCTTTAATCATGCTTAATTAGTTTTTTTTTTTTATAGGGAACGCCATTTCATGGTTCTTTACTTCTCACTCACTCTCTCTTCAATGATACTCCTGCTATTTATTTAATTGATTTACTTCCCGCCAAATCTTAACAGGATGTAATATAATACTACATCAGTTTCCTTCCTATCTGGGATTCGAATATCTATCATCACATGGAAAAGTTACCTCAGCCCGTCAGCCGTGAACTGTTGAGATTCGATAGATAATTTGTACTAGTATTTGTTTATTAATGAAAGTTGGTGAGACTGTGAGAAATGAGAATGTAAGAATGATAACGAAG